>JASPKZ010009837.1:3767500-4255309 GCA_030220185.1 Diploptera punctata | reverse complement strand
TCTCTCGTTCTCTCTCTCTGTTCTCTCTATCTCTTTTCTCTCTCTCTCATGACGCAACGTCACATACCCACATACACACTAACGTTCTCAAAACACGACTATCCTATATATAAAATGTTGAATGCCTTTTCTATTCTCTTTAATCAAGTACTTGTTCAAAAAAATTGCAGGTGATTGTGTGTCGGAATGATACAGCACAGCAGAGTGGCACATATGGTATTGATGTAGGTGTGTGATGTAGTCATACATGCGAACTGGTCGTCACTGTCAGGGAATACTAATTAGCACCCTCTGAGCTCTATGACAGTCAGTCAGTCCATAGTTGCATGTTCCAACCTTGCAATGTTCCCATTAAAGTGCATTCCTACCTTGCACATAAATTTACAAATTAAAGACCATAATTTACTTTGGATCGAATAATTTACTTCCATGAAACGCATGAGAGATAAATAGAAGAATGTTGGTTTTGAATCCGAGTTCTGCCAATTTAATCGATTAAATTTTTTCAGATTTTTTCATTCTTATTTACTCATGTTTTAATGTCTAAACTAATATTACGATTATACAATTTTTCCTCAGACCAATAGCAGGATATCAAAGAACACAACACAGAAATAAGACAACAACTAAAAGTAGAGGAATTAAACACAACAATAGTGAAATATAGAACGAACTGAAAAGAACGCTTAAGCAAGATGACTGAGAATAGAATACCAAGAGCAGCATATAACTATTTACCACGAGGAAAAAGAAGCATGGGAAGACCAAAGAAAATATGGAAATATCAGCAATTTGGAGCCTAAACTGTAACGAAGAAGAAGAAGACTATTTTTGGTTTATCAAATAGGGTTTGAATTTAATATGTTATTGTGTTCTGTCATGCGTTTTCGGCTGCAGTTTACTGATTTAATTTTAATAATAATCATCGAATTCAAGAGCTAATTATATTGACCTGTCTCAACTGAAGATTTTTCATCTTATCTCTTTAAAATGTTGACCTATATTTCTTTTTCATCTTGGTTTGTTCTGTTAAGCGATCTTTGCCATACCAGTATGTGGTATATGAAATATATGGTATCTACAATTAATTCAATATTTTTTTCTATTATGGTTGTAATTGGGTTATATTCAATTCCTGTCAAATGGCAATAGGCTACGCCTTGTATGATCTAATAATATGTATCCAGCTACACAGCGAAAAAATTTCAGACGCTTTCTTTCATTTAATTCATATGATGAAAGTCTCATCATTCGCATCCGTTAATAATTTTTGATTGTACACTGTATACATTAGTCTCTGATATATTTCATTCATTAATAATTGCGAAAATACTAGAGATAGAAACTTGCTGTTTTCTGCAATGATTTTGACGCTTGTGCAGATAAAAGGAAACATAAGCTGAGGCCATGTTTTGAAGTATAGACATTAAAAGAAAAGGTAAAATAAACGTATCCTCTTTTCTTAATTATTAAGTTAATAGAGAACATTTATTTTTAATTTTTCTACAATTAAAACAAAATTTTGAAACTCTAATGTCAATATATGTTTCATCTCAATATACTTATGTTTCAATTTTTTAGTCATCGTCTCATATTGTTAATCCAAATAGTTTAATATATAGTTTAATATATTTGCTAATTGTTTTGATTGTGTTCGTGATTAATTGAACCTAAGGGCTCTCTCTCTCTCTTCGCTCGAGCGAAATTACACCATTAGATTTCTTCGTAAGGAATTACGTTAAGGGTAAAGTACAGGCCTATACAAATGCCAGTGTCAAACATTCAACTTTGGAATAAATCGCATGGAACTTAAAATGGGTCTGACCTTAATTACATTATTACAAATGAAATGTCAAAATGCTCCATTGATCCTACTTGTGCTAAAAATTGTATTCATAGTCAAATGTCCAAATAAACGGATTTTCACATATGCGTAATTCTCTTCTCGCATATCAGTAAGTTTAATTATATAACAGGAACACTAAACATGAAAAAATAAAGCCAAAGAAGACTCTATAATGAAATTATGCAAGACAATGGCAGTGCCTATTATTACTTATGGATCCGAAACACGGACAGTGACAAGACAACAAACCTGCCAGAATACAAGCTACTGAAATTAAATTCCTCAGACCAATAGCAGGCTATCAAACAAATAGACAGAAACATAACACAGAAATAAGACAACAACTGAAAGTAGGGGAATTAAACGCAACAATAGTGAAATACAGAATAAACTGGAAAGAACACTTGGAAAGGATGACTGAGAGTAGAATACCAAAAGCAGCCTACAATTCTATTCACCACGAGGAAAAAGAAGTTTGGAAAGACCAAAAAAAAAGATGGAAACAGCAGCAATTTGGAGCCGGAACAGACTAGTAAATAAGCCTAAACCGTGATGATGAAGAAGAAGAAACATATCAGTAGGCCTATGTGTTATCCAAAAATAGTTTATTATTTTATTTTTAGATTATGCTATTCTCTATCGATCGAAGAAAAAAGTGAAGATACTCTTTTCTTCGATCGATTATTCAGGAGACACCGCGATTTTAAAAACTGGAAAATCCTTCTAACAATAGCTGGTATAGAATAGTCTAAGCTCATGCAATGCCATGGAAAGGAGGGCAGCAGTTTCTCATAATTATTTTATACGGGCGAATGAAATTAAGGAACGAAATTAAGTTATGTTCATAATAGTATAATTTGTATTCATTTTATGATGTGAATTACACACAAGTTAACGCCTCTAAACTTTAATTTGCATTGAATCGGATGACGTATACAGGTCGCTAATGAGTGTACATTACCCGCAGGATTCTAATTTTCAAAACGCGATATCTCATGAATTATGGCTCGTAGGAGAAAATGTATAGATTTTTTGTACGTAGATAATCGCATAATCTACAAAGATTAGACTTATTAACTCAGTGAAACTATCGTAAAGGCAGATTCATGGCCGCACATACATAATTTTTTCCAATCATCCCCTGTATAATCTAATTCTCTCAAATTTGGTTAATGTTTATCTCCCATTCACCTGAACCTGATACTTTATACATCTTCAAGTTTTCTATCGCCATTTCAGCATCTAATGCATTTGGTTCTGTGTCTAATATTTCTGTAGTCTGTAAATCATCTTACTCAATATCCTCTTCTGCATGTACATTTAATAGCTGATTAAAGTAATTTTTCATATACTTAATATCATCATCATCATCCTTCACGGATTAGGTCCATGGAATTTGGAATCATAATCCCGTTTTTATTCCTAATTATATTTGTTCTATTCTGAAACCATTTTCTATCCTAATTCCTTGATATAATTCTCTAATGTTTATATTTTTTTGTATTCATTTCAAGAGCATTAATGCCCTCTCTCTAACATTCGCATTTTTTTTTTACTATTTGACAAGCTAGTACAAACTTAACATCTAGGATCTCCTTGGGACTAAACCCCCGTTCCGAATTCAGGTCTCGCCGCATCCCCGTGGTATAATGCAAAGCTTCCTGATTCTTGACTACCTTCATGTAAAGCTAGTACATCCGAGGATGATTTATCTAATCCCCGCGTTAATATTTCTAGTGCCCCACTATTACAAAATATACTAGGGCACGCCACAGCGTAGTGGTTAAGGCAATACGCTACAAGTCGGAAGGTCGAGGATTCGAGTCCCGGTGGGGTCTGAATGTTTAAAGGGGCCCAAACTTTCTGGCCCTGGGGTTGACTCAGCCTCTAATGAAAATAAGTGTCAGACGCTTGTTCTGGGGGTAAAGGCGGCCTTCACGCAGGGCTGACAACTCGGCTAACATCAAGTGCCGATTGTCTAGAAAAAAGTGGGAGCCTTAACATCCTAATACCCCAAGGAACATGGTCCCTGTGTTTGAGGCTTTGCTATGGATTTCCTGAAGTATTCCCCGCCCGGAGAACCGAATTGGGAGATTATTTTACCTCCGGAAAATTTACCCCAGTGGAACCTGTGTCCGAGTTTCTAGACGATTGTATTTACCGTGAAAGGCCAAGGTATTTTTTTTTCGCATGGGTTATCGCCTTCGACCTGTCCGGCATGGGTAAAATTTTCGGTAGTCATGAATGCTACCGCCGACCTAGTTCTTAGGGTCATTCAAGCAAGCAAGCATTCAAGCGACAAACAAACATCGTATAAACTATTTTTACGATAACACTTATCATTAAATAGTCATAATGCGAAAAACCGATTATTTTACATTTGAACTTGAATAACATTTTAAACACTAGTAGAATTTATGCGGAGTTTTGACATTTCATTTGTAATGTAATTAAGGACTATACAAATGTTCAGTTCTATCCGTATTATTTCGAAGTTTTAATGTTTTGTCTATTTTCATTGGAATATTCAGGGAAACCAAAGAAGAAGAAAAAAGCATGATAACGTTACTGTAAAAATATTTAATGCGTTTTATTGTATTAATTTTCTTTGGTAAATCCAGTAACCGCCAATGAACCCAAAACTATAATACTTTCCGATTTATAAAGAATTTTCTTCGTATCTTGCAAATACATATTCCCTGTTAAAAGTTTACTTTCTTCAAAAGTTATGATTTTATACTTAACAACTTATTCCCAGAATCTATGATACAATCCACATATTTCATGCAGATCTATATCAGTAAACATCTTTTGGGATTGCTCTGTCTATTGATATATCTCTTGCAAATGTTTATTTTGTTGTCCTAAGCAGGCTATAGGCATACTGTATAAGAAGGGTAAATCTGCAATCTTTGAATATATCTTAATTTCTTATGAAATGACATTTTCCGCTCTCTATTGGATAAGACGTTAAAATCCATCGGTCCCTTGTCAAGGGAAGATATATTATAGAATACCTACCCTTAGATAAAAATGTCAATCCCTTAAAAAGAATCACAGTATAGGAATTAGCGATTAGCTTTGTAGCAGAGGTTAACGTTTAAACCCTTTAAAAAATCAAATATCATACCTAGTCATACAATTGATGAACACATTACAGATCACTACACATACATTAACTACTTTGCCTTGTAGGCCGAGAATATAATTTACTTACCAAATTATTGCTGGACTCACATCCATATGTTTTAATATCATAGCCATGTAGGCTATGACTTTATTCTATTCCCTAACCTGAAGAAACACCTTCAATGGAGTCGTTTTCCATCTTCAAAAGCAGTAGCGAAGGCTGAGGAGGTGCTTTTGAAAGGCCTGACAAGAAATAGTTTCCAGCAAGTCTTTGCAGATTAATAGAAACACTGGGACAAGTGCATTGCATCCAAAGGAACCTATTTTGAGAAGGACCAATAAAATTCTGAGGATGAGTAAAGGTATATTGTACAAACAAAATATTTATTTAACAGCTATTTTATATACTTATAGGTTTATATATAAAGACAGTGTAGGCCCCTATATAGGTCTGTACGTATAGTAGTAATAGGCCTAATAGTAGTAGTGGTAGTAGTATTAATAGTGGAATATATTGACTCCTTTTTTTTTTACTTAAATTAATAATAACGATGATCACCGATCTGTTTTGGACTATTTCTATTCCACAATTTAAGATATATATACACTCATTCTTAAAGGTCTAAATACAGTATAAGAATTTTCAAATAAAACATCTTAAAATATGATAAAAGTGAATACTAGAATAATTTATCTTATGGAAGTTATAGTTAATAATGTAAATTTCTTTATTAAACCCCAGTTTTGCCTTCTCTCTATTGTCTCACTGTACCAAAGAATTTGCACGTTTTTCTCTTCGCACTCGACACTTGTAAGTAAAATTTGTACGAATACATATTATATATATATATATATTTATAATATATATATATATATATTTATAATATATATATATATATATATATATATATATATGCTGCCTTGTCACGCAGCGGGCCCGGGTTCGATCCCCGGTCGGGGCAGTTTTTCTGGGTGAGATTTTTATCGGCGTTTTTTCTCACCTGTAAGACAAATGTCAGGAAAACTTTAAGGCCCAAACGGTCCCCGAAATCATATGGCCATCATCCTTATCATTATCATCCTTACCATTATCATTATCATCATCATCCTTCACCGGTGTGGAAAGCAACGGGAAGCTACCACACCTACACAATTCCCTAGTAAATCTGCAAGCATAGCATGAAAATGCTATGATTGCAGTGAAGGACCTGCCTTCGGGCAGAATTACTATGGATGGATGGATATATATATATATATATATGTGTGTGTGTGTGTGTGTGTGTGTGTGTGTGTGTGTGTGAGAGAGAGAGAGAGAGAGAGAGAGAGATAAATAAGGAGGGAGAGATAGAGAAAGAGAGAAATAAGGAGAGAGAGAGAGAGGGAGGTGTATATGTATATGTGTGAGAGATAGTATGTGTGGACGTAATGTATGTTTATATTAAAAATAAAGTCGCACATTAAGTATATAGGCGTACACAAATTTAGTATTGCTGAGTAATCTTAATAGAACATATTGCAGACACAAACAAACGAACACAAATAGGCTACCGTAGAACAAACTAACATTCAAACGCACATTTACAAACGTAAATACAATTAATTACACTATTTAACTAAATAGCTCACTCACTGCCACTATCGAACTCGGAGGTTCTTGGCAGCGCACTCATTTGCTCACATATACACTCTTTACGTGTATTTATTATTTTATGTTAATATTATATATGTGTAAACACGCAACATGTAAATATTAATTAAAGACTAAGTTAGGCAAAGTTCTGCTACATGTGTCTCGGTATGCGTGTGGCTGCACCGACTGGGATCCCAGATTCAAATCTTGCCAATTCCAGAGAGATATTAGTTGGCCATACCGGGATTTTTCAGATTTTCTCTGGGTTCTCCCGTTTCCCGAATTTCATTCCACAAATACTCTTCATTCTCCCTTCCCTCCCATTCCTGTCTTTTCATTTTTCAGTCATTCATATGGCCCTTCATCACATGTTAGGAAAAATAATTCGATTGGCGCCCATAGCTGATGAAAATATGTGATTGCGAGGATCTAGTGGGATTCTGCCAGGGTTCTACCTTATGACTCCGAGCCTGAAAAATAAAAAACTGCAGAAGAGGCCAAAAGGAGTATGAAGTCCCTCCTCGCGACCACGAGCCCAACTCAAAATGGCGGTATGAATCATGGAGAAGAACATATGTGCCCGACGCGAAAGAAGGCCTACAACACATAACACCGTAGAGTAGACTTCATTCCAATTCATCCATAATATACTGGGATAGCGCAATAAATATTTTAAGTCGCTGTGCTCGGGGAATTCTGGCCGCCCAGTCCAAATAAATAATTAAATAATTAAAGAACGGCTATATAAAGTACATGTCGATTTGTTTCTTTCAGTTTCTCTTCCTGCAAGCGCTTATAAAATATATTCATAGTTTTTAAAAAGCTATTACAATGAATACATTAATGTCAACACTGAAGCTCAATCACGTAATACAAAAGTCGACACGAGAGAGAATTGTCTGTTTGCAGAAAAAAAAAGTGTAAAATATTGCGTTCAGGAAATGGAATGTTTGTTGTTGCTTTCTTCGCGTGAGCTTGGTATTTATGGGAAACAATAGAATATAATTTGTTAGTGAAGTTGTCCTCCCCATTCCAGAATATCGCACTGTCCCAGAACAGGGGGCAAGGGTGTGGCTGGAAAACCAGCGCATACTCACATGTTCCAATGCATTATTAACTAAACAAATACATTCTTCTACACGAAACATGCAATACAGCCTAGTTAGTTATAATTTTATTTAATGACGCCTCTCAACAACTCGGCTAATTAACATCGCAACTCAAATCTGAGCGTGAAAGTGCCGACAAATTTTACTCAGAGGCCAATAGGCAGGACATGTGGCACGAATGGGGAATGAAAGAGTGGCATAGAAGCTTCTGTTAGGAAAACCAGAAGGAAAGCGCCCAGTTGGTAGATTAAGAATGAGGTGGGAGAATAATATTAATCATAATTTGAGGGGAGTATATTTGAGGGAATGATTGGAAAACATTATCTCAGGATAGGGATGTAAGAAGAGCTTATTCCCGTGCGCCCTTAAACCTAAGGGTTCGATAGTGCCAGTTAGTTACTTAGGCCTCTTATTTCACTCTTGAGCTTATTTTAGTGTCTTAAGTCAACAATACGGGATCCACAGTTTTATTTCCCTACCCACCTTTAAAAATCAATCGGGGGCACGCCGTAGCGTAGTTCGATAAGACAATATTCTATAGGCCTGAAGGTCGCTGGTTAGATACCCGATGGTTTCAGCATTTTTAAAACCTGACTAAATCTACTTGTGGCACCATAGCCCTGGTTTGGAATCAGCCTCTAACGTAAATGGCATTTTAACTCGGGATCTAAGGTAATGGCATTCCAAGAGAAAAATCAAATCAGATCCAAAATAGTAATAGGTAACAAAATCATAGAACAGGTGAACCATCTCAATTATCTAGGATGTGACATTTCATTTAATTATGATAATGATATAAATAATAAAATAGCAAAATTCCAGGGAATATGCGGTACGATAGAACGATCACTAAATAACAAAACAACAAGAGAGACCCAATTGAAATTTTACAAAACGTTGGCAGTACCGGTACTGCTCTATGGATCGGAAGCCTGGATACATAAAAAACAAGATCTAAGTAGGATAACGGAGAAATGACATTTTTGAGATCTGTTAAAGGGTGCACTAAGGAAGATAGAATCAAGAACACAGAAATAAGACAGGAACTTGAAATATCTGCAATAACTGATAAAATAGATACATATAGACAAAAATGGAAGCAGCACATAGACAGAATGAATGAAGATAGATATCCAGAACAAATAACAAAATACAAACCTAAAGGCACCCGAGATGTGGACAGACCTAGAAAGAGATGGGCTGAAGTCGGAACGGGTCAACAGACCTAATCCATGAATGCAGATGATGATGAACTCGGGATCTCCAGAATAAGATTCTCAAACGCTATCCTCTAAACTAATTCTTTCCATTTGATAGTATACTACAAAGCGAGGTTCGGAAGTGGTTTTTACAGAAGCGAGGATATGATTAAAAACCGAGCTATAACGAGGTTTTTAATATGCGAGATTCTGTAAAATACTTCACAAACGTGCGTTGTACATTATTTTTTTCGCAATGGTGTTTTCAAAATAATAAATAATACTCGTAGTAAAATAATAACACATTTGTTGGAAATATTTGCGTTCATTATAAACAACTGACTAACGTTAACAGTGTGGGCAATGTTTATTGGTTGAGACTACAACCGGCAATTAAGGTATCTCATGTTTAATGGTTAAAGGATTAATAATATAATAAGTATAATAGCGTTAATAATTGTCCTGTAATAATGTAAGGGTCTTCAACAGGCCGTGACACCAATCAATAACAAAGTGGCGGCAAGTATGAATTTATTGTTATATATTGTTGAAAATAAAGTACAGTTCATTTAAAATGCAGTGATTTTGTTTCGTATAATATAGGCCCTATATTAACACTACCTATTGGATATAGCCTATTTTTGTATATACATTGTACATAGTATACATAAAGGGCAGTGGTTTTACTTCCCGCACGAGGTAGGTAATATGTAATATTGCATTATAGTTATTTAGTTTGCAACCACGAAATTTAAGAAATTGAACATTCTATCATGGTCGCCATTGCTGTAAATACAACAGAACGCACTATCGCGCAAAAAGTGATTTTGTTAGGTAGCTACTTAGTATTTAGTAGAATGACGCAATTCACATCTGGGCGAAAAAGAGCCGACAAATTTTGATTAGACTTTTTTTTTTTTTTCTGGCTTGGAATTCATTTACGTGCCATAAATCTACGAAACGAGATACGTGGCTTTATTTATCATCCGAAGGATACTTATTTACTTTTGACACCACAGCACGGGACATGTTTATACTCTGAATCTTACACAATATATATGACTAGAACGTGGAACTCGCATCCCAGTCATGTCAGAGACTGCCAATCACTATCATTATTTAAATCCGAGTTAACTGATATTTTAAGATCCACATAATGAAAATACTACCAGTATAACAACCATATTTAACATTTTGTATATACCTTAAAAATATTCATCTAGGAAGATTTTATTACCTTATTTTATTTTTATTTTTATTCCATGTTTTGTTATTGCTAGATAATATTAGACACCAAATCCGCATTGTGCTTTGTTTAGTGTATATTTTAATAATATTTTAAAATTGTAATAAGTGTTTAATTGTTATTCGCTGGCTGAGTGGAAGAGAAGGCCTTAATGGCCTTAATTTTGCCAGCTCAAAAAAGATTATTAATTATTATTATTATTATTATTATTTATTATTATTATTATTATTATTGCTCCCACGGGCTAGACCTTGGTGGAGGGGCTCATCTAATGACCAGACGATTAGATAGGGAAGTCTGGTTTTAACTAGCTTGCTACTAGTAAGAGGAGAAGGGAAGCGAACTAGCCCCAACGCGGGAACCTCAACCGCTTCAGAAGCGGAAGAAGGATATTGTTCTCAACTATAAAGAAGGCGGAAGAGTAAACCTGCAAGGGGTAGATGGAACTCCAAAGCTTTGGTTAGCAACCCGTCTAGGAGAAGGAAACTCTGAAATAAATTCCCATTCCACTAGAGAATGTAGGTCTGGGCTGCTAACCCGACCACGTAAAAAATTCCAAACCCATCTCTCTCACAGTGTTCGGCCGGACGGATTTAAAAGATGGACAGTACAACTGTGAGGCGGAACAGGCAATTTGCCTAGCCCAGAAGTGAAGAAGAAGAAGATTATTATTGTTATTATTATTATTATATTCAGGATTTTAGGCCCTTAAAAATCGAATAACCCCTACCGGTTTGAACCCTCGAATCTCGGAATCAAAGGTTTTTATGTTACCTACGCGGATGTCGGGACCGATGTGTTTAAATATTAAAAATAAATAATAAGAAGATTATATAGTATGGCGTCCACCGCTGTGGTCTCGAGGTAGCGTGCTGCCTTGTGACGCAGCGGGCCCAGGTTCGATCCCCGGTCGGGACAGTTTTTCTGGGTGAGGTTTTTATCGGGGTTTCCCTCCTCTAAGACAAATGTCAGGAAACCTTTAAGGCCCAAACCGTCCCCGAAATCATATGGCCATCATCATCAACATCATCCTTATCCTTATCATCATCATTATCCTTCACCGATGTGGAAAGCAACGGGAAGCTACCACACCTACAATTCCCTAGTAAAGCTGCAAAGCATAGAATGAAAATGCTATGATTGCAGTGAAAGACCTGCCCTCGGGCAGAATTACTATGGATGGATGGATATAGTATGATATGAAAATAGGAGTAGGGATATCTGTTCAATAAATAAATTGAGAAAGAACAAAGAACAGCTGAATAAACATAGGACATGTGTAAGAATATATGTTTAATAAATAAACAAAGATAAAAGCAAGCGTATAAATATGAAAATATTTCTACCTTCGTGAACAATAAGTTCATCAAACGCGAACGATGTGCAAATGGATATTCCCATATTAATTTTGTATGAATATCGAACTGCGTTAAAATTGCATGTGCCTTTCTATGAAAGTGGAGTAGATAATTCCAGTAACAAACAAATATTGAAACATTTTAATATATCGCCTGGACTCACACAGTTGCAGGTTCAAGCTGGGCTGAGGACATTCACAGTTTTTGTGAAGGGAAAAAAGATTTGCAAACTTGCTGTAGTTATCATAACTAGAGAAAAAATCTAGGTTTTGCCATCTGATGAAAAACATAATTGAAAATAACAAGTGGCAACATGTAATGGGAAGAGACAGACAATTCGTACACGTAATCCCAATATTAACAGGGTTGTCAAATTAGTAATTTTGCCAATGACCGCCTACAAGTACGGACCATTAAAATCCATAGTATTTGTCAACTCTCTACCTGCCAGACAAAGAACATATACAGAGGACAGGAAGTGGCAACATAGTGAGGAAGATTAAGAGAAGGACAGCATGTTAGTTAACATATTTTCCGCCTGCACAGATTACTTAGTGGAGTAATAGGTAGGTGTATCGCAACCATGATTTTATATTGAGAATGTTAGGTAAACATTAACACAAGAGCCTCTGTCCGCGAGTCATGGACCTCCGGTTTCGATATGCCAGTGAGTTCATTACAATAGTTTACTTCAAATATATTTAAAAATTCATCCAGCACTCTGATCTACCTATAATGTCGTTCCCTCAGACACAGAGAGACCGGTTCAATTACTGGTCAGAACAAGCTTCCTGGATGAGTTTTTTTTTTTGTTCGTCTTTTTTTATCCTCGCCTTTATGACAAACGTCAGAAAAAAGGTAAGGCCCAAATAGTCTCCGAACACCTTCAGGCCGTTATAATTACCCATATCGCAATCTCCTTAATTAATAGGAATGTATAAATAAATGGTGTGTCTTTTCTTAAATGTTCTTGTTGTCTCAGAGATGGACCGACATTGAGCTGATCACTATTCCGGGATGCTGCCCCATGTCATTGTGTGATTAAGAAAGCATTATGTGATACAAAGTTAATAATTCTCTCCCGACCAGTTTTATCCCTGGGTGGTGTAATGCACGTAAAAGTAACCATAATACAAAGGATGAGATCAAAGTAACAAGGGAACTGCCAACCATTGCATGCCGAAACCTACATTGAAATTTCTTCCAGAGAACTTTTGTGATGTACCAAGGTTATGTCCAAACATGATCTGCCTTTTTAACTGCAAGGCACTAAAATCCAGCGCCAAATCTCTCATTTAAATTACAGGGAAGTACTAAAACTGCTGAATCGGTAGATTAGATAACCCTCATTACTTGCCGAATACGCCGCGTCCCGTCTTACTCCACTCTGCTCTTACCATAATAGGGAGTCCATCAGCTCCGTACAGTGGGTTACCATTGCTGGATTCTGGCTTCAATTTCTGTGTCTTGTAGTTAAGAAGGCAGATATTTTTTCGAACACGGCCGTTTTAGATCGCAACGCTTATCTGGGAGAAATTTCAAGATATGTTTCGGCAACAGTTCTCTGTAAAGAAAGAAAGAGGAAGAGAAATTTTAAAAATCAGTTCGATGTTCTGTAGTAAAAACCTTATTTCCGTGGTTAGTTATAGACTAATTAGGAAGTTATTTGATGTGGTAGGTACAAACAAAGTCTAATTTAGTATGAGCTGTCTAAAAAAACTATTTTAAATTTATTTAAGCAAATATTAACTGTGTCGTGTTTCAGTGCGCAGACACGTACATGAAAACGTTAACTAATGGAAGTTTTAATGATGAATTTTGTTAATGTTGGCTACTCATTTGTACCACTCATTGTTACACTCATATTGCACACAAAAATGGAAAGGGGCATTGTCCTCAAAGTGAACGTTCATTAGTAGCTTTTGCTTTGTGAATGCGAAATTAAAATTTCTTCGAATTACAATCAATAAACCAACATCAGTCATTATTAGTTCCATTGTGTAAACTCCCGATAATCCGCATACAAACTCTGATAACTGATTAATTCATTGAGAAGAGTGTACAACTGATTTAAAATAGTTTCATGACGATATTATCCATATTTCAATATCATTCTCAAAATTACATACTAATTCTGACACTGTATACTAAAAATATCATGAGCTAATAGTAAGAAATTTGTAACTAATTAAGTAAATAACTCACTGGCACTATCAAACCCGTAGTTTCATGGCCGCGCGGACATAAGTTCTCCATACATCCCTATTCTGAGCTAATGTTTTCCAATCATCCCCTGTTTAATCGACTTCTTTCAAATCATGGATCATTTTATTCTCCTACCTCATTGTTGGTCTACCAACTGAGCGTTTTCCCTCTGGTTTTTCTACGAGAAGCTTCTATGCACCTCTTTCACTCCCGATTCGTGCCACATGTCCTGCCCATCGCAGTCTACGAGACTTAATTGTTCTTATTATATCTGGCTTCCTATACATGCTATGTAACTCGGTATTATGTAGTATTATATCATCCATCCTTCACGGATTAGGTTTTTGCCTGTTCCGATGTCACATCTGTTCAGCCCAGCGCTTTCTTGGTCTTCCGCTCCATCTTCGTCCTCCAGGATTATACATCAGTGCCCAATAAATTCAAGTATATAATCACGACTAATTATTAGTTCGATATTTCTATTAATTCTACTTATTGGGCTTCCCCATCTTTGGTATCCTATCCTCTGTCATTCTTTGCAGATGTTCTATCCAAGTTCTATTTGAATTATATAATTGTAGTATTATATAACTTATATATTTTAATATATTTCTCCGAGGGCAGAAGTACCTGAAATATGAATCAACAGTGGTTGGTATATACACCAAATTTTGTCATTTGAAGAAAGGATGATGGTAATTAATACTTGTATTATTACTGAGTCAGTCAGTTCACAATGTATGTAGTTTCGGAATGCTAAATACGTTATACTTTTGATTATAATTTTTCGAGCTCTTAAAAACCATTCGGCTCTTTCCAAAAACTGTCTTTCTCTTAACTTCCTAATCTCCATAATGTACTTTATTCCATATGAAAAAAAATACAAATGGCACATTGCCAATGGATACTTCTCCCGAGTCTCACTATTACGCAAACGTACTTAATTGCAAAACAAAATAGAGAGATTAAGTATCTGGCACAAACCCTTTGCACAAAGTGTCGCACTGTTCTAAATGTCAATAATTTTTATTAGCACTGTTTCGTCCAATGACTGTACATGTGTTATTTTCTATTTCCGCAATAGCATGCAGCTACCGATTGATATATGACGTCGTTGTTACAAATAATTGCTACCTCACGAGTCATGATCAAGATTAATAATATCCCTGCTGAGATACATTTTAAAAAATGTGCATAGTATAGCATGTGTTCAATCCACATTACAAATATGGAATTATGCTCCCATACAAAACGCTGCTATTCATATATTCGTTATGTAAGGATTGGTTTGCAACCAAAACAGTTTATTAACACAACTAAAACTTTTATGCTACCTCTTTTATAACACACTAAACTTTATACCTCATTTACGTAGTTCAAGATCGTGTTAGTAATAAAACAGTGTTCTGAAATCTTACATATTAAACAATGACTAAATTAATAATGTGAGTTTTTTTATAATAAGATTAGTTAAGTCTCGTAGATTGTGATGGGCAGGACATGTAGCACGACAGGGGAATGAACGAGGGGCATGGAAACTCATTGTAGGAAAACTAATAGGTAGGCCAAGAATGAGGTGATATAACAATATTACCATGATATGAGGGAGGTAAATTATACAGGGGATGATTGGAAAACATTAGATCATAAAACATTAAAAACAAAACAAGAAGAGATACAAGATTGAAGTTTTATAAAACATTGGTAGTTCCTGCATTACTTTATGGGAGTGAAACTTGGGTAATGACCAAAAAAATTACAAAGTAGAATACAAAGTGTAGACATGAACTTCCTTAGAAGAACAAAATGCTGCACAAGAATGGATAGGGTAAAGAATGAAGATATAAGAACAGAGTTAAATATATATGTCGATTAAATGATAAAATCAAAGGATATAGAGAAAAATGGTTTAGACATGTAGAAAGAATTAACGTAGCAAGATTACCAAAAGCAGCATTTAACTACAAGCCAAGAGGTTCAAGGAATATAGGAAGGTCAGTGAAAAGATGGACAGAATAACTGTGAGGCGGAACAGGCATTTTGCCTAGCCCGTGAAGTAAGAAAAAGAAGAAGTTATACTCTTACCTGGTTTTTCTTCAAGAAGTTTCCATGTCCCCTGTTTCATTACCCATTCGTGTCACATGCATGTCAATATGCAGTCTAGAACACAACTGTTCTTACCATCAGTTTTCCTATAAAGACCGTACAGCTGACTTTCAAGCCAATGTATTTTTGTAATTGAATTATATTTCTTTAAAAATTCACAAGTGATAAATAAATAAACAAAATGTCATGTATTTAAAAATAGTTCATGTTTCAAAAGAAATTCTACCGTTTGGTCTTTTATTTGTTTCAATCAAAGATTGTATCCAAAATGAAATTATACCTTAGTCATTCAGTCCAGCACTTTCACTCTTAAGTAACAATAATGTTAATGTTAAACAGAAAAGGAAATTTAAAACTGGGTTGATATTGTATGCAATGCAACAGTCGTGATTATTTAGTTCATTTGTAAACATGATTTATTCAACAAGCCACAGGTTTATTTAGCCGTGCGAAAAACAAATAGCATTACTATAGTGTGCATTAGCGTCATTAATAACTGTTATAGAGAGCAATTTGAACCGATATTGAAAATCGATAAATTTAATCTGACAAAATAA
The DNA here is from genome assembly GCA_030220185.1 of Diploptera punctata. Taxonomy (NCBI): domain Eukaryota; kingdom Metazoa; phylum Arthropoda; class Insecta; order Blattodea; family Blaberidae; genus Diploptera; species Diploptera punctata. The sequence continues at coordinate 4,238,924 of JASPKZ010009837.1, read as the reverse complement.
ACACGTTCATTAGTGCAATATTGGTATGCACGTTGAGAATAATGGAAGCACGCTGATTTTATGTATGAATTTCTTGCGTTATATGTAAATAAAACTAATTATATGGTTATAGCCCTTGAACCAGCGATCACAAAGATTCAGTTAACTGAATATAATTAATAATAATAATCCATCCATAGTAATTCTGCCCAAAGGCAGGTCCTTCACTGCAATCATAGCATTTTCATGCTATGCTTGCAGCTCTACTAGGGAATTGTAGGTGTGGTAGCTTCCCGTTGCTTTCCACACCGGTGAAGGATGATGGTGATGTGATGGCCATATGATTTCGGGGACCGTTTGGGCCTTAAAGTTTTCCTGACATTTGTCTTACAGGTGAGGAAAAACCCCGATAAAAACCTCACCCAGAAAATCTGCCCCGACCGGGGATCGAACCCGGGCCCACTACGTGACAAGGCAGCACGCTACCTCGAGACCACAGCGGTGGACAATAATAATAATAATAATAATAATAATAATAATAATAATAATAATAATAATAATAATCATCATCATCATCATCATCATGATAATGATGATAACCAAGATAATAATGATAATAATAAAATAATAATAATAAAATAATAATAATAATAATAATAATAATAATGGCGCGACAGGCCTAGAAGGCCCTTAGCCTACCAGCCAGCTGCTGGCTTCACATCCACATGTGTCAATCACAGAGGTAGATCATCTAGCCAGTATAGGGTAGGGGTAACATGTGGTCAGCATGTTGAGTTCCCCAGCCGTTATAGCTGGTTTTCTCAACTTGGAACCACTACTTATTGTAGCTACCCAAATGTCTCACGATGCCGGGTGGGCACCGGTCCCATACTGGCCGAAATACCGTGAGAAAATTTCTTCACCAAGGAGACTCGAAACAGCGCAAGTCCCGTAGCTCTGCGCCAAGGCTTCCTGCCTTAACCACTTGACTACAACGCGGGACAATAATTAATATTAATGAGAATAATATCTGATAAATTATTGGATTACATTAACTTTATTCTCATTTCCCTCCAGTTTTAAGGAATTAACATGGTACATAGTTACTTATTTCATTTCTGATTCACAGTTAATATTTTCATTATGAGTAGTAATCACATATTTGTAATTAATTACCATTTCGACAAAAAAATCTAACCTGGTTATTTTCCTGCAATATTTAGTTTCATTGGGTATTTTAATTCTGCCAATTCTTAAAATATTCCTTAATTTGTTGTTAAGAATCCATTCCTATTTAATGTTTATATTCATGAAAAAGAAACACAAGATGTTTATTGGGTTTTATGTATATTACGTATGATATCGTAGCTTTAACAACAACGAACGACCATACGAAGGCTTTCCTGTAGGTTACGGCAATTGTTCTGTCTCTTCATCTGTTATGATTGCGTTCTTTCTCTCTCGCCCTAGATAGGCTACTCCTATCGTTCCAAACTGATCGCAACCTCAATGTTCCGGCATACCATATGATGAACACAGGACAATTTATCTTCATTTATGGATGCGCTCTATTCAAGTTTCGCTGAATATCACGACACCTGTACTTCTAATCCCATCGGAAACTTTGTGCTGTATACCTGGGATGGACATTTGAGAAGCTTATTTTCAAAGTAGTTAATATATTTTCATAAAATATGGTAATCTGAGGTTATTATTTTGTTGTAAATAAGAGTCGGCTGATAACGACAGCGATTTTTAACGCAAGTAGGCCTATGCAGTGATTTAAAATATGTTCTAAAGCCAAATGTTGGCAATTTAATGTGAGTAATTCCAGAAGAATGCAGATACACAAAAAGTCAGTTTTGGTACAATGTGGATTGAGAGTTTTGAACGTGAGTTCCTTATTTAAATCCTCACTAAATAAGCACTAACTTGCGGATTTTGATAAAAATATAATGATTACGTTCTTCTATATGTAAATAAGTGGAAAGCAACGGGAAGCTACCACACCTATAATTCCCTAGTAAAGCTGCAAAGCATAGCATGAAAATGCTATGATTGCAGTGAAATACCTGCCCTCGGACAGAATTACAATGGAATGGAATATGTAAATAATTCCTTATCGAATACGAGTGGCAATGATAACGAGGCTATTGGTTTTGAGGGACAGTAAAACCTGAATTCCTTGAAAATTAATAATTGCTAAAAATCATGAAAATCTCAACTAGGAAATTCCGCTCGATCTGGAACGAGGCCCATCTATGTTGTCGATCAAAGTAGACCGTGCTTATATGCTGGAATTTGGTTCCAAAGTTCGCGGCTTTAAACCCGGTGTGGGTCGTGGATATTATAAGTGCGTTAAATTCTAAGTATGGCTTCCTTCAGAAGCAAGTAACTTCATACCCCGTCTCATAGATTCACGACATGTAAAGAAAAAAAAAACTATATTATGCATTACAGGGACTCTTGTTATCCCAACGTCTCTCATAAAAGTTGTAATTACAAATATTTTAAAAGGGTGATCCATCAAGATATACGGACGCGAATCGTGCTATCTTTGAGAAAGGAGAAGGATTAAGAATATTTTAATAAAGTCCTTAGAATATGTTCGGACCAAAGAGAGACGAACACATATATGTTTATTGAAAAATACTACATAACAATGATCTGTATGATCGTTATAGGAGTTCTGAAATAGTAAGAACAATTAAATCTGTAGACTGTGATCGGCATGACATTTGGCACGAATAGAGAATGGAAGAGGAGCACGAAAACTTTTTGCAGGAAACTAGAGGGAAAGCGCCCAGTAAACAGGCTAAGAATAAGGTGGGAGAATAATAATAACCATGATTTTAGGGAGGTAAATTATACAGGGAATGATTGAAAAGCTTAGCTCTGGATAGAGTTGCATAGAAAGCTTATGTTCGCGCCGCCATGAATCTCCGGGATTGGTAGTGTTAGTGAATTGGTAAGTTTAAATGAATTTCAAGCCTGAAATAAAATGATTCTGGGCAAATTCCATTGGCCCTTTCTTACCCAGATTTGAATAGCCACGCTAATAATCTTCATTATAAAGAATGTTGACAAATTAAAGTAATGACAAACAATACTAAATGAATTAACCCCAGTTAGACGATATAAATGTCTTTACTGATTTTAGGTTAGGAGAAAAATGTAAGAAAACATTTTTCAAAAGCAAAATATTATCCTCTTTGCCAATTTTTCAACTTATTACAATTATCTACGCGTCATTATGTATTCCTGAGCGTGATGTAATAGGTGAATGTAGATGTTACAGTAGTTTATTCAAATGAAAGGACAGACTTGTGCCCGTGGCAGATGATTCCATAAATCTGTACATAGAAAACAATGGCCAGAGCATTGCTTTGTCTAGGTGAGGAGGGCGTAGGATTGAGGTATTCAACCAATTCATTCACTGGATACGGTAATTACACGCTCATAAGATCTTCCTCTGTTTCTGCCATCTAAATTTGACTCATGTTTTAGAAATTTCCATTGTTATCCCTGCATTGTGCGAAACTTTTAATTTTTGCAGCATTATACACAGTTAATTAGAACCGTGTTTAATATAATTATTATAGATAAGACAACACTTTTCATTTCTATAGTGCGCTATCCTTTTATAAAATATATTGGAAATTTACATCTAGGAGATAAAACAATAAAACATTCTAACTGGGGATATTTTGTAGCCTAGAAACTTGATAATTGTATGTTCCATTGCCAGCCACTTCGGGGTTATCCACTATGCGGATAAATAGCATTTGTGCGGTTTATTTTTAATTTACGTACCATTTCGGCAGACAAAGTTACTTAAATATTGTGTACTTGTATCGAGTGTAGAGACACATTTAGGATGTAATATGTGATTAAGTGTTTGTGTAATTTAATTTGTTTTATAAGGGATGATGATGAGTTGATGAAGAGAAGAGAGAAGGCGAAACCTATGTCGGCATATAACCTACTCCTGTCGTAAACCACTAGGGAGGTAGACTGTCCAAAACCATTCGATGGACTAATCGCTATCAACAGTACCCCATCCCTTCACAGTTGGAAAGACCAAAAGACCAGGGCATAATCAGATGACACTGAGCAACAAAATATAAACTTTTTTTTTATCTCAGAAAGAAAAATATGTGATTCTGATAGCAATTTTTCTCCTGAATTCAAATATGATATCGGTGTTTCTCCATCACGCAAGGTTTCCGAGAGACAGGAGTTTATAATTTCAAACACTTTAATATTTTCTACATTCGTAACTACACAATATTCGAGCATTCGGACTCACCTAGAAAGTAAGAAATGACGATTTTCTGCTATATTTCGCCTGTGGAGCATCCCTCTTGATGGTCTAACAAAACATCGGGCAGCATATTAGGATTCCTTTTGTCTTGATATCTCTTTTCCATAGCTGAAACCATTTGAATTAGCTCATTTGGTTTTATTTTACAATGGACAAACGGACGAAAAAACGTTTAATAAAAAAATAATTATTTAAATCCATTAATTGAAATTTAAATAAAAAAACTTTGGATGATGGAGAAATTCCGAATACATATTTGAAAACACGATAAACAACTGCATTAATTACAACTATTGGTACTCATGAGACAAAAATCATGTTGACCAGTGTAATTGAATGATTACAGTAACTTATATATAAAATTCCCATGAAGTAAAACTTTACACCAAGAGACCAATATCAAACCCAGGAACAGATAGATTCCCATCAACTCGTAAAGTGTAGGAATTCAGATGTGGTGGTATACTGTAAGATAGATGAGAGCGAAGGTCGAGAATCAAGAAGCCCAAGGCCTAATTGGAACTGTAATGCCAAGATTTAAAATGAATGTAAAGTTTTTTTTTAATTCGTTATAGTAGCAAGAAGCATCGAAGTTGCATCCCGCAAAAGATTTTTATTAAAACTTTTGTAATATTTATGTTTCTAAAAGTAGACATTTGAATGAACAATATCATTTATCAAGTGTGAAGCTGTCTGAATGTAGAACATTGTATAAAAATGCAGTTCACGATTGGTTGAACAAGCAACAAAAGAATTTTTCTCGTGAAGTCCTATATCTTGTATCAACGTGCGATGAGAAAGAGACCCATGGCCCACTATTGTGAAATAAAATACTATATATTTAGAATTCACTTTTTCACTTTGACACCCTTCTTTATATTCTTATGCTTTAGTTCACATAAGAAGAAAAATAAAAATGACTGCGGTAACAAAGTTTAGAGTATTTTATTACAAGATCTGTTGTATGTTGATGTATTGAAATGTATTATTATTATTATTATTATTATTATTATTATTATTATTATTATTATTATTATTATTATTATTATTATTATTATTATTATTATTATTATCTTCTTCTTCTTCCTCCTTTCATGTGATAGACCTAGTGGTCTGTTACGGTCTCAATCCAACGTTTGAAGGGTCTGCCCAAAGATCTCTTGCCTGGTAATTTAAGATCTGACGTGGTATTCTTGTTCTGCTCATTCTTCGTACGTGAGATTTCCAGTTGTTTCTGTATTTTTGTACATATTCCATGAATTATTATTATTATTATTATTATTATTATTATTATTATTACTATTATTATTATTATTAGTATTAGTATTACTTACTTACTTACTCACTGGCACTATCGAACCCGTAGATTCATGGCCGCGCGGACATAAGCTCTCCATACATCCCTATCCAGAGCTAATGCTTTCCAATCATTCCCTGTATAATCTACTTCCCTCAAATCATAGTTAATGTTATTCTCCCACCTTTTTCTTGGTCTACCAACTGGGCGTTTTCCCTCTGGCTTTCCTACAAGAAGCTTCCATGCAAGTCTTTCATCCCCCATACGTGCAATATGTCCTGCCCATCGCAGTCTACGAGACTTAACTGTTCTTATTATATCTGGCTTCCTATAAAGGCCATGTAGTTCATTGTTATGTAGTCTTCTCCATTCAGCTGTCTGTTCATCTCTCTTTGGTCCAAAAATTTTCCTAAGTACTTTATTCTCAAATACTTGTAATCTCCTTTCCTCCCTTAAAGTAAGAGTCCTTGTTTCGCACCCATTATTATTATTATTAGAATTAGTATTATTATTATTATTATTATTATTATTATTTGTATTATTTTTTTTATTATTATTATTATTATCCTCTTTTCCTCCTCCTTTTCTTCTTCTTCTCGGTAACCTCCTTTTTGAAATGGCGCTAATTCTAATTACGAGAAAGAAGGGCAGAGGAGACCATCCGTCTGGCTAGGGAGGGATGTATCTTGAATATGTTAGCAACGCATTTTATATTCCCTACCAACCTCTGTAAGTTATTAAAGACCAGGCAACTGTAACGAATACAGGAGCATTTCTGTGTTGCTGCATAACAATATGAACATGTATGTGATTGAAACAAATAGAAACACATCAGCTAATAGAATTATTTTATCAATTAATAATTTATTTCATTTTATAAAAATTGTATTAAGATTAATCAATATTATACTCTCATAGATTACTACATTATATAACCGATATATTACTATACTAAATTTAAATATTAAATTTTTATTTTTCATGTATGATAGGGATTGTCTAATGTATAATTGATCTTCGTGTATATTTTATTGTTAATTTTAAATTTAACTATCGTTAGGCCTAACATTTTTAAGTTATAGCTATTAACCACATCAATCTCAGTTTGGCTAATTTTTCATTTTAATATGTAACATAATATGTTGTGATTATTGTATTTTGAAATAACATATTTGTCCTGATGAGTAAAAGATGGTCAACATGACTTTAACTCCATCAAGCTATTGTAAAACATGTAGTCAAGGTACCCAATTCACCAATTAAAAATTAAACAGCGAAGCTGTCAGTTTCAAGACTAAATATCGACTCAATATTTAGTGTTGAAAATGACAGCATCGTTGTTGAAACATGTTGACTCTTTTAATTTTTAATTGGTGAATTGGGTACATTGACTACATGTTTTACGATTTTATCACCAAGAAGATCATTAATTTATTAAATCCATCAAGCTAAATAAATAACTAATAAATAAATTATTTAAGCACAATTGTATCATCTCACCTCATATCTTTCTTCTTATTAGAGCGGTTTCGGAACCTAATTAAATTCCATGGTTCCATACTCAGTACTTTCACAACTATTATGTGGTCTTGAAAAACCGCCTCCTTCTCTCTCTGATAAGTAATAAATAAATGTTGGAAGGTACATTGTCTTTCTAGTTGTTTATATTGATTTTTCAGGCTGATAAAATAAACAATGCATCAAGGAGCGTTTATGGGAGCGAACTGGACGGTTCGCAGGAAAATATCGGTAGCTCCTCATCAAAGGCGAGGATACCAGCCTCACGGCTCCCAATGGAATGTGCAAGTAGTGCGAGGCAAGGTGACAACACGTTGTTTATGGAATGCTTGCAAAGCCCTCACTCTTGGCCTTCTGCTTCTCCTCTTGGGATGCGCCATGGCAACCGTCGGTATGTAGGCCTTTCAATTGTTACTTAGACTATTACTGTACATTGAAAACTCAAATATCCGAAGAAAAAAATGCGAATTACTAACCCTATCGTTATCTTGCTCAAATTCTTTCAATCATAATTTTTCTAAATATCTCGGAAAGGATATATATACTTCATAATCAATAGATTACACAATATTCCCATCCAAACAATCTGACAATTCCAGATATTTAATTACTGTTATTGAACGTCATTTGACAGGATCAGTAAAACTAACAATACAAAGTAAATCATGGATAAATATTTTAGGCATTATCTTTAGATAAAAAATATAAAATGGTTAATAAAATAAAAGAGAATTTATTTTTTTGGGAATAAGAATATTAGCAAAAATACGCTACTTTCATCTCGAATTGTCTTGATATAAACGTATTAGAGTGAAATAAGTTATTTCCACGAAAAAAAAGTTAATTTATGACAAATTTGCATTTAATTTGATTTGACACCCATAAAGATAATATCCACTACTCTTACAATCTGAAAGCTAACATTAGACATCTCACAATTCTAAAGGGATTAAAATAATATAATCTCACTTCTAAATCCGGTTAATGACTCTTAACAGGGATGCTATTAATATAATTTTTTTCATAGTTATAAAGACTAAGATAGGTCATTAATCTTCAATATCGACGATAAAAAAGTCCGTTTTTGTCAGTAGTTCGTCATAATTTCCTTAAAACAATTTCTGAAAGCATCATTTTGGTACAAACATTTAGAGTAAGATCAAAAGGACCGTTTAGGAAGGTGAAACATAAGTTATAAAATGCCAGGAGTATCAATAAATGAAATCGGTATCTGAAAGAAGAGAATGGATCTAATGAATATATTAGAAGAAGAAGAAGGAGAATATGTAAAGTTATATTTATTTTTATATGCAGTATTAACTATCTATATTTTATATTTATATTTACGATATAACGCGTTATTTTTCAAGTGAAAAATCACTTACAATCCTTACAAAATATTGCAATGATATTCTTGTTCTTCTTAATTTAGGACAATATTTTGTATGTTTCAACTGTCTTCTTCTACTGGTGATAAACTTTGGTTCCAATGGTCTTCCATTGGTCGTGGTGTCTGGCTTTAGGTTCAATGTAGGTGGATCTTCGTCCATTCTATTGACATTGCCCTTCCTTCGTTCAATCCACGTCGTAAAGTCTCTTATTCCACATACACTCATAATTTCTTCAGTCTTTTTATCATAGAGTGTATACCCTCCATGATATCTTTACCTTGTCGTGGTGGAGTGGTTTGCGTGCTTAAATGATCCCGAGAGCTATGCCGGCGGTAGCATTGCTGCCGATAGGGTTACTCATGCCGGACTGGTCGAAGGTGATAAGCCAGACGAAACAAGTACCTTGGTCGAAAGAGTGGCGATCTTTCACCGTAAAAATACAACCGTCAAGAAATGCGGAAATGGGTTCTACTGGGGTGAAATTTTCCGGAGGTCAAATAGTCCCCCATTCGGTTCTCCGGGAGAGGACTACTTCAGGGAACCCATGCCAAAGGCAGGACATGTGGCACGAATAGGGAATGAAAGACGTGCATGGAAGCTTCTTGTAGGAAAACCAGAAGGAAAACGCCCAGTTGGTAGACCAATAATGAGGTGGGAGAATAACATTAACTATGATTTGAGGGAAGTAGATTATACAGGGAATGATTGAAAAACATTAGCTAGAATAGGGATGTATGGAGAGCTTATATTCATGCGGCCATGAACCTATGGGTTCGATAGTGCCAGTGAGTTAGTTAGTTAGTTATACCTTCCAGGAAGAATATTTATAGGTACATACAAAATGCTGAATATAACTAGTATTAAGATAGTATTTTCATTATGTGGAACTTAAAATATCAGTTGATTTAATTTTAAATACTGATATCAATTAACAGCTCTAGTTATATTGTGAAAGGTTCAGATATAAACATTCCCTCTGCTGAGGTATCGAAAGTGAAGCAGTATAATGTGTTCTTTCGTCTATATTTTGACGAGCCGATACGTTTTCCAAAACGTGTTGATAAATAACTTTGGCAAAGAATTGTGCAGAATTTTGAATAGCAAAACATGTAAATATACAGTTCTTTGGTCATTTAGACGTTACCATGATATTTATTTTACCTGATGGACCGTAAGGTCTTCTCTTCCACTTCACCAGGGTTAAATTATACACATAATAAAAATTATGAATTATCTACATGATTAATGATACATTATATATATATATAAGAAAATATACGAAAAATAAATGCTTGGACGGGACTTGAACCCGGACCTCTGAATTGATACCCCAGTGCGCTACCGATTACGCTACCGAGGAAGTCTAGTACAAATATTAATTATATATATATATATGAAAAATGAATGTTTGAAATAGACTTGCACGGTAGCGTAATCGATAGCGCACTAGGCTATCTATTCAGAGGTCCGGGTTCAAGTCCCGTCCGAGGATTTATTTTTCTTATCATGTCATATTAAGTTTGCTTTGCTCAATGTCAAAAATGTAATTATAACATATATATATATATATGTATATATGCAGGTTACACAATTTAAAGTTGACAGTGGAAAGAAATAAAATTTGTAATAATAATAATAATAATAATAATAATAATAGTAATAATAACCCATATAAGGTCTGAAATGGTCACAGCGACGGATATTGAATACGAATCGAATACATGCATTATGAGCACGCTGTAAGCATGTCAGTTAGGTCAGTTGTCCGATCAGTCAGTAATGTAAGCTAATAAATATAACTATTATTAAGGCACAAGATTCCATACTAGGATCAACTTCATGTTTCATGACCCCTCCCTCGGGCAATTACACCTGTTGAACTTAATACATACGTGTTGTTTGGAGCGGAGTGCAAAAGCTCATTAAATTTTCTGTCGAATTCTATAATCGAGAGGGCTAACTCAATGTCTCCCTAATTACGTTTGTTTAAGATATAGTTTAAAAAATTATTATTTGGATGATTCAGAGAACAAGTATAACAAACCCAACATGTCTGTGGTAGCCTATATCATCATCATCTTCATCTATCATATCATCGGGGCAACGTAACCTTCCAAGCGCCCCAACCTCAGAAGTGGGTTACAATTACGCCAATGCCAGGAGAGAACACCAGAAATGTCCAAAAACGACAAACTGGGGCATTAAAAAATATTTGAATGATTCAGAGCACAAGTGTAACAAGTCCAACATATGAAATTTACATTGCTACATTTAATATATTTTTAACTTTATAATTAGTATATGGTATATCTATATTGTCAAATATGTATTTGTATCTCTGCTGGTTGAGTGGAAGAGAAGGCCTTATGGCCTTAACTCTGCCAGAATAAATAAAACATTATTATTATTATTATTATTATTATTATATTATTATGTCATGTTTGGGGAAAATATATTAAAAGTTATTAACCCTTAAATTTTCATTCTGATATATTGATTTTATTTATTTATTATTGTTTTTAAATCAGCAGAAATTACTTAAATTTGTGTCAAATTACTCAATAATGTACAATAATAACTTACAGTTTTACTTGATTTTGTTTTCATTGCGGTCCAAAACATTTAAATAACTGCCACGAGAAATTATTGGTTCGCCAATTTAAGGGTTAATCTATAATTAATTATAGAGAGTATTTCAAAACTTTGTTTACAATTACATGTTAGATTAAATCTTAAACTATGATCATGGTGAAGAATTGTAGTTATAGTTATTTTAACATGGAAACAGCATCAATTTGGAGCCGGAATAGGCTAGTAAATAAGCCTAAACCGTGATGAAGAAGCAGAAGAAGTTATTTTAACGTTAGGTTTTATTTTCATTAAATAGGCCTAGAACACTTTTTAGACTTTGTCATAAAAGTTTACCAATAACAAACAGTGAAAGTTCAATTCTGCAATTGTAATGGTCTGTTCGGGGCTTACTGTTAACCCAGCGTTTTCCTATATGTCTTTTTCCGTTAAACGGAATTTCAAAATTAAATTCGGTAATTTAAGGGAGTTAAGGAAAGCCAAAGATCGAATTTGAGACAAATAGTCATTGGATGGATGGAATAACTCTTTATCCAATACCAACACATGGTCGATAATCTCTACATTTTACTACGTCGCCTCAGATTCGTCTCCTGACGGAGTAAGGAATATGAAATCATCACCTAGGGTGGAAGGTCATGTGATGACCTGTTGGTGCCTGTGACCCTGCCGAACTGCAAAATGAAGAACGCCAAAGACGATCCTTGATTGAAAAGCAAATAGAAGAAGTGGATGAGGTAGATCTAGAGAACTTCGGATGGATGGAGTGAGGATAAGTATGGAAATTAGAGATTTCCATCCAGCCATAGTAATTCTGCCCAAGGGCTTAGATTTGCAGCTTTACTAGGGAATTAAAGGTGCGATAGCTTCCCGTTGCTTTCCACACTGGTGAAGGATGATGATGGCCGGATGATTATCGGGGACCGTTGGGCCCTAAGCTTCCTGGCATTTGTCTTACAGGTGAGGAAAAAAACCGGAAAAAAACTCACCCAGGAGCCTGTCCCGACCGGGGATCGAAGCCGGGTCCGCTGCGTGACAAGGCAGCACGCTACCTCGACTATTAGAGATTTGAGGGAAGAAAATACTTTAGACAGAAACCTCTGGTGACAAATCACTTTGGGTTGAAGGAGAACCACTACAATGTGGAATTTTCCTAAATAAAAAAATTAATATTATTATTTTAAAATAAATGTACATGTTTTTAAATTCAAATTCGTATTTTATTCTAATATTATAAAATAGTATAGAGTCCAAATATTAATGAAAATAACTCTATGTGTATATTTAAATTAATTCTAAAGTTTTGTCTAATTATTGCATGAATATTCGTTGAGTTTATGGAGTTCTTTTGATTAAAATGCGCTTCATTACCTCAATGTGCAGAATATAACCTTCTATCCATATAACAAGGGCATATAAAATTGGAAGTCGTAATGTATGCAACAGGTTTGCAAGCTCAACAGCAGGTGCATCCAGACTCCCAAAGCACCAATAATCTGCCGATGCAGCGGCCACATCACGAACCCAATTACGTGTTCAACTCTCCTAATACACTCTCCATTAAAATTAATGAGAAAAGTGATTATGCATCCATTCCTTATTATATAGCATAATTATTTAATTCAGAATGCAATAAATTTAAATTTTATTATAAAAATTGTGTTATGTATACATCTACTTTTCGATAGTTTTAAAGTTTTATACTGCGGTGGGCCAGTGAGTATGTTCCTTGTCTCTAGGGACGCGAGTTCAAACCCGGCGGTGGTCGATGGAAATTTTAGGATGGAAAAATCGAAGGAACATGTCCATTAGAGGGACTTTAAGCCGTGGTCCCGAGTCTGAAGATTTTCAGGCTCGTAAAAGAATCACAAATCTGAAAATAATAGGCCTCTGTGCAAAATTTACCGATCATTTCCCATTTAGTAATACCTTAGTTACTCACTATATGTCTCATCGAGACGCTAGGCCGACCCCTATCACTCGTTGATATCTATAGGTAGGCCTACATGAGCGTACCTAAATTAACTTAGTCAATATGTTCCCATTAGGGAGCGTCCTAATTCCTGCACAGGAAAGGAGAGGGCTTAAGAAGAAGATAAAATTAATAAACTGAGAGAGTTAGCTCAGCTGGTAGCGTTTGATACTCATATTCGGGGGGGGGGGGGTCAGTGTTCATAGCCCTTAGCCGACTATCCTGACTCATGTGCTTTTTTTCTCACTCCTTAAAGCAAAATCTGGGTTAGAATTGTATTATTACTAGAACCCATTTTATCATAAGTAACGCCACGAGTGATTTCCAATTTATCTAGAGAATTTGGAAATCAAGAGTGGCATTTGTTAGGACTATTTAACGAATAAAATTAAGCTGTTTACTCACAAATCAGTATTTAAATATAGTTATTTTAAAATATTTATATATTTAATGTAAACGGCGATGTTTGAAACAAATGAGAAACGATTGATACGCTTCATCTGCTTCTTTTGTTTATCACTGCAACCAACAGATCATACTATTTATTGCCAAAGGAACGCAATATTGTAAGAATGCTCTCTAGTGGAGAAAAAATGAAACACATCAAACTGTATATTAATTCATTTCTGATGTCGTATGATGTAAATATGACAATTATATTTTTCTGGATTATTACCTGGGAAAAATACATTTAAGAAAGTGCAAACAGTGGTTTTCTTTTTTTTAATGGTATAATCAATTGCTACAAATGTTTTTATATTAACTCCTGCAAGCGCTATGTGTTGACATCCATGCACTATATATACAATCTGGTAGCCGTATTTCTTATAGAGTCAGTCACTGCAAAATAATGGTCAGACCTGCTCAGAATATTAAAAAGGAGGAGCTTTCTTTAATATGGTAAATTTAATATTGATAAATATTTGGTGAAACACGACTGTGATTGGTTGTACATAAAAAATCATTGAAACGTGATTGGTCATTGACTCCCATTTGAGGCATGAGTTAAATAGTCATAATAAACATTTTATTAAACTGTTAAACTCCATGGCGCAACAGGGCTAAAAAGCCCTTGTCCTACCAGCCGGGCGCCTAACTATCATCCACATGTGCAATTTATAGAGGTAAACTATCATTCCGCCAGTCTGGGGCTACATGTGGTTCAGAATGTCGGGACCCTAGCCGTTATAACTGGTTTTCTCAACTTGGAGCCACTACTAATTGCAGCTACCAAAATTCTTCACGATGTTGGTACCGTCCCATACTGACCGGAATTCCATGAGAAAATTTCTTCCCATTTGGGGGTTTGAAACAGCGAATGTTCAGTAGCTCTGCAGCTCGTACACCCTTCGGCTACAGCGCAGGACATTTCATAACATATTTTATCAAAAATAAATCAATGAGCCCGTAAAGAAACACAGACACACTTTACATACACACAATAAACAAGATCTTAATATTCTTAAAAAAACATTACTAACCAGCGTTGTTGAAACTATTGTTAAATATTTAATACAATAAAAACTATATCTGTGATGGCAGTTGTCCACAACAAATTAAAGTTGTTTCAAATAATCAGCTAGGATTTTCGGAGCTAGTTCCATCTTCAAAGCTGTTCTGTTGAGCGCCCAATAGAACAGGTTCGAAAGTGGAACTATTTCCGAAAGGCCTAGCTGATTATTTGAAACAGCTTTAATTTGTTGCGGACAACTGCCATCATAGGTATGATTTTTATTGTTTTAAATATTAAACAAAACCTGATATATACAACCAAAACATTCTAGACGCGATATTAGCTTAGATTTTAAAACGTCCATGTAACGAAAAGTAAAATATTATAAAAAAGGTCAGTTTTAATAACTGTTGTAGAGGCCTATAGAGTAATTTATTGTATGAGAGAATGGGTTAATTAAAGATAAATAACATTTCGTAAAGAACTAATATTCTGTTTAAGAGGAGAAAGTCAGCAACATTAGTGAGTTTCAAAGTTCTGTGGTTTTGAAATGTGTCGCAAGTAGCAAACAATTTTGAGTAAATCCAGTGAAGAGTAGAATGAGAGATCGATGAATGGAACGGTCCAAGATCGAGCATGAGGTATAACTACTTACATTTCCAAAGTAACATAACCTCACCCTAATTTATTAAAATAATTCATTAAACGAAATTACAATACGTCCTGTATCTTTATTAGTAAGCGTTCTCAAAAGAAAGTTAAATGTTACATTTTCACAGAGTAGAAACAACAGGTTGAAAAATTGATTATTTGCAACCTATATTCGTATATTTGGATGCAGAACTCACTTGCTGAAATTTAAGTGAAATAATATTTTTCTCTCCCTAAAATATTGGGAAAAATAGTCACTACACAAGATATTCATACAATTTACGTTAGTTTTTTTTACATTAAACGTCTTTAAAATGACAACGGAACGTACGGGTACTGGAGCAGAAGTTTGTACGTTAACGAAGCGTATATATCGTCTTACCTTAATAACTCCCTAACTGTATCCGAGACATAATTTAGGTTTTTAGCATACATAGTCAGCTCGCTGATATGAGGGGGAGCGGACAAAAACTCTCGCTCCTTTCCATTCAATGTAACTCACAACTCAATCATAGTAGCAAGGTGGCGCATGCGTTTGTGTATAGAATTTTCCGATAGGCTATCTATCAATTTAGCTTAAGTAATAAAAATGTATTTTGGACAATGTTTATATGTAAAAAGTTAAAGTAAGCGTGTATAAAACTGTAAAAATTCAATATATCGGCACCAGCAAGCATCTTTGACATCTGTCAAAGACGTCTCCGATCCGATCGATACCAACATAAGTCGGATATTAAAATATATATGTAGTCAATATGCCCATTTCACCAATTAATGTTTTAAAATGGTCAACAAGTTTCTACAGCCAAGCTGTCATTCTCAAGACCAGATAAGTCGGATAGATGCGATGCAGGATCATTGGACGGACGCTACAAAACAGTATTCGAAAAAATTTGGTACGCAGTCAATGTCTCGTTATCATTTCAATCCGATACACTAAAAGAAATTGGCTGACAGACATTTCACATTAAATTAAAGGCCCTGCAACCCGACACGTCCTGCCCTCTTTCTTTTTAAGGATCTACAACTTGGATGTGATTTAAATAGACTGCGACTCCGTGACGCAACTGGTAAGACACTTAGGTCTAACTTTCTCCTTTGAGCCCCAAAATCGTACCTCTAACACTCCATGTGATGAAGTGGAAAATAAGATCTCGCGGTCTTAATTCCATCAGGGAAATAAATAAAATAAATAAATGTACGTTTAATGTAGAATGAATTGGAGCCTTGTCAGGTTTATCCGAATTTCTGCTACGAGAAATGCATTACACAACATCCCCTTACTCATATTCTCATTTCCTTTCGTTTTATCTCCCCCTTACTGTAAAGCGAGCTCATTGTATATCACAGAACTTCAGTACAAGAGGCTTCATCTCATCCTTGGACCTGGCATTTAAGCCGAGCGCGAGTAGACTTCTTACATAATTACTAACTAATTCATCGGCACTATCGAAACCGTAGGTTCATGGCCGCGCGGACATAAGCTCTCCATACATCCCTATCCTGAGCTAATGTTTTCCAATCAATCCCTGTATAATCTACTTCCCTCAAATCATAGTTAATGTTATTCTCCCACCTCATTATTGGTCTACCAACTGGGCGTTTTCCCTCTGGTTTTCCTACAAGAAGCTTCCATTGCACGTCGTCGTTTCCCCATTCGTGCCACATGTCCTGCCCATCGCAGTCTACGAGACTTAGCTGTTCTTATTATATCTGGCTTCCTCCTATAAAGACCATGTAATTCATTGTTATGTAGTTTTCTCCATTCGCCTGTCTGTTCATCTCTCTTTGCCCCAAAATGTTTCCTAAGAACTTTATTCTCAAATACTCGTAATCTCCTTTCCTCGCTTAAAGTAAGAGTCCATGTTTCGCTTCCATATAATATAACTGGTAGGATAACAGTTTTATATATTTTCAGTTTAACGTTTTTTTAAGGAGTTGGGAAGTCAAGAGTCTCTGTATTACATAATAGCACGCATTTCCAGAATTGAGCCCATGTTTAATTTTATTGTGCATCTCACTCCTATTTGTGATTATTGTTCCTAGGTATTTGAATTCAGGCATTTCCTCAAAATTTTCCTCATGTCACTAGCTGTCCATTTTCACTATATAATGTATTTCTACGTGTGACCATATATTTAGTTTTATTAATATTTACTTCCAGTCCCAATTTATTAGTATTACTCAATAGTGCGTTGGCCTTTAGTATCTTCGCTATCGCCCAATAGTACTACATCTACATAAACTAACAGCTTATAAATACCATTCTTCATCCTCTACTGATTTGATGGCATGCTCTAGTACAAAATTAAGTAGTAGAGGAGATAGTGCATCTCCTTGCTTCAATCATTGTGGATTTCAAAAGTATCCGAACTCTGTTTGCCTACACGCACCCTACTCTTTGTGCCATTTAGACACCGTGTAAGTCTAACTAACTTTTTTAAGAATTCCGAACTTCAGAAGGATACTATATAACTTCTCCCTCTTAATTGAATCGTATGCCTTTTTGAATTCTACATATACGTAGTTGATGTACAGTACATGTTTAATAATTATGTTGTTTATTTCATCATCATCATCATCATCAATCACGGATTAAGTCCATGTTGCTTGTTCCGGTCTCATAGATTATCATTCAAAAAGTTGAATCCATCTCTTTTTCGGTCTACCAATATCCCTGTCTCCTTTTGGTTTGTAATTAAGTATAATTTTTGGTATGCGTTCACATTTCATTCTTTGAACATGTTATTTCAGTTTTTTCTAGATACCTTTATTCTATCTATAAGTTTTAAAATATTTAGCTAATTTATAATATCTTCACTTCTTTGTTGTTTATTTCAAATTGTAAAAAATATATGAATTGTTCCAGTTTGATTCATAACTATATCAGGAAACTTTCAGAAGTTCTATATTTTAAATTCGTTTTCAGTTTAAATTTTTAAAAATAGGATTACAAATTTTGCATCCCTTATTAATTGCTTTAGTGTAAAAAATTCTACAGAAAATATATTCCCATTTATTAACTTATTTTGTCCACTATCTCCTTTAATAGATTATATTGCATGCAAGAACTTAACATCTTACAGATTTTTTAAAACGTTAGATCATTATCCTTCAGAATCGCACAATTAATAACTAAAGTAAATAAGCTTATTTGGGTATAATTTATCAGTAATATTTATAAAAATATCACATTTTATCGATCTCTTCAAAGAAAACTCTTCTATTTTATAATTTCGACAATTTTATTTATATTATAATTTACTAATTCAATCGATCATAAACAATAAATGTGCTATATTTTAAGCATAATAACCTGTGTAGTTAATAAATGAAAAAAAATTAACGTCATAAAATATCCAAATGAAATATCTAATAATGAGTATATTTGCATTGAATTTTATGTTTGGATGCTTGAACATCTCTGGGCTAATGAAATCGAGGATCTTTAGATGAGAATAATAATCGGCTTTGTATATCTAGTGTTGTGTGTATTTGTGTAAAGTGTAGAAATGCAATTGATAGTAAATTTATTGACTTAAGAAATTACTGTTAATATCGAAAGAGATCGTGAAAATGAAAACCTAACCCGACATTTGTCTTGACAACTGAAGAAAGCCACAAAAAGATCCTAGTCAGATTTGTCATTTATCGTTACCTCCCGAATAGTATTTTGCTACCTTCTCAGGTATCTCGTTTTTTCGGAATAGATTTTACTTACCAAAATATGTTTCCTTGTCTACTGATTTTAAAAATGATAATAAAATAATATAAAATATGATACAACTATATTGTACATAGACCTGTGCGATTATATAAAGTCTATCTGAAGATCCTTTCAAGAAGTAAAATGAAAAAAAAATTAAAATTATATAAAATAATTTTTCGACAGCTAACCAGCCTCATCGGCTAGTGGTCAGCGTTTCTGACTACTGTTCATGAGGTCCCGGTTCGATTCCCGGTCAAACCATAGGAATTTTTCCTTAAAGGGAATTATTTCTGTGGTTGCCCATGGTCTGGAATTTAGGTTAAGTTTAGGATAAAAACTCTCCTGGCGCTTCATTATCATTTATCACCCTTCCCATCATATCATCGGGGTAACGTAACTCCGCCTTCTAGGCGCCCCAACTTCAGAAGTAGGTTACAATTAAGCCAATGTAAGGATACACCAGAAATGTCGAAATGACAACTGGGGCACTGAATAAAAAAATCCGACAGCAGCTAATTTAATGAGATTCGCCTATAAACAAACAATTATAAAAGGATTTAACTTTTCAACCTGTTGTTTTAACTCTGTGAGGATGCAGCATCTCACTGTTTAAAACACAAAGATGAAAGAAACATTTTTATTTTAATGGGTGAATTGTTTTTTATTAAATTAAAGGATGGCGTATGTTACCGTGTAAATATATGCAGTTATAGTCTCAACATGACCTTATATCAAATCCGAACGATCAAAAATATAAAAGTTAAATGAAATTGTAGTTTATTATTTAGATACAAAACTAATCATCATAGTATATTCAGATCCGAAACCCATAATTAAACTTACATAATTACAATCAGTAACGTATAATCTATGTGTGTATATATAAATATATCCACCGCTGTGGTCTCGAGGTAGCGTGCTGCCTTGTCACGCAGCGGGCCTGGGTTCGATCCCCGGTCGGGGCAGTTTTTCTGGGTGAGGTTTTTATCGGGGTTTTTCCTCACCTGTAAGACAAATATCAGGAAAACTTTAAGGCCCAAACGGCCCCCGAAATCATATGGCCATCATTATCATCCTTATCATCATCATCATCCTTCACCGGTGTGGAAAGCAACGGGAAGCTACCACACCTACAATTCCCTAGTAAAGCAGCAAGCATAGCATGAAAATGCTATAATTGCAGTGGAAGACCTGCCCTCGGGCAGAATTACTATGGATGGACATATATGTATATTATAAACAAATGGACAATTACTTCTGTCGAGTTCCCTGCAATTGTATAAATAAATAAATCTATAAACGAATGTATGTCTGTACGTCTTTTATAGACTTCTAAACCGTTCAACCGGTCTTTGTGAAAATCTGTATAGGCCTATACAGGTTTTCAGATGCTGCGAGTGTTTAGTCGTTATATATTATGTTCCAAAATAAATAGATGTATGAGTTCAACTGAAACGAAAATTTAAAAATCGCTCTAGCGACCGCAATTTTCGATGTTTCACAACAAAACTCGGAATATCCTATTAAAATAAATCGAGGTGTGAATTATCCAAAATTCAGTGAAATCCGACTCTTAGAAGTCGGGGTTTACCTGAAATTTGAAATTAATAATTTACTATAACAACCGCCATCTTTGGTTCGTCGCGGTGTATACCATATAATTAATTAACCCAAAATATTTAATTTATTTAGGCGTAGCACCAAACAACGGGTATTAGCTAGTAGTACATGAATAATAAAATCAGAAATATTTTTAATAAAACAACAATCTTAGACGAATGTTAGAACCATTAAATTTTAGAAGCCAAATAAAATTACAGCTAAATAGTTAGAATGCATATATATAATTCTCATTACTTCTAGAACCGTTAGATGTAAGTACGTTACATTAAATAATGCATAGTAGCAAATTAATAATAACTCAAAATGAAAACGAAAACACATCTAATTAAACAACGTAAAAGCTAGTTCTATCCACTGAGGAAGAATAAGAAGTGTCCACTTCTTGTAAAACCAGTAATTTGACAAGGAACATTACTGATCACTCTGTATAGATCCATTGTTGGTAGTGTGACCTGTTAAAACAACAGCAGACAGAATTAGCGAAATTGTTGATTCCGTGTACACAAGCAACTTGTGCAAGGAAGTTTAATCCTGGTTTGTGTTGCGTATCGTTAAAGTTTTGTTGATATTCCTAGATAAACATCTAGCATAAGAGTAAGGATGTACATCGGTCGATAATGGAGAAGGCTGTAGCATCTCTCAGGTCATTAAGCTAACAACCCCGAGAGATCTTCAACATGACGAGAAGGTACTCTTTGTAACAGCACACTCGAGACCTGACTCTTGATGGATTATAATTTCCAAACTAGTCAATTAAGATACATTGTTTATATTTTTGTCTCTCTGCAATCTAGGGATTAATATCGGATATTTATTGATTTCCTTGATCTATGTAATAAACGTTATACCTCTTTCATTATTTCTTTCCTCTTTTAATTTTGCATTCTTATTTTTCTTTCTTTCCTCTCTTATGTTTATTTTCTAATAGTTCTTGGAAATTCATATTCGGCAAGGACAATATTACTTTTTGCGCGATAGTGCGTTTTGTCGTACTTACAGCAATGGCGACCATGATTGAAAGTTG
Organism: Diploptera punctata; assembly: GCA_030220185.1. Lineage (NCBI taxonomy): Eukaryota > Metazoa > Arthropoda > Insecta > Blattodea > Blaberidae > Diploptera > Diploptera punctata. The sequence goes on along the minus strand of JASPKZ010009837.1, from coordinate 4,217,394 downwards.
AACTTCCTGCATTTCGGGGTTGCCAACCTAAATAACTATACTATAATAAAGTAACTATACTGTAATATTACATATTACAAAACGCGTGTGGGAAGTAAAACCACTGCCCTCTATGTATACTACTACAATGTATATATAAAAAATATCCAAAAGGTAGTGTTAATATCATTACATGAAACAAACCACTGTATTTAAATGAACTCAACTTTATTTGAAACAATATAAAGCAATAAATAAGTACTTGCCGCCATTTTATCAGTAATATTGTCTCACGACCTCGTGTAGTTTCAACTAATGAACATTTCCCACACTGTTAACGTTAGTCAATTGTTTGTAATGAACACAAATATTTCCAACGAATTATTTTACTATTATTTACTATTTTTAAAACACCATCGCGCAAAAAATAATGTACAACGCACGTTTGTGAAGTATTTTACAGCATCTCGGAAGTTAAAAACCTCACTATCGCTAGGTTTTTAAACATTTTCCTCGATTATCTAAAAATCAGTTACCAACCTCGCATCGTAATATATTATTGTTTACTTACATTATATCACATTTGAAATTCGGTATCATTGATTTATTTGGATCATTCAGTATTATATCTTGTAATTTAAAAAACTTGAAATCGACATAGAACAATACATATACAAATCACAGTGACACTAAAATTATAACATATGTTCATATTTTGATGCTCCATTTTCCATTTTACATTCCTTACACTTGAACAGTCTCCTTTATAACGTAAAATACTTTCCCATTCAGTTCTCCGGGCAGGGAGTACTTCAGGGAATCCATGTCAAAGGCTCAACACAGGGAGATGTTCCTAGGAAGTAGCAAAGTTTGGACATTATGTAGTAGTGGGACACTAAACATATTAACGCAGGAATTAGATAAATCACTTTGTAGCTATTAGGGCCTTTAAATTTAAATTTCACAAGATGCATTTTAGGCCCTTATGGTTTTAGGCGCTTCAGATGTTCGTATTCATATATTTGTACAAATGAGCTCTGAGGTAAGGACGACATATTGATTGCAGCAGCGTTATGTGCGATTCCCACGACAGTTTGAATCTAATGCTGCAGTTGGTGGCATCCATTTTCAGCTAATGGAGCAACATCAGTCACTTCTTGTATTCATAACCTCGCCAAATAAAGTCTGACACCCCATCTCGTACATCTTGTGTACAAAGTCACGTCTCTTCCTTGTTTCTCTTCTACAAGCATTTTGATTTATTTTTACCTCATGAATGCTGTATACCTTAATCCACATCATTTACTTTATACACTTTCATTTCTTCCAGACTTCGTTTTGTCAGGATCATATTTAATAATTGTAGCGAATTTTGAAGAAATAAACTATTGAGGTTGTTTCTATGAAAGAATTTTAAAAATATATCTAGACCGATCCTATGTAGTAGACATCGAAATTGATCACAAGCAATATATATATTGCTTGTGATCAATTTCGGTGTCTCCTACTATAATATATATATATATAATATATATATATATATATATATATTGGGATCCATTCCATAACAATTTTAGGCAATCTTTGCTCTGTCATTCTTTTAACACGACCATACCACTGTATTATTTTCTTTTGTATAATGTCTATGATGTTCGGCTCCTCTTGTACACCCATAATTTCCCTTATTTCTTTACTTCGCATTCTATCCATTCTAGATTTTCCAACTGATCTTCTTAAAACATCCATTTTTGTACTTAAAATTCTCTTCGTTTCCATGGTAGAAATTTGCCAGACTTCAGCACCATATGTTAAAATGCTCTGAATTATGGTTTGATATATATATCCACCGCTGTGGTTTCAATGTAGCGTGCTGCCTTGTCACGCAGCGGGCTCGGGTTCGATCCCCGGTCGGGGCAGTTTTTCTGGGTGAGATTTTTATCGGGGAATTTTCCTCACCTGTAAGACAAATGTCAGTAAAACTTTAAGGCCCAAACAGTCCCCGAAATCATATGGCCATCACCATCATCCTTATCATTATCATCATCGTCATCATCCTTCACCGGTGTGGAAAGCAACGGGAAGCTACCACACCTACAATTCCCTAGTAAAGCTGCAAGCATAGCATGAAAATGCTATGATTGCAGTGAAGGACCTGCCTTCGGGCAGAATTACTATGGATGAATATATATATATATATACAGACTCAGAGATCCGGGTTCGAATCCCGTCCAGGCATTTATTTTTCTTATCACCATATCACCTTATCATACCATATATATATATATATATATATATGTGTGTTAACGCTCTAGCGGCCGGAATTTTTGTTTCATAAGAACAAAATTGGCATATAGCGATAATTTAAAAAAGTAAGGTCGAGTTCGTTAACTAACAAAATTGGACCATTAGGTTTAGGAGTTCACCTGAAAAGAAAATTTAAAAATCGCTCTAGCTGTAGCAATGTTCGATTTTTCACAACGAAACTCAATATTCGCTACAAAAAAATAAATTCGACTATTATAAGTAAGGGTTTACCTGAAACCCGAAATTAAAAATCCATTCTGGCAACCGCCATGTTATTTCCGTCCCAATGAATAACATACAATTTAATTAGCTCTTAGGCCGCGGTTCCGAGAGTTGCGGGTTCAAACCCGGTCAGGATTCGATGGATTTAATACGATGGAAAAATTCAACGAGCAAGGCCTCCGGGGTTGGACCTTAAGCTGCGAGTCCCGAGTCTGAAGATTTTCAGGCTCGTAAAAGGTAATTAATCCTGAACAAAGCAAAATTTACCGATCTCAAACATCCTAGTAACACCTTAGTTGCCTGCTAGATGACTCATTGAGTCGGTGTGTTGATCGCATGCCACTCATGACATATATGGACAAATAAGGTAACTAAATTGAATTTGGTCTAGTAACTCGTAACAAAGGAGAGGCTATGGCTCAACACTGGGCTACACCATTATAGAATAGAATAGAATAAATTTATTTAGCCTGATTGAGTTAAGTCCATGTGGCATTCTCTTCCACTCACCAGGACAAACATATGTTACATATGAATACAAAACAAATTACAATAATAGTCATATTAAATAATTAATTATCTGTCAAATTGAATAATAATGAAAATAATGTCTAATAATACAATGAAATTAAATACAATTAAAATTAAATTAATGATACAATGAATACAAAAAGGAATAACAGCTCGAATCTACTATACGTAAAAAGAAAAGAAAGAAAAAAAAATACAAAAAAGTAATAAACTACAATGAATTAATCTATGCTTATTATACAAGGCATTAGGTAAATATATTAACAAATCTTAAGTCTATTTTTATTAAATAATGAAACAAACACATTATTAATTCTTAAAAAGTAATATTAGTGAGTTGTTTCTGTTAGTAATTTTATTTTCAATTTGTTTCTGAAAGATGGTTAAGTTTGACAGTCTCTGACATAGGGTGGAAGGGAATTCCATGTTCTAGCAAGAGAAACTGTCAAATATTTCGAATAATAGGTAGTATGATGAGGAGGGATATAAAGGGCACTGTGCTCAAGGGATCGGGTATCTAATTTATGTGTATCAGAGAGTCTAGTGAAGCGATGTGATAAATAATATAGATACACGTTTTAATTTATTCAATATTTTAATCTATCCACCGGCTGTGGTCTCGAGGTAGCGTGCTGACTTGTCACGCAGTGGGCCCGGGTTCGATTCCCGGTCGGGACAGATTTCTGGGTGAGGTTTTTATCGGGGATTTTCTTCACCTATAAGACAAATGTCAGGAGAACTTTAAGGTCCAAACGGTCCCCGAAATCATATGGTAATCGCAATCATCATCATTCATATTCATCTTAGGGACTCTCCTGGCGCACCACTATCATCATCACCCATCATATCACCGGGACAACGTAACCTCGTCTTCCAGGCGCCCCAACCTTAGAAGTGGGTTACAAATACGCCATGCCAGGAGAGAACACCAGCAATGTCGAAAGACAATCTGAGGCATTTGCAAAAAAAAAATAATCTAATATATAAAAATTAATATTTGTTTGTTTGTCTGTTTGTTTGTTCGTACTTTATGCGCGGACATACCGTTCATCCGATTGTGATGGAGCTATTTGCAAAATGTTCAGGAGATTCCCGGGATGAATATAGGCTATAAGAGAGTTGTAATACTCAACTCCTACACCCTTAAAAATCGCCCTCTGTAGTGGAAAACGTAGCTCTTTGGACGCTTAAATGGCTTACGCTGCCCAACAATAACAAATACACAAAATTAATGTATACAGAATTGAACATCTCAAAACCTCTACAAAAAAGTCAGCAACCGCATATATTTATCTCTTATGGAAAACTCACAATATCCATTTTTGTCTTTCATTGATGCCAAGAAGATCGGGATAAGCAGATTCCCGGGCAAGCATAACAGTGTACGGCTGGTGGTAAAAACATATTAACATTTATTTAGGAATAGCAGCGCACGCCGGATATTAGCTAGTAGCTATATAAAAATGTCTGTCTGTCCGTCCGTCCGTCCGTTATGTTTATGGATTCAAAAAGTACTTGACCGATCTGAATGGGGATTTCCACCATCCTTTAGCGTTTTTGTTTCTGGGACAATTAACGTACCTACGTGCTGTAGGACCGGAATTTAAAAACGTGCATCGGTGCACTAAACAAAGTAACTTTTTGAACGCTTAAATGGCTTACGCTGCCTAAACCATAAAAATATATAAAAATTTAATGTATACAGAATTGAATATCTTAAAATATTCTACAAAAAAAGTCCGCGACAGCATAATATGTATGTATTTTACGGATAACTCACAACAACCATTTTTGTCTTTCAGTTCATTGATGCCAAGAAGATTTCCGGGCAAGCGTAGCGGCGTACGCCGTGTATTCGCTAGTATGAAATAAAACTATGCTGGTTGCAAGAATTGAAAGTGTTTTACAAAAAGGTTTGAAAATTCCGACTTCAATTACGCTTCGCCCGTAAATATAGCAACTCATCCGTACACCTCAATTTCAATGCTTGCAGCGTAAATAACTTTTGATTCGCAGTTAATATGTACAATGTATCAAAGGGATTCAGAATCCAATATATCGCTAATGTTTCAGTACTTTTATAACCTCCTCAATCCTGAAAAACGTAATGGGCAATTCAAAATTAAATCACAAAATATAACACATTCCTGTGACTACGGTATTGAATTTATTTTACAACCAGCGAATAGGCGTGCGCTGATACTTATAAACAAATGAAATATGTGTTTATACGTTTAGTTGAACAAGTTAAAAGAAAGTTCATAATGACAAAAAAGTACTTATATCCAATTAAAATATCCATAAAATTAACTATATTTAAATCACGTTATATTGAAATGCACAATAAAATTTTCAATGCAATTGAAAATTCTAACTTCTAGAGCAACTTGATTAATTTAGGTAAATGCCTTATAAATCAAATAATTAAAATCATTCTAACTACACCTTCCGGTACAACTAATTTGTTACAACTTAAACCAAACATGGCGGTTGCTAGAGTCAAATTTTAATTTTTGATTTCAGGTAAACTCCCAAGTCTAATGACCGAATTTCGCTGATGTTTGGACAATATCTACCTCAGTTTATTTTAATAGCAAGTAATGAGTTCCATTGTGTAACAAAGAATTGCGACCGCTAAATGTTTTAGAATATAATAGATGACTACTATATATATATAAATGGATTGCGCACAAATGTGCAAAGATGATAACACAACAATCACTAACACTTTAACTTTGTCTTACGTAATCACAAATTGTTTTTGTTCTTTGTGTACATTTTTCGATGTGATATCTTTCGCATTTCTGTTCATATACTTCGCATATGCATGACACCTTCGGGTCATGGAATGTTTTATCTCTGCACATTAGGTGGTGGAATCCATGTACGCTTAGTCCTGTGATGACGTGTCGTATCTGGAAATTTGCTTCTGTCCAGTCGCTCCAAGGCTGAAGAATTCCGGCCATACTTCCTCTCTTTTCCTGCGTAGGCTTTGTAGCGCATGTTCATAGGGTTCTGTGGTTGGTAGTATGACTACTATATACTCTCCGTACCTGAAAATATGTATTTACAAGTTTTCAAACAATTGACTGATTACCTCACGATTTTTGCGAGAACAAAAATACGAAGGCTGAATATTTAGAAGCCGAGGAGTAGAAAGTAACAAAATATAAGTTTTGAGTAAATAATGTTCAAAGTTGAAACACTCCATATGTCATGGTCTTAGGATTTTCCTTTTCAGCCACTAGGTTTCATCATCAGACACATTCATTGCCCATTCAGATTAGTATCTGCTTTAACTACTAAAATATACACTTAACTCTAAAATTAGCAATTTGTCACTTGTACCACTTGGTATTTAAGTGTCCCATATATAAAGATTACAAATTTAGCATGAAAGATTAATTCGCAAAGTTTTCGTGGATAGTCATAAGTAATGCCACGAGTGATTTCCAAATTATCGATAAATTCACGACTCACGAAGTGAGGAGTGAATTTATCTAGAGAATTTGGAAATCAAGAGTGGCATTTGTTAGGACTATTTAACGAATAAAATAAAGCTGTTTACTCACAAATCATTATTTAACTACAGTTATTTAAAAATATTTTTATATTTAAAGTAAACGGTGATGTTTGAAAACTAATGAGAAACGATAGGTAGCCTACGCTTCTACTGCTTCTTTTGTTTATCACTGCAACCAGATCATACTATTTATTGCCAAAGGAACGCAATATTGTAAGAATGCTCTCTAGTGGAGAAAAAATGAAACACATCAATCTGTATATTAATTCATTTTTGATGTCGTATACATTTAAGAAAGTGCAAACAGTGGTTTCTTTTTTTGGTGGTATAATCAATTGCTACAAATGTTGACATGTAAGCACTATTATATACAATCTGGTAGCCGTATTTGTTATAGGCTCAGTCACTGCAAAATAACGGTCAGACCTGTTCAGAATATTAAAAAGGAGGAGCTTTGCTTAATATATGATAATCCTAACGTTGATAATTATTTCGTGAAACACGTCTCTGATTGGTTGTAATACAGAAATCATTGAAACGTGATTGGTCATTGACTCCCATTTGGGGCATGAGTTAAATAGTCACAAATATTCAATGTGATATTATAATGATATTGTGAAAATAAAAATTAATGTCTGAACCAGGAATCGAACCGTGAACCTCTAGTTCTCCGTACTAGTGTGCAGCCCACATGGTATATGCGGAAAGAATTGTTAATGTTTGTGCCAAGTCTAGAATGGTGTAATGGGCTGCACAATAGCACGGAGAACTAGAGGTCCACGGTTCGATTCTTGGTTCAGACATTAATTTTTCTTTTCACAATATAATTATAATACGATCCATTATTGGAACTATGTTAAAATAACAGTATTAGAAAAATGTTAAATAACATCGTTTACAATCGATACTAGTAAAATCGTGTATTGCTTATAAAAGTGGTGATACAGATACTCTTAAACGAAGCCGGCCGTTGGCGATGGTAGTGACACCTACCTGGCAGCGGACGAAACGAGAATTATAGATTTGTATATGTGGAAAGAATTGTTAATGTTTGTGCCAAGTCTAGAATGGTGTAGTGGGCTGCACACTAGTACGGAGAACTAGAGGTCCACGGTTCGATTCCTGGTTCAGACATTAATTTATCTTTTCACAATATCATTATAATATTATAATATGATCCATTATTGGAACTGTGTTAAAATAACAGTATTGAAAAATGTTAAAATTTCAATACGGGTTCAATTTGTGGCACAGCAGATGTTTATGCGATATTCCATTTCTTGGCACACCTATTCCAAAGTAGTCTTAATAATTGAGTTGATTACTTAGACTATTCGCTGCAAGTCTTTTGGAAATGTACTTCACATACCAAAAAAAAAAAATACAAAATAAACTGCATAATAATGATGTATGTTTTTGACCACCATTTTAAAATAGCCTTGTTTCTTCAACGTAAAATATGTTGACAGAGCATTTTTGTGACGGAGTATACTTATGCCCTGCACGCTTTATTTATATTCCACTAGAGTGCTCTCGACTCTCCTCTCAAATGATAATGTTGCTGCATCAAATTACAGTATAAAATACATAGTCGTTTGGTAAAGACTTGCGGTACTGTTACCCAATATAAACGAGAAGTTCTACTTTTTTTATTCTGAAATTATTTGAATCAGTCATATCGAAAAGGGATCATCTCCAATTTTTATGAAATTCGCTTCTTTCATTATTCCATATTTACGAGGGCGGATCGGAAAGTAACGCACAATAATTTTTTTCTGCCTTGGTATTGCAGCTAGAATGTTGAAATTTCACAGAGATATAGTTTGAAGTTTTCACTACAGATGGTATTTTTTCTCAGGTGCACCTCTTGCGAGAGAAGCTTGAACTATGCAACAAAGATGGCGCGCATGCTACAGTCGTCCACCTGTGAGGAACAGAGAAGTGTTGTTCGATTTTTGTGAGCCAAAGACCATAAACCCAGTGAAATTCACAGGGACATGCGTGGCGTGTATGGGGATGATTGTATGGACCGTAGCAATGTCACCAGGTGGTGCACATTCTTCCAAGAGGGACGCGTGAACCTTAGTGATTCGCCACGTGATTCGCCTTAGTAATTCCTGGCCGGCAAACGCTTTGAGACAGATGTGGAAGTGAAATCAGCAGTGCGCAGATGGCTACACTCCAACCAAACGGACTTCTACGAACAGGGCATATTGAAACTGGTAACACGATGGGAAAAATGTGTTGAGAAAGTTGGTGACTATGTCGAAAAGTAGGTAAAAGATGTAAGTTAATTTGTGATTTTTTTCCTTTTTTTTACTATTAAACTTTTTTAAAAAAAATTATTGTGCGTTACTTTCCGATCCGCCCTGTAGACGACTGTAGCATGCGCGCCATCTTTGTTGCATAGTTCAAGCTTATCTCGCAAGAGGTGCACCTGAGAAAAACATACCATCTGTAGTGAAAACTTCAAACTATATCTCTGTGAAATTTCAACATTCTAGCTGCAATACGAAGGCAGAAAAAAATTATTGTCCGTTACTTTCCGATCCGCCCTCGTAGATATCTACTTCCATCGTTTCCGTGTGAGAATGGATCAACTACACTATTCTTCACAACTTTCTGACTTTATCAGTAGCAATTTCAGATTAATGCTTTATCCTAAACAAGTTCAATCAGTTTTTTTTCCTCTCCTATAAAATGTGATCAGCTGTAGATGACCCCTTTTCGAAATGACTGATTCATTTATACAGCGGAAAAAAAATTATATTTCAACACCTTTATCGTCCATTTCTGACACCAAGGTAATTAGACATCAGAGGATAAGCTTCTGCACTTTGAAAATTTTGGCCAAGTATATTCTTTTCATAGATCTCAACACATTTATGAGATATAAAAGCCGATCCCATAGAGAAAGCTCAGTCCTCAAATTTCCCTTTCCGAAAACCTTCATCCACCTTGGCTCGTACTATTCTTGAAACACAAGACGATACGTGTAATCGGCTCAACTGCACTTCTACTAGCGCTTGATTTTTCAGTTAGCCTATATTGTTGTAAACTATAGCTCTTCTTCTGTATTTACTAACATTATCTAATATTTTAAACTTTTTCAAACAATTTTTATAACATTATTAGACAATTTTGAAGAATTTATTTAAATATGCAAATCACAATATTATGGCACTATTAGACAATATTGTGATGCTAATTGCTATTTTCTCCACAAAGTATATTACTTAGTCTATGATTTTTCTGTCGCTGTTTTGGGTTATCGCTTGTTGGATCAGCGTTAGGGAGTCATAAGTAAGTGTACACCCATTTTTAATAAACGTTTGGTAATTTTAATGTTATTAACATATTTTTAAACATAGATTTGGGAATTTATTGCAAATATTGGTCATTTAAATTTCATAGCGACGGATAGTAATCCAGTATGATAATCGATAAGTGGTTCGATTATGAGTTATCGCTGGCTCTATAAACTCTGGCGCATGCGCACTGTTGTTGTATAGGACTTTGAAAATATTTCACGATAGTTTAAGTGCAGTTTTTCCGTGTAACCCACTTAGTTCCAACGCCGATAGGTACGAGCGTATAAATTTAACGAAAGAATTGAAGAGCATTTATTATCATTAGTAGTAGTAGTAGTGGCAGTAGTAGTAGTAATAGCAGTAATAATGATTGTTGTAGAGGTGCTGGGAGTGGTAGTATTAATGCTGTTATTATCATTGCTTATTATTAAATAACTCACTGGCACTATCGAAGTTTTCCAATCATTCCCTGTATAATTTAATTCCCTCAAATCATGGTTAATCTTATTCCCCAGCTCATTCTTGGGCTACTCACTATGTGTTTTTCTTCTGATTTTTATACAAGGAGTTTCCATGCCCCTCTTTTATTCTCATTAGTACACATGTTCTGCCTATCGCAGTCTATGAGTCTTGCTTAATTGTTCTTTTTACATCTGATTTCCCATAAACATAATGTAGATCACTCTTAAGTAGTCTTCTCCATTAACCTGACTGTTCGTCTCTCTTTGGTCCAAAAAATGTTCTTCCAACTTTATTCACAAATACTCGTAATCCTTTTCCCCCCTTAAAATACGATTCCATGCTCCACATCTATTTAATAACTAGGGAGCGGATTTTTATGTACTAAAAGTTAATATTGCAACATAGTATAATGATAAGTTAGGCTTATGACGGCCTTTTGTTTTGGTTCCACATACAAACAGTTGAATAGCATCGTATAATGAGAAGTAAGACTTTTGACCGTCTTTTATCTTGTTTCACACAGAAACAGTTGAATAATATATACTACCTGCATTGCAATATTAGGGCCTATCTTTTATTACATAAAAATCCGCTCCCCATTAATAACTATAAGAATACAGTTTATATATATATTTTTTTTTCATTTAACGTTTTCCGAGAGAAGATTGGATGACAAGACTCCCTGTAATGCGCAATAGCATGCATTTCCAGATATTACTTTATTATTATTTATTTATTTATTTATTGATCATATTATTAACTAATCAACCCTCACTAGTACCTATCCTCAGCGAGCTAAATCTAGTTCATATCTCTGACATCCAGTTTACTATGATCATCTGAATATTATTCTATCACTTACGCCTTCACCTTCCTAATGACATTTTCCCTAACGGTTCTCAAATAAAAATATTGAAAGCATTTCTTCGTTTGACCATTCGAATTATATTAACTAACATGTCAATCTCCTGGACTATATAAGGACAACCATATAACTTGTGGAGTTACTCATTGTGAAGCCAATTTATCACGTACATTTAGATTCCTTACTTAAAGTTTCTGAACAAACTTATTTTTCCCAGGTAAGGTTGTTGGTACCAAATAATTAGTGAAATGATGAAAGTGAATAAGAATATTTTTGAAGCAACTAAGAGGTTTGGACACGTTAAAATAAAGGGAAATGAGACAGAATTCCAAAAACGAGAAGAGGAAAAATGGATGGATGGGATCAGGAGGAATATGAATAAAGGGAATTGACGGAAGAAAATGCGCACGACAAGAATTTTTGGAAGGTTAAAATTACCCTAGATTGAAGGAAAAACTATTGTAGTGTAGAAAAAAACCTAGTAAAATTAAAAGGGCCGTTATCCTTATGTCAAACTGATCACTCCATGTCGGTTATCCACGATTGCATATCCATTGTATTCCCAGCTTCTCTCCATACATGAAGGCCCATATCCTCGATCCACACCCATTATATTATTATTATTATTAGTAGTAGTAGTAGTAGTAGTAGTAGTAGTAGTAGTAGTAGTAGTAGTAGTAGTAGTAGTGATAGAAGAAGAAGTAGTAGTAGTAGTAGTAGTAATAGTAGTAGCACTGTTGTTAAGCATGCTATTATGCATTAGAGGGACTCTTTCAAAAAGTTAAACTAAAAATATATAAAACTGTTATTCTCCCAGTTATATTGCATGGATACGAGACATGGACTCTTACTTTGTGGGAGGAAAGGACATTACGAACATTAGAGAATAGAGTGCTTAGGAACATTTTTTTGGAACAAAGAGAGATGAACAGACAAGTGAATGGAGAAGACTACTTGACAATGAGCTACATGGTCTTTATAGGAAGTGTGATATAATAAGAACAGTTAAGTCCCGTAGACCGCGATAGGCAGGACATGTGACACGAATGGAGAGTGAAACAGGTGTATGGAAGATTCTTGTAGGAAAACCAGAGGGAAAACGCCCAGTTTGTAGACCAAGAATGAGGTGGCAGAAAACATTAAACATAATTTGAGGAAGTACATTTTACGGCCGCAGTGGACTAGTGGATATGCTCCTTGCCTCTGGTCCCAAGGGTCGCGGGTTCAAACCCGGCCGGGGTCGATGGATTTTTAGGACGGAAAAATCCAAGGAGCAAGTCCTCTGGGAGGGACTTTAAGCCGTGGGTCCCGAGTCTGAAGATTTTCAGGCTCGTAAAAAATCCTTAAGCCTGAATGAAAGGCCTCTAAGCAAAATTTACTGAACTTTCCCGTCCTAGTACTACCTTGGTTTCCTAGATGTCAGTATGATGCGGAACGCTGACCACGTACCACTCAAAATGACATCTATACGAAAACAAGTGTAACTAAATTAGTATGGTTCAATTTCTGCCCTGTAGGGGGAGAGCGCCTAAATCTCTGTAAAGGGAAAACATAGGCTTACAATACAAATACATTTTACGGGGATGACTGGAAAACGTTAACTCAGGATAGGGAAGTATGGCGATCTTATGTCCTCGCAGCCATGAACCTACGGGTTCGATAAAGCCAGAGAGTTGGTTATTAATAGAGCTAGATTTTTTATGTACATCTTCTTCACTTCCTGGTTTAGGCAAGAGTTGCCTGTTCCGTCTTCACTAATAGATCTAAGACCATCTCTTCCGAGGACGTCCGACATCTCTTCTTCCTCTTGGAAAATAATGGAATATTTTATGTACTAAAAGATAAAATTGCAATGTAGTATAATGATAAGTTAGACTTATGACTTTCTTTTGTTTTGATTTCACATAAAAACAATTGAATGGTAGACTGTTATGAGAAATAATACTTCTGTCTTTTCTTTTGGTTTCACACACAAACAATTGAATAATATATACTATTTGTATTACAATCTTACCTTTTATTACATACAAATCCTAGCTCTAGTTATTAATACTATTATTTTATCATTATTGTTATTATTATTGTTGTTGTTGTTGTTGTTGTTGTTATAGTTATTTATTATTATTAATGTACTTTAGTTATAAAAATGCGGAATTAGGTTAATAGCTGTTACTTTGTCGAACATTACAATTCCAAGTATTGACATTTCGCATTACAGTTTGATCCAATGTCTCGCAGTGTATTGATATTCCATTAAACTTCAAGGAGCATTATGCATTGATTATAACTGAAAGCATGTCCATAATCTCTATGAAGAGCATAATATTGTGATTTCCAACTAGAACATAAGATAAAATTACACCGTTCCACTAGAATTACTAACTTTGTCATGCAATATGTGCCAAACCGTAATTCTAATAGCCATGACCACAAAGCCTCCACCCCAACAGACTTTTCAACTCCTCTCAACCAACAGTAACATGAGAACATTCGCTTCGCCAGCATTCTACTCTTGCTGTACAACAAAGTTATTACTCCATCTTCTACTTGTTATCACTCATTTTAATCCCATAACTTCCACTAGTTCTATTCTTACTTACTCTTCTTCGTCTATATAATACTTTATTCATATATATCTTCATATACATCTTTCATAAGTAATTCCACGAGTGATTTCTAATTTATCTAGAGGAGTTGGAATTCAAGAGTGGCATTTGTTAGGACTATTTAACGAATAAAATTAAGTTGTTTACTCAAAAGTCATTATTTAAATTAAGCTGTTTACTCAAAAGTCATTATTTAAATAATATAGTTACCAGTATTTTCAAATATTTATATATTTAATGTCCATCGCTGTGGTCTCGAGGTAGCGTGCTGCCTTGTCACGCAGCGGGCCCGGGTTCGATTCCCAGTTGGGGCAGGAAAACGTTAAGGGCCAAACGGTCCCCGAAATCATATGGCCATCATCATCATCCTTATCATTATCATCATCATCATCATCATTATCCTTCACCGGTGTGGAAAGCAACGGGAAGACACTACACCTACAATTCCCTAGTAAAGATGCAAGCATAGCACGAAAATGCTATGCTGCAGTGAAGGACCTGCCTTCTGGCAGAATTACTATGGATGGATGGATGGATATATTTAGTGTAAACGGCGACGTTTGAAAAAATATCAGAAATGTGAGGTTATGCAATTCACTGCAACTGAATCATATTATTAATTGCCAAATAGGATCACAATATTGTAAGAATGCACCCTAGTGGAGAAATAATTAAACACATCAAACTGTATATTATAATCAACATTACAGGTTAATAATTTATTTTTTTAATAAACAACTCAGTAAAATCAAGGAATCAGTTCATTATTAGCTGTACTCAATGTATTTGCTGGAGAAAAATAATGCTCTGAGCTATTCAGAATATTAAAAAGGAGGAGCTTTCTTTATCACAAAAGCAGGAGCTGATAAAGAGAAATCGACGAAGAGCGAGGTGAAACACGACCGTCATTGGTTGTAAAACAAAATTAATTGAAACGTGATTTGTCATTGACTAGCATTTGAGGCACGAGTTAAATAGTCACTCTAATTCGTCTGTTGAGGTTCCAAGTTTTGTTTCTACTCATTTCTATTTAATGTCGGATCCTATGGTCTACCTGTTACCATGCTCGCCTCTGGTTTCGAGGTTAGTGTGATTAAACTCAGCCAGGGCCGATAGATGTTTAGGGACGTAAAAATTCTAACCATGTATTCCTTTGTAAAGGAAGTTGTCGAGGGGCACCGGAACTTAAATTCAAGGCAAGAAAAAGAAGGCTGATAAAGTTGGTATTTGAGTGAAAATTGTCAGATCTTTCAAGCCCAGATTTGAATTGCTAAATTTTACTCTTCTAATTTTCTACTTTATTTCTTCATCTGCTACCTCTTCTTTACTTCTTATTATTCTTCTAATGTTAACTTTTCTGCTACTACCTCTCTACTCTTTACATTTCCAAAATTTCCACTTCTTCTATTACCTATCTTTCAAATACCTCTTCTATTACCTTTTGTTCATATTCTACGTTCCTCTTCTTTATTATTTTTTCTTTTGCATCCTACACCCATTCTTCTTCTTTAACTCCATGCATTTATTTTATTTATAGTTTTTTATTAATATTTTATCCCTTGCTTTTCTCGTTATTCGTCTTATTTTACGTTGAATATTTATTCTACTTCCTTTACTTCTTATTTTTCTTCCACTTTTACTTCTTTTATTATTTCTTCCCATTCTATTAGTGTCTCTTCGTCGACAATTTTCTGTGATTTCTATTTATTTTTCTTTCTTCTTTCTCTTTTAGATTTACTTTTATTTTACCTTTTTATATCTTGCATTTATTTTATTTTTACTTTGTTATTTATTCTCCCCTGTTTGATCTAGTCTTGACGGACTAGGGGTCACTACATTCGCTTCTCGTTCCGAAGTTCCGGGTAAAAAACCTGGCCAAAATCTATGTAATTTCAAGAGCGTAAAACTACTGAGCGTAGCTCACCTCAAAAGAAGAAAAATTGTGGGTCCCGTGTCGTAGAAATAATTTCAAATCTGAACGAACTATGTCGGCCCTTTCACGCCCAAATTTGAGTTGCGACGTAAATGATCTGATCTGTTAAAGATCGTCATTAAATATAGTACTGACTAACTCTCTCTTTGTTTAACAAAATTTCGGAATCTAGAATCCCCCTCTAGAATGGGGTAAAGCGATAACAGTTAAGATGTCCAAAAAAAGAGTATGTGTGTGTGTGTGTGTGTGTGTGTGTGTGTGTGTGTGTGTGTGTGTGTGTGTGTGTGTGTGTGTGATAATTGGAGAGGCATTATATTACTATCAACTCCAAGTAAAATCTTTACATCGTATACAAGGGCAACTATAAAGTTATTAAGTGGAAATGTTTGTGGACTTCGCTAAAGCTTTTGGTCTATCAAAAGACAGGAAATATGGAAAAAGCTGAGACAAATTGGAATGCTAAAAAATATTATTATTCTTATCAAAAGTATGTATGAAAACTATATATGTTGTACATCACACCAGGGTAGACTATCCGAGCCTTTTCCTGTCTGAGCGGAGTAAGACAAAGTTGTTTGCTATGACATGTCACTTACATTGTTCTTAAACGACATAATAGCAAATGAATGTAATCGAAGATGTAGAGGGATTCAATGGGATATAAATTGTAGACTTTAAGATCTATAATATGCCGACGATGTTTGTTTATTAGCACACATATTCTCTGACATCGAAAGCAAATTAAGAGATCTGGATAAGGCAGCACGCACAGCTTGACAGTGTATGAATAAACAAGAATCTAAATAATGAGAGTAAATAATACAACTGAAATGTAATTGCAGTTCAATGTTACAGAAATAGAGCAGATAGCCGAATTCCAGTATTTAGGAAGCGTGGTGTAAAAAGGGAGGATCAGAGGAAGATATTAAGGCCAGATCAGGCAATCAAAAATTGTATTCTAACAACTGTCACCCACATTGAGATCTAAACAAATCTCAACTGAACTACAATAAAACTATTCAATAGCACTGTGAAATAGTTATGTACGTAACAAGGGAAGTAAGTAGAACATTACTAGTCGAGGGCGTGTTTGAGTCCGAGGTTTAGAGAGGACTAGCAAATAAGTGCGAGACTAGAAGTGTACTTACTCCCTGAATTGCGTATATAATATTGTTCACCCCATACTAATTCCATCAATCCATAGTAATTCTGCCCAAGGGCAGGTCTTTCACTGCAATCATAGCATTTTTCACGCTATGCTTTGCAGCTTTACTAGGCAATTATAGGTGTGGTAGCTTCCCGTTGCTTTCCACCGGTGAAGGATGATGATAATGATGATGGCCGAATGATTTTCGGGGACCGTTGGGCCCTAACATTCCTGACATTTGTCTTACAGGTGAGGAAACCCCCCGAAAAAAACTCACCCAGAAGCCTGTGCCGACCGGGAATCGAACCCGGGCCTGCTGCGTGACAAGGCAGCACGCTACCTCGAGACCACAGCGGTGGACCCTATGCTAATTAGTATGTTTAATATTTATAATTAGGGTGAATTTATATCTTGGTTTCCGTTGTGGTCTCGAGGTATCGGGACCGGGTTAGATCCCCGGTCGGGACAAGTTTTATGGCGTACCTCTACCTTACTTGCAATATTTAAATGTAATTAATTGCACTCTTGCTGTAATGATATGTATTGTTCAGAGATAAAGACATTACGAGTATAGGATCTGTATAAATCCTGGACAGCTATGTTTATACATTCTATGTAGTATAACGCTCGATACCACCTCTGTATAGATAAATGATAAAATATGCAAACAGGTGTATGAACGTTCGTGCCATAATTATGTGATACAAGCAATCTAATTTGTATGCTGATTCACAAAACAACACATCATGTAGATACTAACAATATGCTGAGTGGAGCAGCTTTGCAATCACGCCTTTCAAAAGAACGTACTTTTATCATGTTTTTCTACCCCTGCTAAGTATGCTATTATAACATTGTGTTTCTACCCCTGCTAAGTATGCTATTATAACATTGTGTTTCTACCCCTGCTAAGTATGCTATTATAACATTGTGTTTTGAGAAATAAATGAATTTGACCTTCATCAAAGAATAGTAAGTTATTTGCCTCTATAGGAAAGTAAGATAAAAACCTGGTTTAATGATATATATATGGAATGATAAGAAAAATAAATGCCTGGACGGGATTCGAACCCGGATCTCTGAGTCTGTACCTCAGTGTGATATCCATTACACTACCAGACGAATCCAATTCAAACACTTTTCTTATATATGTATTATACTCTCCCTTATTACTAGATGTCGCGAGAACTCGGTCTTCACCGCCATCTACCAGCTGACTATATCAAGTAAGCAAATTAAAGATAATATTTTTACCTTATAGCAGTGACGCTTATATATATATATATATATATATATATATATATATATATATATATACACGTCCACCGCTGTGGTCTCGAGGTAGCGTGCGGCCTTGTCACACAGCGGGCCCGGGTTCGATCCCCGGTCGGGGCAGTTTTTCTGGGTGAGGTTTTTATCGGGGTTTTTCCTCACCTGTAAGACAAATGTCAGGAAAACTTTAAGGCCCAAACGGTCCCTGAAATCATATGGCCATCGCAATCATCAACATTATCATCTTCATCATTCTTCACTGGTGTGGAAAGCAACGGGAAGCTACCACACCTACAATTCCCTAGTAAAGCTGCAAACATAGCATGAAAATGCTTTGATTGCAGTAAAAGACCTGCCCTCGGGCAGGGCAGAATTACTATGGATTATATATATATATATATATATATATATATATATATATAAGAAATTGAGTAAATCGGCCGCGGTGGACTAGTGGTTATGTTCTTGCCTCTGGTTCCTTGGGACGCGTGTTTAAACCCGGCCGGAATCGAGGTATTTTTATGATGGAAAAAATTCAAAGGACAAGACCTCCGGGAGAAATTTAAGCCTTGGCTCCCAAGTATGAAGATTTTCATGCTCGAAGAAGAACCGCAAGCATGAATAAATCTAAAGTGGACGTGAAAGGGGCGACAAATGTTGCTCATAGGGCTCTTTTATCAGAATTAGGTTCTTTTACACAGCGTAAATCTGTGTCACGGGATCATGACTTCACATACTTTCGGAAGGAAATCAAATGAATTTTTACGACTTGAAAACATCCGTCGACAAAGGCCGCCTTTGAACTCGCGAACTTCGAAACCAAAAATAAGTATGGTAATCAGTAGTCCACGTGACCGACTTCTTAAATTAACTAAGTCACTGGCACTATCGAACCCGTAGGTTCATAGCCGCGCAGACATAAGCTCTCCATACATCCCTATCCTGAGCCAATGTTTTCCAATCATTCCCTGTATAATCTACTTCCCTCATATCATAGTTAATGTTATTCTCCCACCTCATTCTTGGTCTACCAAACTGGGCGTTTTCCCTCTGGTTTTCCTACAAGAAGCTTACATGCACGTGTTTCATTATCCATTCGTGCCGCATGTCCTGCCCATTGCAGTCTACGAGACTTAACTGTTCTCATTATATCTGGCTTACTATAAAGTCCATGTAGTTCACTGTTATGTAGTCTTCTCCATTCACCTGTCTGTTCATCTCTCTCTGGTCCAAACATTTTCCTAAGAACTTTATTCTTAAATACTCATAATCTCCTTTCCTCGCTTAAAGTAAGAGTCCATGTTTCGCATCCATATAATATAATTGGTAGAATAGTAGTTTTGTATATTTTCAGTTTAACGTTTTTTGAAAGGAGTTGGGACGTCAAGAGTCTCTGTAATGCATAATAGCATGCATTTCCAGATTTGAGCCTATGTTTAATTTCTTTGTGCATCTCATTTCTGTTTGTGATTATTGTTCCTAGATATTTGAATTCAGCCACTTCCTCAAAATGTCCCTCATTTGTCATTAGCTGTCCATTTCCATTATATAATGTATTTCTACGTCCGACTTCTTAAATTATATACAATAAATAATATAAACATAATAATAAGAACCTCTTTCAACCAAAATCCATTCGTGTGTGAATTAAGAAATAAATGTAGAATGTCACGGGAGCTGTCAGAATACGGTTAACTATATATACTCCAAAAGAAAGAAGACAGCTACTAAATGCTGTATCTGCAGTATGCAGTATGTAAAGTGTACATATTTAGTTTCTCTCGTCATAATGTCCACACTGATGAGCTATGACAACATCCATATTCATGTATAGCTAAGTATTATGGTATAATTGAATTTTCATTCTAAACATCACACATTCAACATTTGCATCACAAACACTGTGACTGGACAGTTACAAAATATTTACATAGTCCAGCATCTGCAGCGATTTCGTTCCTTCTTATAGGTTGAAGTTCATGCAACAATTACCTTACGCCTATGCACCATGATTACAAGCAAGTACACTCACCGTCTCGTTTTCTAAGCGTTTCTTCTTTGCAAGTACAGTAAAACTTGCTCAAAGCGGAATCGCATGGGGCCAATTTTTTTCCACATTAGACAAAATCCCGCATTATAAAAAAACTAAAATGTATTAATAATTATAGGGTACCATATATGTCTTTTTACGTGGATTAATTGTAGTTCCGCTGCCGTTGGAAAGTGAAGTATAGTATGTAAGAGCGACGTCGACGGTAATGCGCGAAAAAAAGCGTTAAAAATGTCAATTAGGCGCGTATCCTGAAATTAAAGTTTGCAGTTTCGGTTTCGGCTCACTAACTACACTTTCGTCCACATCCTTTGATTTCCCGCAAATTTCATTCCACACTACATTGTGTCGTCTTTTAAAACTGTCCAGTCAACCTGAAGATGCCTTGAAATCGTTAATCCCCAGGGATTTAGCAGCAGCTAGAGCTTGACTTCGGAGCATCGATCCGGAAATTAGGAGATGTATCTTCAATCACTTTCACTTTTTCGTTTAATAACAATGATACATACGTTTTACCAATCTTTGTCCCGTAAATTCAGAATGCTACCTGTGAAAGATCAGTCTCAGAACTTAAAATAATGTAAGATATAACAGTGCAATGGTTATTTGTAAGACAGATATATATATTTCGCATTACGGATGTGCAGTGAAGCCGGAAGAAAATTTCAGGTGTAGGTAGATCTCCACTTCACCCAACGGTAGGAATATTTTTTTTTTTGCCTAACGGGAATTCAATGAAGTGAAAACGCACTTCTCTCTCTGTCTTTCCGCTTTAGAATTTTTCATGAATTGTGTAGAAATATCATTTCGTTTTCGCGTTGGACAGATTCCGTTTTATGCAAAATATATGCACGTAAAATTAATATTATTTCGCCGGGACCAATACATTTGTTCACATTGAACAGATTTCCGCATTATTCACTATCCGGATTAAACAGGTTTTACTGTACATTTATTTCGTACTATATCTCATTTCAATATATTTGTCACGTGTTTTCGGAAGTACACTGAGTAGTTAGACAGTATTTTATTTAACGACACTTTTAACAGCTCAGGTCATTAACGTAATATTTCAATGCTGGGCGACAAGTATTTTCATCAGAGTCCTCTTAATTCAGGATTCAGATTCTTTTACGGGCCAGAACTACGTCATATATTGGCTTCATTTGTCTTCCAAAGAAAGCAACACTCAGGATTTGTAGGCCCTGAAAACACTATTGACTCCCGTCGGGTTTGAACCCGCGAATCTTTGATCCAGGGATAAATAAGGTAACACCTAGTTCATCGGGATCGACGGAAGTACACTGATTTAAATTTCAAGACACTATGAAATTGTGATTATGATGAAGTATATACTTTTTTCTTCATCTTATTCAGTCCAGAAATCAAGATTCTTTCCAGGGACCATTTGGGCCTTTGAGTTCCCCGACATTTGTTTTACAGGTGAAGAAACCCTTCGAAAAAAACCTCATCCCTGAAATCTATCCCAATCGGGGATAGAACCGGGATTCGCTGCATACGAGCGAGGCAATAACGTTACGCCGAGACCACAGCGCTGGACAATATTCTTCCTTTATTAATATTTTTGTATTTGAATCCGGATTTTTCTGATTGCAAATCTCATATCCTACCATCTGATCCAACTCGTTCGATTTAAAATAAATGATTTTTTAAGCAAACATTCTTCAATGTTTAAATCATATAGATTACATAATAAAATGCTATCGATTAAAATAGGTTTTATTTATTTTGTGCGTAATTTGCATTCATAATGGGGAAACAATTTACGAATGGCCGGAGGAAAACAATACATGAATACTGACCGGTTTATGATAAAACTATGTTAAATCGTTGATGGATCTGTATATAGTGTAATCCAACATCCATGAATCATTCACAGTCTATTATAACCAAAGATAAAGAGAATGATTGATCTAAAATAGCCCTAATGAAATGACGTTATCTGTATTCGAAGTTACAAAATCATAAATATAATAATACTCAAAAATAATTTAACATTTGTTTCAAATAAGAACAAAATTACCTACTTGTTCAAAAATTCTCATTCTCATCTACAGCATAAGGCAAAAAGCAAATTTGCTTCTATACATTAAAACAAGTTTTTAAGTCAATAACAATAAGTAGAATAGCAAAAATTAAAACATATAAAACAACATTGAAACTAATAGTCATGTTAGGAAGCGAAACATAGACATTACCAGAAAAAATACAAATACATGGGAAAGAAAAATATTAAGGAAGATATATGATGGCAGTACAGGAACAAGATATATGGAAAATTAGAACGAACCAGGAATTGAACAAAATATGAAGGGATTTAGATCTGGCATTATATGTAAGAAGAAATATACTGGAATGGTTAGGGCATGTGTTGCGGATGGAACAAGAAAGAGGTACAAGAAAGATTTAAAGAAGGGAAACCGGAAGGAAGAAGAGAGGTTAGAAGACCAAAACTAAGATGGTTAGATAAGGGTGAGAAGAATTTTAGACAACTCTGAAAGGTTAAAAGATGGAGACAGAAAGAAAACCAGGAATACGGAAGAGATGGGCAGATTCTATAATGGAGCCAAGGTTCTTAGAAAGACCGTATAGAGCCAAAGGAGGAAGAAGCAGAGATTCGCATGTAAATTTCTCTCCTAAAATATATTAGTCATGAGTATTTTACTTAACTAAGATAAAAATTTTCCCCCGTTCTTAAGTAATCACATTATATTCTAATGTTATAGCTTAATTAATTGTGAAATTCAGCATATTATTCTTTAATATTGTAAAGTGTAATTTTATATCTTGAAAACGCGAATATTAAACGCCATATTTTAACATTTGTGTTGCTCTTCTCTTAATAAGAAGCATTGTATTTTTTTTTCTGCAGTAGATGAAAAGCGTATTGTCTTCTTCTCTCTCTATTCTTACCCTCCATCAGTTTGATTGAATCCCATTTCTGCACATCACAACATATATTGAAACGGAGCTCGAAGTATCAGACTCTTCATTTATGATACATCGTTCTACATATTATCAAATTCACAAAGGAGAAGATTAATAATCGTTATTCTAAAAAAAATAGCCAATACAAATAGCCTACTACAATATGGAAACTGGAAATGAAAACGACATATCTTCTAATGTAAAAAAAAAACTCGTTTTTAATCAACTACACAAAAGAACTGGTCTATACAATTTTCCCACTTAAAAATCAACAATGTATGCTTCTGATATTGAAGCAATGTTTTATAATTTATTGAATACATTTTCATTTATTTTGCAACATATATATATATTGGATTATAAAATATTTACTCAACGTAAATAATATCACATCTAATGTAAACTTTATTATGATCTAAAAAAATTAGAAAGAAGATAAATTTTTATCAGAACAAGAAAGGAGACGTGTAAAATATGGTTCCTAAATTATATTTTGAGATACTGCATATCTAATTGTTCATAATCACTTATAATTTGTATTAATTAAATAAAAACAAAACTTACAGTTTTATTTGATTTTCATATTTATTCAGAATTATATCTTAATAAATATGGAAATCAAATAAAACTGTAAGTTTTATTTTTATTTAATTAATAGATATCGATTTTCATCAAGTAAACACCAACTCAATTGATTACTTATAATTTGCATTCAAAATTAAGCATGATTATCGTTCAGTTATAGGACAGGAGTAAGCATTAAAATGGACGGATATCCCTTTAAGCACTTGTTTAGTAAAGATTATATATAAAAAAACTTGTGGATACAACATGTTCTTCGAATGGAAGATCACAGAATACCCAAACAAATGTTAAGATATCGACCTGCAGGAAGAAGTAGACCAGGACGTCCACTCAAAAGACTTTTGGATGGTGTTTCTCTTGAGGCCGAAACAGGTCAAAAAATGGCCTAAATTCGTGAATGTACTATGATGATATATATATATACAGAATCCTATGCCATGTATCAATCTACTTTAATTTAAACAACGCAAAAATTATAGTACAGTGGACTCAGTATTTTAGTTTTCAGGCGCTTTCCTTTGTTGTTAGGTAAGTCTATTTTGCACGGATAAATATTTAGCATATCAAGCGGCGTTGTCACGTTTTATTCACTGGCACTAACATACTATATTATAATAATACTGCATTTGCAACGCTGTTAAGATAATTATATCCACGTAGAGTTGACATGGAAACGTCATTTTATACGACGATTATAATGCGAAGACATTATTGGTAAAGAACTATTTTCAGTTTTTGGTGACTGGAGCGGTGTCTTACAAACCTCCAACAACAACTCTGCGGCTCTGCCTGGCAGTAACAATGTATTTTTTTTAACCAGAGGGAAACAGTTGCATTTGATGCCACCAGGAAACTCAAATACTGAGTCTACTATAGCAATACGTGAATGTAAATAATTAGGCTACCTCAGAAATGTATATATGTATTCTTCTAATCAAGGAAATTCCTGGAAAATTAATGTGAAGTTAATGAAAAATAACCTAAAATATACTATATTAATGTTGAAACATGTATCTCTTCCATTACTATAACAGAATAGCCAACTTGTGAATAAGCCCTAACAAAAAATTAAGATCGTTGAGTACCTACCTACTCTAGCCGAATACCTACCTAATCTAACCTATATAATCTATGCAACCTACATAATATAACCTAACTAACCTTACCTGAATAAACATGTTTGCAATTGGTTAAAGCAGAAACGTGAGTAAAATTTTGGCAACCATGTCGCTAGCAAGAATGTTTTCCCATGAGTGTTCGATAACTATTGATATAGTTTCTTGCAAGATTCTTTTTATTTAAGGTAAATGCTAAAACCCGTGTTTCACCAAGGGGTATATCATGGGGTATTTACAGTTTTTGCTGTACAATTGTTGCTGTTGCTGATGGAAGATCCTCGTGAGGAATTCTGCAACGTTGACTGTGTTGAAATGAAATTTCAAAATATTTGGCGGAGCAGCAATTTGTAGTATATCTGGTCGATCTCTACATTCAGTCATCAGACGGTAGGCCGTCTGCAGTGATTTTCCTGGGCAGTTGCAATAAAGTGAAGCAGTTTTGTTCATTCACAGATTGATTGTGGTTAGAATAGCAATTTATGGAACTCAAAACCGTGTATAATCTCTAAATGAACCCCAAAAAATTTAATAGAATAATGTTGCCCAACTTTTGTTGCATCCCTTATAGCTAAGACTGGAAACAACAAAGCTGTATATTTATTTTATCCACATACTTACATGTGGTATATTCAGAAATTGTTGGAAATAAAAAGTTACGATCCGATATTACGACAGTCGATAAAGCTGTTTTTCTTCTTCATTGGAGGGAAGAGAGACAAAGAAATAAAAGAGAGAGGCTAGATAAATAGGACGTGAAAGCTTCCAATATCGCCGTTGTATCTGATTGTGCTTCGTGCACGTTTCAAGTTGAAGCTTGGTAAAACAAAAGATACGAGTCATTTTGTATTATACGATGATGAATGGTAAAACAGGATCGATTCCCTCGCTACGTACAGCTTTAAAACTCATACAACGCTACACAAGATTATGTTTGCTTTATGTATTCATGGATAACAGACCATTTTATCTATGTGTCTTAATTTAGAAATATACATTAAATGTAAAGAGTGACTCAATTATCGAACAGGTAGCTTGTAGTAATTCAACAGAAAATCACGTAAGGTACTAAGAATTAGCATTTAATTTTCATAGGTAATTTCACGAGTTATTTTCCATCGATAAATTCACGGGTCACGAAGTTAATGTAAACGGTAATGTTTGAAAACAAATGCTTATTTTGTTCATCCACTTCAACTAGATCATATTAGTTATTGCCATATAGGATCGCAATATTGTAAGATTGCACCCTAGTGGATAAAAAATGAAACACATAAAACTGTATATTATAACGAACATTATAGGTTATTAATTATTTTTTAGGAAACAACTCCGTAAAATCTTTATTTAAAAACACAATTATTGAACACACAGTTATCAAATGTGTAGTTTGAAGGAATCTGTTCATTATTTGCTATATTCACTGCATTTGTTGGAGAGTCAGTCACTGCAAAATATTGATCTGACCTGTTCAGAATATTAAAAAGGAGGAGATTTTTTTATCACAAAAGCAGGAGGTGGTAAAGAAAATTTGATAAAGAATGAGAGAAACACGACTGACATTGGTGGTAAAACAAAATTTATTGAAACGTGATTGGTCATTGACTTCCATTTGGGGCATGAGTTAAATAGTCGGTATTAATAATCTATTTTTCCTGAAAATATTGAGACCCTGATTTTTTTTTTCAATCCCCGCACCGCATCGTATCTGAGTGGTACATGTCATCAGATCTTGGCGCACAGCTATGGGACCTGAGTCCACCTAGCATTGTGAGAAATTTGGGTAAATAGCGGCTAAAGTTAATAAAGAAAGCTAAAACTGCTGGAGGACTCGACATGCTGACCACATGCCATCCCTATACTGAGTAAATGATCGTCCTTCTTTGTAAATGACAAATTAAGATATGAGGTCAGCAGACTGATAGGTTAAAATCCTTCTAGGCACGTCGCCCCATGGTGTGGAGATGATTTTTTTTTTCAGGCTTGCTGCAATGTAGTTGGTTAAGGTAATACTAATCAAGTTGAATATGTCGTGAGTTCGAGTCCCGATGAGATGAAAATTTTTAAATTTGGTAAACCTTCTGGCAATACAAAAATCCTGGCGTCGACTTAGTATCTAATAATATGCGTATCAGACATGCGTTGTGAGGGTAATGGCGGTCGTCATGTAGGATAGTGGAAAAATGAGAAAATATGAGGAAAATAATAAAACTCAAGGAATTAATCTACCACTTATATATATCATATATAAGACTTTAGGTTGAAATATTGATACATTTTCATTTAATAAAATTAAATAAATGATTGTTTAAAGAATAATATTTTTCTGTTAGTTCGTTAATAAAATAATCTTCAATACTAATAAAATCCATATCAAATTCCGTTGAGGTGAATCGTCATAAGATAAAAACTTAAAATGTGTACCTTCTGGCAGGTGTCGTCGTCCTCAACTGTGTTAAAATATTACATTTAAAATGTTATCTGCAGGCCTTTCGGAAGTTAACTTATATCATCAACAGGATGAATATCTGCTACTAGTTTCTACTACAGGCATTTTGAGTCTACATCATTGTAAACAACAATAATTAATAGGAGATACTCACCCAGCTGATGATGGAAGTTAACTTCCGAAAGGCCTCCAGATAACATTTTAAATATAATATTTTAACACAGTCGAGGACGACGGAACCTACCAAAAGGTACATATTTTAAGTTTTTATTTTTAAAATAATCTTCAGTTTATTTCTGAAAGATGTTATAATTTAGCAGTCTCTGACATATAGTGCAAGAGAATTTCATGTTCTCTCAAGAGATACTGTAAATGATTATGTGTAATAGGAATGTAATGTAGGCCTACCTTAAATTTAAAAATCAATCCATGCTGCCACACGAAGTACCAAAATTATTAAAACAGTCTGGGACTACTGGTATATAGTCTAAAATTCTTGACAATGTATTATTTTTTCTTTCTTTACCTTAGCGTAACCTCTCCCTTTGTGCGTACTTTTACATTCCCCACGCCAGTCGGGCCTTACAGGGACACGACCTTTCTGGAGAGGATTTTAAGCTGTTGTTCATACACGTACGTTTTTGACCACATAAGGTACGTGCAGTGCCTACCTGGATAAGTGATCACTTCACTGTCAGCCACCTCCGAAACAACACGGACAAATAAGATACACACCATCCATTCATATATTCATAAAAAAAACAAGGCGAATATTATATGGATTATTATGATGTCTAGATAGTGTTCGGGGACTATTTGAGGATTAAATTGTACTGGAATTTGTGTTACAGGTGAGGAATAACCCCGAAAAATTCTCACGCAGGAAATGTGTCCTGAACGGGGATCGAACTTGGGCCCACTACGTCTGAGGCAACGGCATTACTACTAGACCCCAGCAATGGACTTTTTCTAAATGAACTAAATTAAATAAAAAATCATACAAAACAATCGAATGTGGAACATTAAATGAAATCAATAGATTTTCATATCCAATTAAATATAAAATATCCTCAACTTGTGTCATATCAGGGTCAGGTCGAAGGATGAAATGAAATGAGCCCCTGTATATAGAGGTCTGTGGATGACAAGGGTGCCGGCCGACCACGCCTGACGCACCATCACAGGGGCAGATGAATGAAATGAAACGAAATGGATGAGATGTATGTGGAGAAATGATGGAATGAAATTGTTGCAGGGGAAAACGGGAGAAACCCCGAGAAAAACATGCCCAAGTTCCGTTTCGTCCACCACGAAACTCACATGGAGTGACCTAGACTCGATCTCGGGACCTCAGCGGTGAGAGGCGAGCACGGAGCCGCCTTCTTTATCTAATTACTAGAGTTTATTTTTGGTCCTTGAAAGTGACGTGTTATTGAAATGAAACTCGAATTATAGAGTGAGGGATACTGACTAAGATATTTAATACCTTGTATCACCATCTTCTGAATTGATAAACGTTTAACCACAAGATGCAAGAATAATTGACAGCTTTGTCCCTAGAGCAATATGTTGTCCATGACAGATTGACTAACACATTGTGATAGATGTCCTAGTATATAACGTCGACCACAAGAATCAGTCCAGGAATCCGATAGATTGCTCTCTGGCACCAACATTGTCTGCTGTGGCGTCAAAACAAATCTTGTTGTCCTAGAAATAGAGTTGCTCACACTGGGGGAAGTAAATCCCAGTGAGATATTTTAAACGCTTCTATAATATTTTATTATATACAATACTTTAGTAACATTACCTTTATTTTCTCTTGAATTATTGTTTTATTTCCATTAGGTAGGGACTGTCTACTGCATAATTTGTATTGCTTTGTTTATTTTTATTATAAGTATCTATCCATCCATAGTAAATCTACCCGAAGGCAGGTCCTTCACTGCAATCATAGCATTTTCATGCTATGCTTGCAGCTTTACTAGGGAATTGTGTAGATGTGGTAGCTTCCCGTTGCTTTCCACATCGGTGAAGGATGATGATGATAATGATAATGGTAAGGATGATAATGATAAGGATGATGGTCATATGATTTCGGGGACCGTTTGGGCCTCGAGACCACAGCGGTGGACATAAGTATCAATTTTAACTATAAATTGACATTTTTATAACTACAGTGGTCGCCCAGCGGTCGAAATTCGACCGCAATTCATTACATGTTTAAGTCTGTCACAATTACGTTATTTTGTATTAATTTTCGATTTATTTTAAAATACGAACGATAGGAAATACGTGGTATATTTAAAAAACAATAACGCGTCATTTGACAATTGTATACTCTTTATACTACTTAAATTTGTATTATGTATTATGTATTATGTATACGGGAAAATATATATATATATATATATATATATATATATATATACTTTGTGTGTATATATATATTCACAAAGTTTTATCTTCGCGTATTAATATATAGATTAGTCTTATTATTGTCAGTTTGGCCAAATTTTCAATCGGTTTCTAATGTTATATTTATTGGGATTGATGCATTTTAATGTAAAATATGTTTACGCTACTTGAATGGAAGAGATTACATGGAAATTAAGTTGACTAACTCTTTACCATCATCATAGTCCATTCACGAATTTAGGCCATTCTTGACTTGTTTCGGCCTTAAGAAAAACACACTAACACTTTATATTATATTCTTTATTATTTATACTTATAGTCTTCTCATTTATAAACTACTAGTCTTTCCTCCCACACCCATTTTCTGAAAAAAAAAAAAGTTCTAAAGTAATAAACTGAAAATGATGCAATTCTATTCTCAGTTTTTGATCCTTCAACAAGAGTTTATAACTTATCATTAAACTGAACTAACTCAAATCTACTAGGCTAAATAAATAATTAAATAATATTTCCCGGAACTTTGAATTAATACTTCAGCGTTTTATCCATTACACCACCGGACTAATCTAATACAAACATTTATTTTCTTCTAAATATATATTCTCCATTACATCTCGTAATAATGGAGAATATATATTTAAGAGAAATAAATGTTTGTATTAGATTTACCCGGTGGTGTAATGGATAACACGCTGAAGTACCAATTCAGAGTTCCGGGTTCAAATCCCATCCAGGCATTTATTTTTCTTATCATGTCATATTAAGCTTGCATTGCTCGATGTCAAAAATGTAATTATAACATGTGCGTATATATATACACACACCCATATGTCCCTCATGGAAACATGAGTGCTCCCCTAGTGGGAGTTCCTTGAACAAACTAATTCACTTACTTGTTTTCCCTACAGATGTCCAATAAGTGTCATGTGTTAGCACATCATCTCAATGAGACACCTAATAGACCATTAAGATATTACTAGGATGGGTAAGATCGGTTAAATTTTGCTCAGAGTCACTCATTCAGGCTTGAAGTTCTTTTAAGGGCCCAAAAATCTCCAGACTCGAGGCTCACGAGTTAAAGTCACTCCCGGAAGACTTGTCTCTTGGATTTTTCTATCCTAAAATCCATCAACTCTGGCCGGGTTTGAATCCTAAACCTTCGGTACTAGAAGCAAGGGATTTTACCACTCTACCACCGAGAGAATAATAGTATAGGAAACTTAAAATATATCCACAGTTTTTTATGGAAAATATTTGAAATAGTTCTTTGAATTCCTGTAGGAGGAAAAGTACTGCATGCATTGTTGTTTGCAGATGATCAAATAATTTTTGCAGGGGATGAAGATGATATGAAATATATGATAAATAAACTAATGGAAGAATATATAAATTGGGGACTGAATATAAATTTACAGAAAACAGAATATATGTGTTTGGGAAAGGATGTGGATGACATCATATTTGATACAGGGAAAATAAAAAAATGTGAATTTTTTTAAATATCTTGGGTCAATAATTACAAGTTTAGGTACATGTGAGAGAGATGTACAGACTAAAATTGCAAGGGCAAAAAATGCAACTAAGACATTACATGGAGTAATTTGGAACAAAAATATTACAAAGGAAACTAAAATGAAAATTTATAAGAGCATAATACAGAATATTTTGTCATATGGAAGTGAAACTTGGTCTTTGACGGAATTACAAAAGAATAAAATTAGAACAGTTGAATTTGATTATTTTAGAAGAAGCCTCCAAAAAACAAGAGAGGATAAAATAAGAAATGAATTTCTTTGGAGAGAAATGTATGTCACCATATCTGGTGTTAAGAGGATTGAAAATCAAGCACTTAAATGGTATGACCATGTACAAAGAATGGAAAATGAAAGATGGCCAAAAAATATATACCAATGGTCACCCCTGGAAGAAATAAACGTGGCAGACCAAGATGGAAATGATAAACCTACGTCAGAACATCTGGAATCTGGAAGAGGGAGATTGGAATGATAGAGATAAATGGAAACTGAAGACGGCAAACCTATAAGTGGGGGAAAGCCGAAGAAGAAGAAGAATTATTTTAGAAAACCAAAGGGAAAACGCCCAATTGGTAGGCCAAGAATAAGGTGAGATTATAACATTAACCATGATTTCGCCTTTCCAGAAATGTTTTCGAAGAGTTCTTCTTGTTAAGAAATTAAAAATTCTGACTTGTAAATTAGTTCACTATATCCTGTGGCATTTATAAGATACTCTACAGTGAGACATTCTAATCTGCATTCGAATTACCAAGTTGATAAACTTAATTTATACATAAATTGCCACATTGACACAATAATTAGTTAACTTGCCATGCGTTTTAATTATGGTGGAGTAATTCCGCTGTAATGAACATACGTAATAAGACAATCTTATCTCCAGTGTCTCACAATTTCTCTTACTAGATATCTCACTTTAATCCACAAGTATTATGATTGCTAAAAACAAATTTTTAACCTCAAAGTAATTTTTATGCAGCGTTTTATCCATACTGTTATATTCCATTGGCTACAATTTAAGCATATTTTATTATTTAAAAATTAAGTATACTTCACAGTTAAAATAATTACATATTTTAAAAGTAACATTCATTAATAATAAAGAAAAGTATTTAAAAGGACGTTCATAAAATGGATAATCAGCTATGATTCAAATTACTTTTAACTTCCAAAGTAATTAATTTGATACAAATTTTGAAATGTACCACTAACTAAAATGTCAATATTGGTGCTGAATTATGTTTTATTATTCCAGAGTCGATGATTTATTCTGTAATATGATATCGTTAATGTACAATCTAAAGTGTGCCGGTACATAATGAATATTTTATTTGATTCTCATATATCGACCCGTATTTATCTAAATTAATTTCGATTTAATTCTCACAATGTATTGTAGAATACATTTGAAGAGCTTCCTCAAAAAAGTATGTAAAATCAATTTCTAAAAAGGCGTTTTAAGAAAAAAATAAATTCTTTTTAGAACTTCAAAGAGGAAATATATATATTCATAAAGTCTCCAAAACTTAGAATTTGAATTGGAATATATCTAAATTGCAATTTTAATTGATTTCATTGAAGGCTGTTTTATTAAAACTAATTAAACATTTTCTATTATATGTGTAGGAGAGACAACTCCGAAATAAAACGGGGCAGGCTGAGCTCTGGAGCTGTGTAAAAGCAATCGGCCTAGGGAGGAAACCCCGAATAATAAACCCGCCATGAAAACGGGCTAGCAACCTACTTCAAGATGTATCTTATACGTTGCTCGCAGTCCCAAGGATCAAGCCTCGAATCAAAGACGGAAACAAAATACGACAAACGCTAGGAAACGGACTATGATTTGGAAAAAGAAAAACATTAAGAATTGCTGCCTATAATGTTATATGCTGGTTTAAAAGATAAGAAGAAATAATACAAGAAATAAAAGAATAAGATATAAAAATTTGTGCATTATCAGAAACAAAAACGAAAGGGAAAGATATGACAAAAATGTATAAATATATATTTATTATCTGTGTAATCTTTCTCAATTTTCTTAATAAGCAATTGCTAAGTGTGTGGCATCATATATCATTTGACAGAGCTTGGCTACAAGTTAATGTTCCATCTAAAAAAATGTCAGATAGAATGATTGGTTATACCTTTATTCGAAGATCTTCCTTTGACTATTTAATTCATGCCTCAAATGGGAGTCAATGACTAATCACTTTTCAATTATTTTTATTTACAACCAATCACAGTCGTTTTTCACCTTTAATTGTATCACTTTAAAATCTATCTCCTCCTTTTTAACATTCTGAATAGGTCATAGAATTATTTTGCAGTGATCACATGTGGCTACCAGACTGTATAGGCCTATATAGTGCACGAATGTTAGCAGATAGTTCTTGCGGGATATAATAGAAAGGCATTTGTAGCAATTGATTATATGATTAAAAAAAGAAACCAGTTTACACTTTCTTAAACGTATTATTTCCCAGGAATTTACATTCCAGAAAAATATAATTGAGATATTTACATCATATGACATCAGAAATTAATTAATAACCTACAATGTTAGTTATACATTCCTCCACTAAGGTGCATTCTTACAATATTACGATCCTTTGGCAATATATAATATGATCTGGTTGCAGTGATGAACAAATTAAGCATAACAATCGTTTCTCATTTGTTTTCAAACATCACTGTTTACATTAAATATATAAATATTTTGATATAACTACATTTAATATTAATTTCAGAGTAAACAGCTTATTTTTATGTGTTAAATAGTCCTAACAAATGTCACTCTTGATTTCCAAATTCTCTAGATACATTCACTCCTCACTTCGTGAGTCGTGAATTTATTGATAATCACTCGAGGCATTACTTATGATAAAAGAATTCATACATTTCTAGCATTTCTTTAAACTTTCCAAAAGACGCTAATGTTCTGAGCTGTTAAAGACCATCGTTAACTAAAAGTATTATTTGCTTTTAACTCTCTAACAATTCAGAATTGCTACACTTGCGGAAAATCAAAGTCTTGTACAAAAAACATACAAAAAAGTCTAAGAATATGCTCTAAGAAGGTGCAGTAATATGTGTAAAATATAAAATGGATTGCCTGTTTTTCTAACAAAACAATGCTTATATGAAGAGAGATTCCAATGTTTAAAGTCGACTTTAAAGTAGTTTTACTTATCTGATGCTTCATATTTCAAAACATAAGTTAATTCAATTTCTGAGAGTGTAAAATAAAATATAAGTTCTAAATTTATACAATGTAAAATTTAAAATATAATTGTCAGTCTACTTTGTTAAGCAACATAGGCGTGTAATGAAGAAACCACATCCCTCAAAAGAGTAGGCGATGATGATAATAGTAATATAATAGTATCCTTTGATAACATTAATGCAAAAAAGCATGATAAGGCATGACAGGATGCAGAAAGCGAGTTACCTCACAAACAATAAATTTTTCTCCCTTCCTCTGTGAGCTTACATTAAGAGTGTTGTTTGCGGAAGTCACTGACCTGAAGGAAATTCTGCGTGCGTAAACGCCCATGAATTTGCTGGTATCTCTCAAGAGAGGGAGTGGAATTGTTGAGGGAGAGTTGTTACAGAGTAGATGCTTAGAAATAAACTTGCAAATTCGCCGTTTCTAAAGTGTTGTTACAAAGAAACGTATAACAGTACTATCTTCAAAATATAATTATTTTAAATAAACATGCATTCTATGTAATTTAGGATAGGATACTTAAAAAATAATTTGACTTCATAATTTTTGGCGTAAAATTTTGCCTGTTTCTGCTATTTTTAATAGTAGAATATTACTTACAAGGGAACTATTTACCATTGCAAGCCGAAACCTACCTTGAAATTTCATCCAGATGTAGGAGTTCACCTGAAATGAAAATTAAAAAATCGGTCTAGCGGTCGCAATTTTCGATGTTTCATAACAAAACTCTGCATATTCTATTGAAATAAACCTAGGAAGGTATTCTCCAAACATCTGCGAAATCCGGCCATTAAAAGTGGGAGTTTGCCTGAAACCCGAAATTAAAAATGACTCAAGTAACCCTCAAGTTTGGTTCGCCGCAATGTATACCATACAATTTAATTAACTCTTAAATGGTCAATGCATCCTATTGGTTTAATTTACTTAATATTTTTTAATAAAGTGATAGAAGAAATAATTGGTAGATATTATTTAATTGGTATCAAATTATACAATAATATGCAAATAGCTAATAACTTATAGTTATACATCATTTTGGTTACAAAAACCGGAGGAGCAGAAGAAGATATAAAAAGACGAATTCGTCTAGCAAATTGAGCTTTTGCGCGGTTATACCCCATATTGAAAACAATGGACATATTTTTGAAGACAAAACTTAGACTGTTCAACACCTACTCTATGGTTGCTAAGCATGGAAAGTTACGGAAGCGACAAATAAAAGGTTGCAGACCTTTCAAACAGATGTCTGAGGCGTATTTTAAATATAAGATAGCCGAAAATAATATCAAATGAAGAACTGTGGAAAAAATCAACCAATCTCCAATATGTCACCAAATAAAACAAAGAAAGTGGAATTGGATAGGCCACACATTGAGAAAACCAGACGGAGCCATCGAGAAGACTGCACTAGATTGGAATTCGCAAGGAGTAAGAAAGAGGGGACGACCTAGGAAAACTTGGAAGCGATCAGTAGAGGAAGCAGAGGAAAGAGGGAAAGGCTTGGAAACAAGTGAAATGGCTGGCTGGAAGCAGAGTACGCTGGAGGAACTTTACTGCTGCCCTATGTTCCATTTAGGAATTCAGAAAATAAATCAATAAAAAACACATACGTAATTTGTTTTCAATACAGTCCGACACTTTAAAATAAGCTAGCATCAAAAACGATTTTCTACAAATTAGGAAAATAAATATATATTCAGTGAACCAGTAAATTGGGGCCAGAAATTCGACTTACGGAGGAATTCGCTTAATTTACGCAGCCCTGCGAGGGGGACTTTTTGTTAATATAATGTTATCTTGATGAAGTATGTGACTATTGTTATAACATCCAGCTCTTGATACATTCTTAATTATCTGTTCTTTCATTCAGTTTTATTCACCGACAAAAAGTAATTAAGTTTTTGCATTTCGATCCAATATCCTGTTACACTAATATGAAAAAAAAGGAAAATGTCTAAGACAATTCAAAAAATAAAAATTTACAAATTAGTTTGGAATGTCACTGACAATAACAAGAGTCGATTCATTTTTTTTTTGTTTTTGCTAAAACATGTTTTAATTATGTAGCGTGTTTTGTTAAAAATTATCAAAATTGTCGTCCATATTTTTATCTAAATTATGACGTTTTTCGTCATACCGCTTAACTAATTTACTCTCTCTCTCTCTCTCTCTCTCTCTCTCTCTCTCTCTCTCTCTTTGGTAGTATTTAATCCCTCCCTTGGGAATTACAATCATTGCCTCTATGCAGATAACAATGTACTTTGAATAACACAATATACAGTTACACTGCAACGGACATCCTTTGATATGCGAAAAGTAGGATGCCAGGTCCGAAGACAGCATGTGACATAACAAGATAAAGGAACGTTTCTCAGATCGTAGGTTAAAATTTAAAATGTTATGTGCCGTCGGGAATAGAATCTGGATTACTGGAGTGAAGTAGGAGATTCCGTCGACCTATAGTAAGGGATTCCGCTGACCATAATCATAAGTAATGCCAAGAGTGGTTTCCAATTTATGTAGAGGATTTGGAAATTAAGAGTGGCATTTGTTAGAACTATTCAACGAATACAATTATGCTGTTTACTCAAAAAGCATTATTTAAATATAGTTACCGGTATTTTTAAATATTTATATATTTAATGTAAACGACGATATTGAAAACAAATCATAAATATGTGGTTATGGTTCATTAGTTTATTCACTGCAACTTGATCATATTATTTATTGCCAAATAGGATCGCAATATTTCAAGAATGCACCCTAGTGGAGAAAACATGAAACACATCAAACTGTATATTTTAACCAACATTAAAGGTTAATAATTTTTTTTTAATAAACAGTTCAGTAAAATCGTAATTTAAAAAACAATTATTGAACACACAATTATCAAATGTGTAGTTCGAAGGAATTTGTTCAGAACTTGCTATATTCAAAGTATATGTTGGAGAGTCAGTCGCTGCAAAATAATGCTCTGACCTGTTCAGAATATTATAAAGGAGGAGCTTTCTTTATCACAAAAGCAGGATCTGGTAAAGATAATTCGAAAAAGAGCGAGGTAAAACACGACTGTCATTGGTTGTAAAACAAAATTCATTGAAACGTGATTGGTCATTGACTCCCATTTTGGTCATGTGTTAAATAGTGAAGTTAATGTAATTATTAAGTATTTCTATACATCTCCATCAACATATTATTTTGTATAATGGGCCTATTCATTTAGTCCACGGCTGTAGTCTCGGGGTAATGTCGTTGCGTCATACGTAGTGAGCCCGGATTAGATCCCTGGTCGTGACACATTTCCTAGCTAAATGGGGTTTTCGGCTTTTTTCTTACCTGTAAGACAAATGCCAGGAAACATTAAATCCCTAATAGTTCCCGAACATCATTTGTCAATCATAATCACCCTATCATATCCGCCTTGTTTAGTATGAATGTATGAGTGAATGGCGTTCGTGCTGTCTAAGAGATGGCCCCGACGATGAGCTGATTCCTCATCCGGAGAGGCCTCCAAGCCATTATGTGGTCAAAAAGTAATTGTGATTAACATTTTAAGCATCCTCTCTCGATGGGTTGTGTCACTGTAAAGCCCGGATGGCATGGGATACGTTAAAAGTACCGAAAAGGGAGAGATTAAACTAAGATTAAGAAGAAGAAGATTCCTTTAGCTTTCCACATTTTAGTTTGAGAACAGTTACTTTTTTAGGGTAATATATTTGTTAACAGATTGTCGTCCAACAAAAAACAAAAAAAAACAAAAATCCTCCCTTGTTAAATGATACTGTGCACGAATGTTACAAATGACGGGCATTACGACGTCGGTTTAAACATTGGAAGAGAGCTGATGTGGAAAACCAAAATCAATGTACACCGCTCATTATAACAATTAAACTAGCCATTAACTTGCTGTTTCATTCTGTTTAAAGAAGATATTCATTCCGCACATGGATTCAAAATTGTTCATTCTACAGCATGGCTATTCTTACAGTTTACATAGGCCAAGGTAAACGTTCATGTCCGTGTTCCATTATCAGGGCAATTTTAAATATTAATTAATTAGTATCAGAAGCAAATGTAATATCAGTATTCTAGATAACCGCTGATTTTAGCTTCACAAATTTTTAGCATCATTTTATATTTCAGATATGTGTATAAGTTATATAGGTATTTGGGTTCTAAACATCAAATTACATTTATCTATCTATCTATTAACTTATATTTATTTTTTTTATTTACTATTATTTATTTATTTATTTATATTTATTTATTTATTCATTTATTTGCACAATCTGTGTCCATGGATAGAATTATAAAAGCTATGCTTCATTATTGTACGCATGGAAAAGCGTTTGAAGAAGAGGTAAATTGAAAATTCAG
Source organism: Diploptera punctata (assembly GCA_030220185.1). Classification (NCBI taxonomy): domain Eukaryota; kingdom Metazoa; phylum Arthropoda; class Insecta; order Blattodea; family Blaberidae; genus Diploptera; species Diploptera punctata. The sequence goes on along the minus strand of JASPKZ010009837.1, from coordinate 4,178,535 downwards.
CCTCGAGATTGTAACAAGTCATATTCCTTATACTATTATGGAACATGATGATGGTGATCCATTTTTTTTTTTTTTTTTTTACTTTTTGATCCAGATGAGTTTTGTCCAATGATATATAATAAGGATTAAGGAAATGTAGAACTGAAAATTTTATCTTAATCTAAATTACCAATACATATAGTAATAAAAAAGTAAAAGTTCACTTTATTAGATGAAGAGTTAAATACTATGTTGTCCATAGCGATGTTTCTGTAAAATGGTGTATGAATATTTCATTACATTACTGACAATTTATGTTTCTACTGATCCTTCTATTTTGTAGATACGTCGTCATTGAACAAAAAAAAATATATTTATGGCACTTCTTGTGAAAAAAGAGAACACAGGTAATGGAAATTTTGTTAATGTTATATTTCTCTTGGCCTCGTTTATATCCCTTTTTACTTGATTAATCTCATCAGGTTTTGCTTATTAATCAGGTTTTGGTCTATGGCGATGACGTGATATAAGTTTTTTTTTTCAGTACGGGAAGAAAACAAGCTAGTAATAATAATTCGAAAATATGATACTATGATGAATATTCAGTCCATTGATGGCTGAGAATGGAGAAAGAAGGAAGCTGCACAATTCGGAAACTATAATTTAAATAGTTGTCCTAATATGGTCAAGTCTAGGAAATTGACGTGGGCAAGTTAAGTAGTTCCAATGGATGAGAGTAGAAATGGTTTCATTTTTTATTGGGAGATCCTTGGAAATAGATCATTAGGAAGGCCCTGGAGTGGAGGTGGATCTTAGAGAAGTGAATCATTTGATTTAAGAGAGGGACAAGTGGTGGACCTTGGATCAAGGTAATGAGTTAGTTGCCAGTTAATTACTAGTAATTAACCTCATATTGTTTTATTAATAATCAAACAGCGACAGTCATAACATTAAGTTAGTGTAACTTAGTATGTAGCATACAAATACCAAAACAGCCGGAGCATGAGAAGTGTGGTAGAAACAAAATTGCAGCAAAAATAACCAATGAAGATACTACTTGGCGATATGGGAATTCTATTTGAGAGATATCTTAAAGAATACTTTGGAACATTAAAACATAAATTAAACATTAAAAATAAGGTTCACGTAATTGTGTAATTATATTTTCAGTGTGAAATTATATATGTGTTCGTCGCTTTGATGTGGTCAGTAGAGAATCTAGCTTCCACTTCAACGGCTTAGGTTCGATACACCGGGGAAATGAATTTAAAAATGTTATCTTACCCTGGATGATTATGCCTCGACATAATGTTAACCACAATTTTTTATGGACTTGTCACTGTGTATCTGACTACTGCGTGGACGAAAGTCCACCTGAAAATTTTTAATCCTACAAAATGATGAAATGAAAAATGGTTAAACATAAATAACTAAATAATGAATTTTCATGGTAATTCTTAGCATAAAAACTTAGATAATTCATTATATAGTTTACGGATATAAATTAACGTTCGTAGGTTTCGTGTATATTTTTATTACTCCAAGAGAACATAGAAGCAAAATGAACAAAATTCCAGTAATTGTTGGGAACTATGAAGAGAAACATTACTCAAAAAAGTGAAATTTCAGACGGTATTAAATGTTTACAAAAATATGGCTAGCCCTATTCGCATATACGATTCTGAGGTATGGACATTAAGTTATAGTCAATAACAGAGAATGGAGGAAGCAAAAATTATATATCTGATAACCTAGCAAGCTCACATTGTGTGATCACAAGAAAAATGGAGAAAATTCGAAGAAGAAAACTATAAACAAATATAATTACAATTAATATTAGTAAAATTCATATCAAATTCCGAAAGCGCTCCAGTTAATTTTATATACAATACATTAACAAAGTTGAGGACGACGGCACCTACCAACAGGTACAATTTAATAATTACAATTATCATCAATCAATACCGAAATAACTAGTGTCACCATGTATTATGTCATAAATATAGGGCAGGATTTGTTTGTGCTAAAAGTTAAGATTTCAATATCCATCCAAAGTAATTCTGCCCAAAGGCAGGTCCTTCACTGCAATCATAGAATTTGCATGCTATGGTTGCAGCTTTACTAGGGAATTGTAGGTGTGGTAGCTTCCCGTTGCTTTCCACAGATAGTAGTAGTAATAGTAGTAGTAGTTCCTGTCACTCATCTCGGAATTATAGGGTTTTTGTGAAAGCACGCCACCTGACTCTACATTTTGTCAAATTTCTAATTTCAATCCAACTTTTTCCTTATTGTTCAATTTCTATTGTTACAATGCTGCGCTATGTAATTTTTGATCTTCCTCCTTTTCTAGCCAATTCTTTCCATCCCAGTGATATCTTTAACACTCTGTCTAGTTCTCTTCTGAGGGTGTATCCAATCCATTTTTATTTGCGATACTTAATATTCTTTCAGAACTCATCCTGTGAAGATTACAACGTAGTGAAATGAAAAGTAAGACTGCTGACTGTCTTTTGTCATGGTTCTACAATACAAATAGTTGAATAATACATGATACCTGTGTTGCTATAATAACGTTTTGCACGATAATGCTTTCTGTCGTACTTACAGGAATGGCGGCCATGATTGGAAGTTAAATTTCCTAAATTTCGGTGTTGCCAACCTACAAATAACTAAATCACTATGTTATAAAATTACAAATTACCTATCTAAGGCGAGAAGTAAAACCACTGTCCTTTATATATGTTTTTCATATCCTGATTTAGATTTCTCTGGCACTAGAGAAGCACACCCAGTTCCCACGCTTCTTCAATTTAGTCATTTTGATTAGGCTACCATCATTCATACGTGCCGCCATATTATGCCTGATTTGTGTCACGGCCTGCTCTAGTCTCAACTAAATTATTTTTGGCATTTGGTGTATATGCATTGGCCAGACTGCTAACGTCAGTCAGTTGTTTATAATGAACGCAAATATTTCCAACAAATATGTTATTATTTTACTATTATTTATTACTTTGAAAACACAATCGTGCAAAAAACAATATACAACACGCATTTGTGTAGTGTTTTACAGAATCTCGGAAATTAAAAACCTGGATATCGCTAGATTTTTAATAATGTCCTCCCTTCTGTATAAACCACTAACCTCGCATTGTAATATACTATTAAGTATATGCAAATCCTATCCCTATCGTCAAAGTAAACTGCTCCATCAAATTATAGAAGACCATCCAACGAGAAAGAGTGTTTAAGATCGGCATCGAAGGAGATAGAGAGAAACATTTCTAACTTGATATGAAAGTCGTCGAAACAGGCAGAAAATTTAAACTGTAAAGCTATTAATGGTGATGATAAGAATGTTGTTGTTGATGATGATGATGATGATGATGATTTGTTTTAAAGTTACTTGTGCTCCAATATTTCTTTATTGACTTTCACGTTGTCGTTAATATGGATTTTGTATCTGACAAGTTAATAAAACGAAATGAAGTAAAGGTTTATTCAATTTGTGATCCGTATTCTGTTGAATATGAAGGATATTTAGTTCTCAGATCAAAAAGTTGGCGGGAGTTTTCTATAAAAGGAATATTGATGTTCTATTTTTAGTTGTAGAGAAAGGAAAGGAGAGATAAACCTCAATACAGCGAGTCTCTCTGCCAACATTAACATGCTTTTCATGAGGGTTTAAATAAATAAGTCACCCTGTGATGAGGGTGAATGTCTGCGCGATAAAACAGGAGAAAAGATTAGCTCCAGCCTTCATTGTAAATACTCTAATATTTAGGTTTAGGATATGCGGGTAAAAACTCCCAAGTATTTAATTTATTTACATTCTATTTCATCTAATATATAAAAATGAATGTTTATTTGTTTGTTCGTACTTTATGCGCGGCCATACCGTTGAGCCGATTGTGATGGAGCTTTTCGCAAAATGTTCAGTAGATTCCCGGGATGAACATAGGATATAAGAGGTTGTGATACTCAACTCCTACACCCTTAAAATCACCCTTTGTAGTGGAAAACGTGAAAAAAATTAGCTCTTTGGACGCTTAAATGGCTTACGCTCCGTAAACTATAACAAATACACAGAATTGAATATCTCAAAAAAGCTATACAAAAAAAAGCATATGTTTATCTCTTACGGATAACTCACAATAACCATTTTTGTCTTTCATTGATGCCAAGAAGTTCGAGACAAGTACGCAGATTCCTGTGCAAGCATAGCAGCACATGGCGGGTATTCTCTTACGGATAACTCACAATAACGAATTTTGTATTTTAGCTCATTTTATGCCAAGAAGATCAAGATAAGTAGATTCCCGGGCAACACCGGGTAATCAGCACGAGGAATCTTAAAATAATTACGATATACATTTATAATTATTTTTCATTTTATTTATTCAACTAATCATAAGAAGTACATTAATTTTTGTTTTCAGCTCATTTATGCCAATAAGATCGGGATGAGTAGATTCGCGGACAATGCCGGGTAAACAGCACGCGGTATCTAAAAAAAATTACGATATAAATGTTTTCCCTTCACTTATTTAACTAAGCATAAAACACATTAATTTTTGTATCTCAGCTCATTTATGTCAAGAAGATCGGGATAAGTAGATTCCCGGGCAACGCCGGGTAATCAGCATGGGGTATCTAAAAAATGTAAATTTATAATTATTTTTCCTTTTACTTATTCAACTAAACATAAAAGCTCATTAATTTTAATTTATTTAGGCGTAGCAGCGCACGCCCGGTATTAGCTAGTTCATTATAAATACAAAGATTGTGTATGTATGTAATTCCGTTGCTTCATAATAGTTATGTAAGCAACAAGGGAAGTAAGTAGTACATTACTAGTCGAGGACGTGTTTGAGCCCGAGCTTTAGCGAGGACTAGCAAATAAGTTCGAGACTAGTAATGTACTTACTTCCATACAATTTTGTTCACTCCTATACTAATAAGTAGTCTATGTTTAATTTTTATATTTGGTGTGAATTTATATATTGGTTTGAAGATGTTCAATTATTGTTTGATAGCAAGGGAATGTTGATAAAACAACTGCAATTGTTTATTGTTGTCTGAATTATTGGCAGACATTTTAAATAACAGTTTAAGACATCATATTATTTACATATTTGTTAATAATTGTAACAATTGTTCAATAACTATACATTTGAATTATCAAAGTGAGAAATAAATATTATACAATAAAATTGTATTGTATTACCCAATAAAATTTTGAGTAGGTAACATTTTTACATAATTAATTAAGTTCATTATTTTTCATTTTTACATAATTAATTAAGTTCATTATTTTTCTTCCCTAGGGAAGTAAGTTGAGCTATTACATGTCCTTGTCAATGAATACCAAGGCCTGTCTGGTAAATTCAACTTACTTCCCTAAAAACAGAATGATAATTTTAATTTGGTCATTATTAGCATAGGAGAGAACAAAAAGTATTACATCATAGCATGATGTATAATTCGATAACAAGGTTCACATGATGAAAGTAATTTGAGATCAACTAAATACCTGGCACTATTGAACCCGGAGGTTCAAGGCCGCATGGATCTAAGCTCTTCGTAAATCCTTAACCTGAGTTAATGTTTTCAATCATCCTCTTTATAATTCACCTCTCTCAAACCATGGTTAATGTTATTCTCCCACCTCATTGTATCCACTTGATGTTTTCACTCTGGTTTTCCTACAAGAATCCTCCTTATAACTGACCTCCTTAAATCATGGTTAATGTTATTCTTCCACCTCATTCTATCCACTGGATGCTTTCTCTCTGGTTTTCCTACAAGAAATGTCTATGACACTCTTTCATTCTCTATTCGTCCCACATTCCTGTCCGTCGCAGTCTATGAGACCTAACTATTCTTATTACATCTGATTTTCCATAAAGATCAACTTTTTTACTGTTATGAAGTCTTCTCCATTCACCATTCTGTTCATCAAATTTTCTAAGAACTTTATTCTCAAGTACTCATAATATTTGATCCTCCCTTAAAGTAAGAAACCATATTTCGCATCATTATAATATAACTGGAAGAATAACCGTTTTATGTATTTTTAGTTTAATTTTTTAGAGAAGTACGGATGACAAGAGTCCCTGTAGTGAATAATAGCAGAGTGGAGCCAATGTTTAATTTCTTTCTGCACCTCATTCATGTTTGTAATTATTGTTCGCATGTATTTGAATTCATCAACTTCTTCAAAATTTCCCTCATTTCTAATTAACTGTCCATTTGCATTATATAATAATATATTTGTACGTGTTACCACATATTTATTTTATTGATGTTTATTTCCCAGTCGCAGTTTGTTTGTGCAATTTAATGGAATTTGCTTGTTGGCTTGTAGTACTCCATTTTCCTGCTTCTTTAATATTTTCCTACAATTTAGTAATCTCCTCCTTAGTATTTTCCTACTGCTTATCCGGAGTAATACGAACCCGTTCTAAATACCAATTAGCTGTGGTAATTATAATTAGATTGTCTTAGAGACATTATGGAGTTAGCGTCTTTGGAGCTACCGATGCTTAGCTTCAAAAATATGGGCTCGTCATCAATATTATTTATTTATTAAATATCCAAGATTTGGAGCCCTATTTTACAAATTATGTTAGGGCTGTAGTTGCATATAAATGAAAATTGAATATACACATAATTACAAAATATAAATTAAACAAAAATAACAAATGAACGAAACAAGAACATTAATAAAATAGTAGGATCTTCTTGGTCACTATTTAACTCATGCCCCAAATGGGAGTCAATGACCAATCACGTTTCAATGATTTCTGTTTTACAACCAATCACAGACGTGTTTCACCAAATATTTATCAATATTAAATTTAACATATTAAAGAAAGCTCCTCCTTTTTAATATTCTGAACAGGTCAGACCATTATTTTGCAGTGACTGACTCTATAAGAAATACGGCTACCAGATTGTATATATAGTGTACTTCGTGAGTCGTGAATTTATCGATAATTTGGAAATCACTTGTGGCATTACTTATGATAAATTTGTATTACACATAGTCAATAAAAAACTCAAATCACCAAACTAAAATTTAAAAGAGCCAACTAGTTTCAATAGTGAAACTGTCATTTTCAAAACGAATTATTGTCTAAAGAAAAACAAATTAAAATAGGTAAATAAAATAACAATTAAACTTTTGACTATGTCACATGACGAGATTAACAATTTTAAATTACACTGTGTTATTTTGTTTACTTATTTTAATTTGCTTTTCTTTAGTCAATAAATAGTCTTGAAAATGATAGCTTCGCTATTGAAACTAGTTGCCTCTTTTAAATTTAAATTTGGTGATTTGGGTTTTTGATTGACTATGTATAATAGAAGCAAGAACAACTGAAATTAAAACTTACAAAATAAATAGTAATATGATGAATTATAATGTGGTGAAAATAGCATTTACAAATGTTTTAAATGCTGTGTAACAACATTTCCGTTTTAAAATACAAATTATTAGATGACGTATACTTGATTACATTCAGTTAAATGAATATCTAGAATGGATCCCGTATACCCATGAGATGGACAGTCTAAAATAAGGTGTTCAACATTTTGGTCATCATTACCACAGAAGCAGATATATTGCTGGTCATCGATATTGCACTTATCTTAAATCTTATATAATCTATAATTGATATTATTTGTGCCCTGCTCCAAAAAACGAAATAAGTACAACTATATTTCTGACCGAGGCTTATCGCTTCAATAAGCATGGTTTGGCAGCGTTACCATGGTAACTGACTGACGTATATAAGTGAGTGGTCGGGGATAGTTCAGTCATTGTCTACAACGTAAATAATGGTTATATAGTGTTTTGGCAACCCTTTTCACTTCATGAGTTCTCCCGCGTTCCGTGTCAATCCCGATCAAAATTTAGGCGCCATTGGACTTTAGATCATAAATGTGATTTTAGCCAAAAAGAAGTTGGTAGATAATTTTTTTGTGCCAGAGTTAAGGCTACAATCTCTCTCCCAATTAATTAGCATAAATATACAATTTGCAAAAGAACTCGTGCATAGAAATACAAAATATTAGCAACATACGTTTTTCAAAATATGCAAAACTAAGATTAGTTAGTGGTCTAGTGATTGTGACCCTTGCATCTAGTCCCGAGGGTAGCGGGTTTAAACCCAACCGGGGTCGATGGAATTTAAGGATGTCAAAACTAAAGGGGCAATCCTCCGGGAGGAACATTAAGTCATGGGACCCGAATCTGAAGATTTTCGAGCTCGTAAAAGAACCTCAAGCCTAAATTAGTACCTCTGAGGAAAATTAAACCGACCTTTCCAATTCAAATAATACCTTAGTTGCTTTCAAGATATCTCATGGAGGCGACATTCTGGTCACATGTCACTCACTGATAATAAGGGAAATGTAACTAAATTAGCTAGATCAAGAAATTCCACTAGGGGAGCACCCATGTATCCATGAGGGGCGTATGAGGTATATACACACACACATAATATTAGTTATAAATTACAATTTTATATTAAAATACTAATCACACATATTTAGTATACAAATTAGGCAGTTTACTTAATAATAATTACCAAAATAAATATAATAATGGTCAAATGTTGATCTATAGGTTAGACTTATATAAAAATGAATGTATGTATGTGTGTATGTGCCAGCATAGCTCTTGAACGCTTGGAACAATTTCAGTAGATTCAGTAACTTGCTATCTGGAAAAGATTCTGTGGGGAGTAAGAGACCCCTACCACCCCTTGGAGGAGTGAGAGACTGAAATATATATAAAATAGTTGAAAATGTCCGATATTAATATCGAATCCATAGTTTTCAGGGTCGCTAAGCTGATTGGTCACAGTATCGATGACATTTAAGACCAAGTTTGATCCGTAGCACCTCTAAGAGGGGGGAATTAAGAAGAATGAATAACAAACATTAAAAAAGTGATCGAGATTAGTAACGAATCTATAGCTATCGCAGTCGATAAACAGATTGGTAGAAAGAATATCGGGATAAATAAATATCGGGGCAATTCCGGGTATTCAACTAGTATATTATGTATTCCTAAAATATTAATTATATCAATAGTTATAATTTGTAAAAAAGTTTAAGAATAGTGAGAAACTAATATATTAGGATGCAGATACTTATTTGGTAGATTCTTGTTTTATTGACGATAAATTTAATGGTGAATTTATCTATACAAAAAAATGTGGGCCCCTAAGTAGATTTATTTAAACGAAAGCATTCTACTATCTTCCATTTTAACTTGTATTTTATCCAACTTCAAAACTTATGTTACTCTATTGTTCTGTATTCTATCTCTTGTGGTTTTCCACAGCATCCATTTTAAAAACTTCATATATGAAGGGTTCCCGACAAGAAAGTGCCAAGCCACATTTTACTGATTCAGAGATTTGAATGTTTGTTCAAATCCTCAAATAAGAGATGATATTAAATATTGATTCTATAGATGAAATATGCTTTTGTAATGTGTTTTTAATTAAATGCTGATATATATTATAAATATTTTATTTTTTATATCCAAAAGTTAAATTTAAAAAAATATATATGTTGTTGTGTGGCTTGGCACTATCTTGGCCAAAAAAATTCACAAAATATATGAAACAAATATTTATCAACATAAGAAATATTTACAATTAACTATATTTGCCCTATTTAATCAAACGAAGTTATATATATTCCACAAAAGATAAACAATGTTCTAAAAGCCTTCCTTATCATGTATTCCACCATTTAAAAAATTGAATAAATATTCATTAATAGAGCAATAAGACATGGTTACAGTTAACTATTATTTGCTCTAACTAACTCACTGGCACTATCGTACCCTAGGTTCATGGCCGCACGGATAATTAACTCTCCATACATCCTGTCCTGAGCTAATGTTTTCCATTCATTCCCTGTATAATTCACTTCCCTGAAATCATGGTTAATGTTATTCTCCCACCTCATTCTTGGCCTACCGACTGGGCGTTTTCCCTGTGGATTTCCTACGAAGCTTCCATGCATGTCTTCATTCCCCATTCGTGCCATATGTCCTGCTCATCGCAGTCTATGAGACTTATTTGCCCTATTTAATCAAATCGAATAATATGTCCCTTTAATTATTTTTTAAATCATTCTTTGTTAGTGTCCATATTAATGGACATGGTAATGAATAATATTTTGTTTTCAAAGGACAACCATCTTATTGTTAATTAATAATAATAATGTTTTTCATAAACAAACATTTATTATGAGTTTTTGTTTGGGTTAATAATAATTTTCCATCTCACTATACAGTATGTATCAAAAATACTACTACACGTTTCATTACATCGTGTGATGATAATGATATTATTAGCGGAAAATAACTTCCTAGGTTGCGAAATATCATACACAGCGGAAACAGATATAAGTAACAAACTAAATAAGTTTAATTATATAACAGGAACACTAAAAATAACTTCGAAAAATAAAGCCAGGAAAGACTCTATAATGAAATTATACAAGACAGTGCCTATTATTACTTATGGATCCGAAACATGGACAGTGACAACACAACAATCTGCCAGAATCCAAGCTGCTGAAATGAGATTCCTCAGACCAATAGCAGGATATCAAAGAACAGACAAAAAACAACACAGAAATAAGACCAACTAAAAGTAGAGGAATTAAACACAACAATAGAGAAATTCAAACACACTGGAAAGAACACTTGACAAGGATGACAGAATAGAATACCAAAAGCAGCATACAGCTATTCACCACGGGGAAGAAGAAGTTTGGGAAGACCAAAGAAAAGATGGAAAGAGCAGTAATTTGCAGCCGGAATAGGCTAGTAAATAAGCCTAAACCGTGAAGAAGAAGAAGAAGAAGAAGAAGATTAGCGGAAATATCATATCATATCATTACCGTTGAAAATGCAATTCTTCAAATTAAACAAATTACTTACAAGAATATTCAATAAGTCACTTCATTGCCTCACACTGTTTGCCATTTACTTCGAAGCATAACTGGTAACTCTTTGGGAGTTCGTTGACATTTTATTATAAGTATATTTTGTAATATCATGAATGTTTTCCTCGATTGTTATTTTCAGCATATCGACATCTGTTTCCGGGAATAAACCTTCTCCTTAAAGTAATTTAAAGTATTTCTGATACACACTTTAATTTATAGATGGTTGAATATCTGTCATCATATCTTATTTAGAATTTGTGGTTGTATCCAGAAACGATTACCCTTTTTTTGTGTGATCAGTTGAAGTTCTCTGCCACTTTAGTGATATTAACAATGACTATTTAACTCATGCTACAAATGCTAGTCAATGACCAATCACGTTACAATCAATGTTGTTTTACAACCAATGACAGTCGTGTTTCACCTCGCTCTTTATCGATTTATCTTTATCAGCTCCTGCTTTTGTGATAAAGAAAGCTCCTCCTTTTTAATGTTCTGAACAGGTCAAAGCATTATTTTTCTTCAACAAATACATTGAATATAGCAAATAATGAAAAGATTCCTTGATTTTACTGAGTTGTTTACTAAAAAAATAAATGAATAACCCGTAATGTTGATTATTATATATGGTTTGATGTGTTTCATTATTTCTCCACTTGGGTGCACTCTTACAATATTGCGATCTTATTTGGCAATAAATAATATGATCAAGCAGCAGTGAATGAACATAACCTCACATTTCTGATTTGTTTTCGAACATCGCCTTCACATTAAATATATAAATATTTTAAAACAACTATAGTTAAACAATGATTTGTGAGTAAACAGCTTAATTTTATTCGTTAAATAGTCCTAACAAATGCCACTCTTGATTTCCAAATTCTCTAGATAAATTGGAAATCACTCGTGGCATTACTTATGATAAACTGGCTCGTGGTAATGGAATCTCAACCCAGAAACTGTCTTGATGAAAATTCACGAAAAATTATCAAGTCAGTCAAATTTGATATTTTAATACGAGACTTCCTTGTTACATGTCTCGAAGTCTATTGACTAAGCCTGCAAGCTCCATGGATATATATTTTTTCAACCATATCCTATATACCGTATTTCATAATATACATGTTTATTGAAATAAGACATAATTCATTCTTCTTAACTTCGTGTTTTTTATGGTAAAACTGCAATATTTAAGTCGATGTTCTTACTTTAAGTAATCGATATCTAACTTGGGTACCAGATGTTTCTGACTCCCATTGTAATTTATTCTAGAACCACGGGTTTAAGCCAGGAAATAAAAAAGTGAGAACGTCGCGCAATGAATGATGAAACCATTATCCCACAATAAACATGTTTTCAGACTTCAGTAATGATAATTAAGTATGATCTTGTTTGTTTGAATGTAGCAAGAAAATGCCACTCTTCGACGTTCCATGGATATTCTGTGTGTTTTACATAAAAATCATTTCATTTAACATTTCGCATCTATTAATAATTGGGTCGGTCCTTTGATCGAAAGAGTGACGATCTTTCACCGTAAAAATACAACCGTCAAGAAACGCGGACATGGGTTCCACTGGGGTAATTTTTTTCGGAGGAAAATTAGCCCCCCATTCGGATCTCAGGGCGGGAACTTCTTCAGGGAATACATGCCAAGAATAATAATAATTATTATAATAATAATAATAATAATACAGGTAATAATAATAATAATAATAATAATAATAATATTAAGTAATAATAATGATTCAATTCTTCATTATCTCAGTTTAATCTCTCGTCTTATAGGTACTTTTACGTGCCACACGCCATCCGGGGCTACAGTGGCACGACCTGTCGGGAGAGGAATTTTAAACAATGGATCAAACACATGCTTTTTTTGACCACACAACAATATACCGGGCCTTCCCGAATGAATGATCAGCTCAATATCAGGGTCTCCTCCGAAACATCACAACATTAATTAACACACTATCACATACACATTCACACTAAACATGGCGAATATGATAATGATGATTAGGATGGCCAGATGATGTTCGGGACCGTTTGGGCCTTAAAATTCCCTGACATTTGTCTAACAGGTGATGAAAAACCCCGAAAAATACCATCACTTAGGATACTTCTCTACCGGGAATTGAACCCGGGCCCGCTGCTTACTAGACACCGACGCTACCCCGACACCACAGCAGTGGAAATAATAATAATAATAATAATAATAATAATAATAATAATAATAATAATAATAATAATAATAATAATAATAATGACGATGATAATAATAATAATAATAATAATAATAATGACGATGATAATAATAATAATAATAACACTAGTCAACATAATTTTTGTCTCATGAGTACCAATAGTTGTATTTAATGTAGTTTTATCGTGTTTTCAAATATGTATTCGGAATTTCTCCATCACCCACAGTTTTTTATTTCAATTTCAATTAATGGATTTAAATAATTATTTTTTTAATAAACTGTTTTTCGTCCATTTTTCCATTGTAAAATAAAACGGGGAACAATTTCATCAGGATATTTCAGCTATGGAAAAGAGATATCAAGGCAAATGGAATACTAATATGCTGGCCGATTATTGTTGGACCATCAAGAGGGATGCTCCACAGGCGAAATATAGCTGATAATCGTCATTTCTTACTTTCTAGGTGAGTCCGAATGTTCGAATATTGTGCAGTTACAAATATAGAAAATATTAAAGTGTTTGAAATTATAAATGCCTGTCTATCGGAAACCTTGCGTGATGGAGAAAAAGCGATATCATATTTGAATTCAGAAGAAACAATACTATCAGAATCACATATTTTTCCTTCTGAGACAAAAAAAAAGTTTATTTATTGTTGCCCAGTATAATAATATTGAAATTTACTTTTTATCTGCTATTTTCCATTATAGCTACAGTTTCGTACTTGTATTCCTTTCTTTGTTTTCCATTTCCTTGGGTTTAATCCTTGCATTGTACAAGTGGAAGTCGTTAATTAAACATTCAGATTCGCCGCACCTTCTTCCCTCGCCTAATCAAGACTGTGCAGCCACTACGAGTATAGTATGTTTTTAGTAAAGTTGGATGCTGACTTCAGTGAGGGAGCAAATCGAGTCACTCGCATGACTGCTCGTATCATAATATCCACCGCACAGGGCCGTAAGAAACTTTTTTTTACATATTTCTTGTTCCACTTGAAAGATTATATTATCCCACCCTTCCATTGTTATTGTCTGAATACAACGTAAATGTTATCAATGGCAGATAATATCCGAGCATAACTAATGTATTATCGATAACAGCTTTATTCAAAGTTGAAAATTCGGTGATTTTAATTTCAATTCCTTGCAGTGAATATAATGAAAATTATTTATAGATTGTAAGTCCAAATCTATACATTAATTTAAATAAAAATAAGTAGAATTTTATTTCTCAAAAACATAGAGATAATTATAATATTATAATGATATTGTGAAAAGAAAAATTAATGTCTGAGCCAGGAATCGAATCGTGGACATCTAGTTCACCAGACTAGTGTGCAGCCCACTACACCATTCCAGACCTGGCACAAAACATTAACAGTTCTTTCCACATTACACAAATCTATAATTCTCGTTTCGTCCGCTGTCAGGTAGGTGACACTGCCATCGCCAACGGCCGGCTTCGTTTAGCAGTATCTATATTTGAGAATTTTACACCACTTTTATAAGAAGTAAACGATGTTATTAAAATTTTCCAATACTGTTATTTTAACACAGTTCCAATAATGGATAATATTATAATGATATTGTGAAAAGAAAAATTAATGTCTGAACCAGAACATTTTCAACACAAGTAAAATGAAACAAATTTTACTGACTTCAGTGAGGTAGACTGTTCCTGTCTGATGTATATAAAACAAAGAAAAATAATGAGATATAGAAAACTAATTTTACGGTTATACAACATTTAAACATATGAAAATATTTGTTGATCTCAATATAATTTTTATAAATAATTTAATGCATTAATTGTTAAAAGAATACTATCAGTGAGGTGTATAAGTTAGTTTGTTATTAAATAATTATTTAGTTTGTTTTTGAACGACGTTATAGTTTGACAGTCTCTGACATAGGGCGGAATGGAATTCCATGTTTTGGCAAATGAGACTATAAAATACAATGAATAATACACAGTGTGATGAGGAGGGATATAAAGGACAATGTGCTGATGAGATCGAGTGTCAAGGTTATGTGTGTAGGATATATATATATATAAATTAATGTTTGTTTGTTCGTACTTTATGCGCGGCCATACCGTTGATCCGATTGTGATGGGACTTTTTTGCAAAATGTTCAGGAGATTCCCGGGATGAACATAGGCTATAAAAGAGTTGTGATACTGAACTCCTACACCCTTAAAAATTGTCCTTTGTAGTGGAAAACATGAAAAAAGTAGCTTTTTGGACGCTTGAATGGCTTACGCTACCTAAACCATAACAAATACACAAAATTAATATACACAGAATTGAATATCTCAAACAGCTCTATAAAAAAGTCTGCGACAGCATATGTTTATCTCTTACGGCTAACTCACAATAACCATGTTTGCCTTTCATTGATGCCAAGAAGATCGAGACAAGTACGTGGCGGGTATTCTTTTACGGATAACACACAATAACGAATTTTGTCTTTTAGCTCATTTATGCCAAGAAGATCGAGATAAGTAGATTCCCGGCCAACACAGGGTAATCAGTACGGGGAATCTTAAAATAATTACGATATACATTTATAATTATTTTTCCTTTTACTTATTCAACTAAACATAAAAGCATATTAATTTTCAATTACTTAAGCGTAGCAGTGAACGCCGGGTATTAGCTAGTATGTGTATATATATATATATATATATATATATATATATATATATATATGTAGGTCTATGCAAATGTATCCAAATCTATTTAAATAAAAACTACACGTGGACAAATCAAACTAAAACAGGTTAGTAGAATTCACTATTTCGAAGCTCTAGAGAATTAGAGAAGAATTGGAATCTTATTCGAGAGATGTCTGTGTTATGTAGTGTAATTTCAGCCGCTGAGCGGGATATTTGTAATATACTGTAGTTTAATCCGGTTTCGCAAGCCAGTAAGGAGAGCACGTAGCGTCAACACATTACACTGGTTAACTGTTCACCTCACCTCACCTCACCTATGTGTGCATTTAAGGTCAACAGTCAATCATACATTAAATGTTCCATTGGAGAGAGTATCATCCGATTAAGTGCACAAAACAGGGATTCCGTACTTTATCTCCCAAATAATATACGAAATATAAAAATAACGTTATTACAAATGCCTCCATTATTCGAATTTTCTTTTCCATAGTTTAACCTCCCCTCCACGGTATCTTTACCTTGTCGTGGTGGAGTGGCTTGCGTGCTTAAATGATCCTGAGAGCTATGCCGGCGGTAGTATTGCTGCCGATAGGGTTACCCATGCCGGACTGGTCTGAAGGTGACGTAGAAATGCATTATTTAATGGAAATGGACAGCTAATGATAAATGAGGGAAATTTTGAGGAAGTGGCTGAATTCAAATACCTAGGAACAATAATCACAAATAGGAATGAGATGCACAAAGAAATTAAACATAGGCTAAATTCTGGAAATGCGTGCTATTATGCATTACAGAGACTCTTGATGCCCCAACTCCTTTCAAAAAAACGTTAAACTGAAAATATATAAAAATATTATTCTACCAGTTATATTATATGGATCCGAAACAGGGACTCTTACTTTAAGGGAGGAAAGGAGATTACAAGTATTTGAGAACAAAGTACTTAGGAAAAATTTTGGACCAAAGAGAGATGAACAGACAGGTGAATGGAGAAGACTACTTAACAATGAACTACACGGTTTTTATAGGAAGACAGATATAATAAGAACAGTTAAGTCTCGTAGACTGCGATGGGCAGGACATGTTGCACGTATGGGAAATGAAAGACTTGCATTGAAGCTTCTTGTAGGAAAGCCAGAGGGAAAACGCCCAGTTGGTAGACCAAGAATGAGGTGGGAGAATAACATTAAATATGATTTGAGGGAAGTAGATTATACAAGGAATGATTGGAAAGCTTTAGCTCAGGATAGGGATGTATGGAGAGCTTATGTCCGTGCGGCCATGAACCTACGGTTTCGATAGTGCCAGTGAGTAAGTAAGTAAGAGTAAGTATAGTTTAACCTCTTCCCTTTTAGGTGCTTTCATATGCCCAACGCCACCCAGGTCTTATAGGGACATGAACTGTCGTGAGAGGGTTTTAACTCTGGATTACACACATAATTTCTGATCACACAAGTACATGAAGGGCGTCCCTGCTTGAGTGATCAGCTCAATGCCAAGATCACCTCCGAGACAAAAGGAACATTTAAACAAAACACTTATAATTCCATATTAAACGAGGCAAATATAATATATATACCGTGCAAACCTTATAAGACTGGGCTTGGCAAACAACAATGCGCTTTGTATTTATGACTCACTCACTGCATAGCCACGCGTGGGCAATTAGAGGAGTTTGCTAGTCGAGTGTAGACGTGTTTTCTTGTGTGGCTTGTTGCACCGTTGAAATGCCCAAAAAAAAAAAAAAAAAAAAAAAAAAAAAAAAAAAAAAAAAAAAAAAAACGCTTGAACAAAGAGCGTTTTTGTACGACACATACGTCAAAACAGAGTCCTGTAGAGAGATGTGTAATCGATTTCGCGACAGATATCCCGATTATATATACGCGGGAGCGTGCATGTTTTCTGCCAGGCCCAGTCTTATGTGGGACGCATTGTATATAACTAGGACTTTATCAGACTAAAAGTAAGATACATACAATGTTATTTACAAATATGGGTCGCACGGGCAGTAAGCCGTACGTGCTGTTGACAGTCCGTTACAATAAGTTAATGTTTGGTAATAATATAACTTAAAACAAAAAAGAACACACAATAATATTACAATTAAATAACAATACAATTACATTATACATTAAATTGGTTATGTAGAATTATTAAGAATTAATTGCAGTGCAATTTGATAACATATTTATTTATTCATGAATAAGTGTTCTTCGTATTTTCCGCCTTTTGTCCAAAAATTTACCCAAGTTTATCCAATGAGGAAAAAAATCCGAAAGAAAACCTTATGTAGGTAACTTGTCTCGACCGGAGATCGAACCCTGCTTCAGAGTAAATTGTTGGACATGGAACAAGAATGTTACATTACTATATGTAACGAAAGTAACTCACGATGATTTATGGAACCCATCGGTTCAATGCTGCGCTCACTAAAGTCATCCACTGATTCTTAACCTCAGCCAACAGAATCCAGTTCATATCTCTGATATCCATCCGAATAATATCCTTCCATCTAAACCTAATCTTCTTAATGATATTTTCTTTAGTGTTTTCTATTGAAATGTTAGTTCCTGTCAAAACGGAAAGGCTTGTCCACAGGTTGCGGGTAGAGGATACGGCTTTCAGATATGGAGGAAAGTTGCGAATATATTCAATGAGCAGTGGTGGTCAGTTATGGTCTTCCGACATGGCGTGAGGTTGTTAACCTCTCTCCAAAAATAACTGTGTGTAAAAATGTTCTGTACGACGTCGGAACTGAGTGCAATTTCTAATTTAATATGCTATATCGGTAGAAGCAAGGACAGAGCTCGCAGCTTTCCCGACCGGGATCCCAGGTTCGAATTCTGGCGGTTCCAAAGGGATATTGATAGTCGGCCATATCAGCATTTTTTCGGATATTTCTCTGTGTTCTGGCATTTTCCCGATTTTCAATCCACCAACACTCTCCACTTCCCTCTTCCTCCCACGTCATTTCATTTGTCATTCATTCATTTCATATCGCCCTTCATCTAATTTCATGTTAATAAAAAGTAGTTTGGTTCCCAATCTACAGGTGTTAAAAATATGTGGTTGCGGAGATCTAGTGAGAGACCCACCAGCAATAAAAAAAGGGCAGTAGAAGTTAAGGGGAGGATTGTGGTCCAACCTAAAATGGCGTTATGGGTCATGGGAGTAGAAGCTGGTGCGTCGGATCTGGAAGACGACCTCCAACTTACATAACACTGTAGAGCAGATTTTTATTACACTTATATCCATAATACTGGGATAGCGCAATAGATCTTTCATGTAGCGGTTCTCGAGTAGTTTGCATTCTCAATCTGAGTAAAAAACTAAGAAATGATTTAATATAATCTGCGCTGGCTCATGGGATATCATTTCTGCCTCCTGACTAGTAGATAAGATTTGATAACTGATATAACTATATTTTTTATATTATACAGGGTGAAAATTATTTAAACCGACAAACTCTGGGAAGTTGTAGGGGACGCCAAAATAAATATTTTTCCCTAATGTTATCTTTTCCTATGAGGATTATTTAAACCGGTAGAGGAAGATTTCTCTAGCGGCAAATTAATTAAACCAACAAACACTCTTGCATTTTTTATCACTAAGAGACAACACATTAACACAACGCAATTACTTAAATTACAGTAGAGGTTCAAAAATGCCTCCATTGACATGTAAACAAAGGTTACACCGGCGGATCATGTTTCTAACACGGTCAAAAACTCCAGGAGTATCTGGGGATCAAGCAGGCCATGGTACAGGACCACCTCTGCCAATCAACTTTTCTGAAAACCAATAGTTCAAGAATCGACGCACACGACGACTGAAATGTGCCGGCGCCCCGTCATGTTGGAACCACATGCGTTGTCTTGTAAGAAGCGGGACGTCTTCCAGCAATTCTGGCAATGCTTTGGCGAGAAAATTGTAATAGTGCCTGTCATTTAATGGCCTAGGTAGGAGAAATGTCCCAATTAAACAGTCCCCAACAACGCCGGCCCACACATATCAGTGCACTTACTCCAGGTGTATCGCTCCATTCATACAATTCCATACAATTCACTACTACACTGGTGGACAAAACAATTCCTACCATCAACAGCAGTTGTAGTCATGACAACTGAAGAGCGTAATACGCCCTCTACCGGTTTAAATAATTCTCATAGGAAAAAATGGCGTTAGGGAAAAGCATTTGTTTTAGTGTCCCCTATAACCTCCCAGAGTTTGTCGGTTTAAGTAATTTTCACTCTGTATGTAAAACAATTATATTGTAATGACACCCGTGACTTATGTTGCGCATAAAAACTTTATTTTATTTTACATAATTATCACATTGTAATCCATCACCACTTAAACATAAATTGCACCTTGACCTGAAATTCTATCTATAAAATTTCTAGAATTATACAGCTACATAACAAATCTCTATCTAACCCTAACAAAAAAATGTTGAGCTATCGTCTTCCAGCAACCTGAATTTCTTTCATTTATGCCTTTATTTCCCCAACCTATTTTCAGGTTCCCCTTTTTCGTCTCTCCTTAGGTTCTCATAATAAAACAATCTTCTATCATCTGTTTTCTCCACAATTCCCTCTTTCCCTCTTTTAAAATGTATTCACTTCTTGGATTTTAACTTAAATTTTTAACACTTGACCATATTTGAAATATCGCATCTAGAATGCTTTAATTTGCCTTGTAAAAGTAAAGTATTAGTTTTAAAAATTATAAAATGATCATTAAAAACTAAAAATATTTTATATTGAAATTATAACCCAAAATTTGGTTTTTCAACTGGGTAAAATCCATGGAGAAATAAGATATTCATTGTACTAGGATTTGGATATAAGTATAAAACGCCACTGGCTCTTAGATAAACACACACAGAGAATTTTTATAAACTTGCGAATAAATCATAACATAATAATTGAAGATCTTCCTCGAAAAAGGATGTAACCATTAATGTATGTTAAGTTGATTATAAGGTGTTGAAAATAATTAAATATTCCCTGTTTATTATGTAATCTTCTCCAACTTGCTCTTTAAATATTTGTCATGTGGCATTATTTAGAACTCGATTGTGTTAAAAAATTAAGTAATGTTTCATCTAAAACCAATTTCACACAAAATTGTTGGGTATATCCTTATTCGAAAGAATTTGTCTTCTTCTTAAATTGTTTAATTCTATTTGTTTAGTATAAGACAGATTTCAGAAAAATAAATAAATTGTAATACAATGGCACTGTACATCAACTAACCTACATGGAGGCTTAAGAAAAGCATATAATTCAATTAAAAGGAAGAAATTGTATATTATTCTGCTGGACTTCGAAATAACTAAAAAGTTAGACTTATTCGAATGTGTCTAAATGTCACAAAGAGTAGGATGGGAGTAGCCTAAGCAAACAGTTATCAGATACTTTTGAAATTCATAATGGCTTAAAGCAGGGAGATGCACTATCTCCTCAACTATTCAATTTGTAGTAAAGCATGCTATATAATCTTTAGAAGATAAATATGGCCTACAATCCAATGGTATTAATAAGCTGTTAGTTTAAACTGATGATGTAGTATTATTAAACGATAGCGAGGACATACTAAGGACCAAAAAGTACACTCTATTGAGAAACACAAAGGAATTGGAGCTAGAAGAAAACATCAATAAAACCAAATATATGGTCATAAATAAACATACTATATATATATATATATATATATATATATATATATGGAAATGGGCAGTTAATGATAAATGAGGAAGTGGCTTAATTCATATACCTAAGAACAATAATTACAAATAGGAATGAGGCGCACAAAAAATTAAACATAGGCTCAATTCTGGAAATAGGTTTATTATTTTTACATCAACAGGATCAAATAATCCCCTAGGATTAAATAGAAATATTGATAAAATCCCTTTTCACCCTTACTTTTCCATTAAATATATTTTTGGGTTCATAGTCCTAATTATAGTACTAACAATTTTGACCCTAAAAGAACCGTATGCCCTGGGAGACCCAGACAACTTTACCCCCGCTACTTGCTATTATGCATTATAAGGACTCTTGTCCTCTCAACTTCTCTCAAATATATTTATACAGACAATATAACTCATGCCCAAATGGGAGTCAATGACCAATTCGCATTTCAATGATTTTTTTATTTGCAACCAATCACAGTCGTGTTTCGCCTGGAATTTATTAACGGAAGTATATCATAATAAAGAAAGCTCCTCCTTTTTAACATCCCGGATAGGTCATAGCATTATTTTGCAGTGACCAACTCACCAAGAAATACGGCAACCAGATTGTATATATAGTGCATGCACGTCAGCAGATAGCGATGCGGGAGATAATATAAAAACATTTGTAGCAATTGATTATACCATAAGAAAAGAAACCACAGTTTGCACTTTCTTAAACGAATTATTTTTCGGGAAATGACGTTGCAGAAAATATATTTGACATATTTACATCATAGGACAACATAAATTAATTAATACTTATGTATAATGTTGGTTATAAATTTCTCCACTAAGGTGCATTCTTGCAATATTGCGATCCTATGGCAATAAATAATATGATCTGGTTGCAGTGATGAACAAAAGAAGCAAATGGAGCGTACCAATCATTCCTCATTTGTTTTCAAACATCGCCTTTTACATTAAATATATTTTCGATTGAGGGTATTTCCACTTTTCAGCGGTTGCCCTTTTACCAGCCGGCTGCTGGCCCTTCACATCTACATGTGTCAATCACAGAGGTAGATGATCAACAGCCAGTGTAGGGGTGACATGTGGTTAGCATGTCGAGTTCCCCAGCCGTTATAGCTGGTTCCTCAACCTGGAGCCGCTACTTATTGTAGCTACCCAATTGCCTCACGATGCTGGGTGGGCACCGGTCCCATACTGGCCGAAATACCATGAGAAAATTTCTTCCCCCATGGAGACTCGAACCAGCGCAAGTCCCGTAGCTCTGCGCCAAGGCTTCCTACCTTAACCGCTCGGCTACGGCGCGGGACACATTAAATATATAAATATTTAAAAATAACTATAATTAAATAATGATTTGTGAGTAAACAGCTTAATTTCATTCGTTAAATAGTCCTAACAAATGCCACTCTTGATTTCCAAATGGAAATAACTCGTGACATTACTTATGAAAATATATAGAACTACTATTATCCTAGTTATATTGTACGGATGCAAAACAATAGACTTCTTACTTTAATGGAGGAGAAAATATTGTAATGTATTAGAGAATATTTTTTTAGAAAAATGTTTGGTCCAAGGAGATATGAACAGATAGGCGAATGAAGAATACTAAATAACAGTGAGCAACATGATATTTATGGGAAACCAGATATAATAATCCATCCATAGTAATTCTGCCCGAAGGCAGGTCCTTCACTGCAATCATAGCATTTTCATGCTATGCTTGCAGCTTTACTAGGGAATTGTGTAGGTGTTGTAGCTTCCCGTTGCTTTCCACACCGGTGAAGGATGATGGTGATGATGATAATGATAAGGATGATGATGATAAGGATGATGGCCATATGATTTCGGGGACCGTTTGGGCCTTAAAGTTTTCCTGACATTTGTCTTACAGGTGAGGAAAAACCCCGATAAAACCTCACCCAGAAAAACTGCCCCGACCGGGGATCGAACACGGGCCCGCTGCGTGACAAGGCAGATAATAATAATAATAATAATAATAATAATAATAATAATAATAATAATAATAAAGTCTTGTAGACTGCGATATGCTGTATAAGTGGCACGAATGTGGAATGAAAGAGAGACATGGAAACTCGTATAAGAAAACCAGAGGGGAGATCGTCCAATAGATATGCAAAGAATATGGTGAGATAACATTACCCATGTTTTGAAGGGCGTAAACTATACAGGCGATGATTGAAAAACATTAGCTCAGTATAGGGAAGTATGGGGAGCTTATACCGCGCAGCCATGAACATACGGGTTCGATAGAATTGGTGAGTTAATTGGTCAGTTAATTCTCTTAAATTACAGAAAACAAAAATGTAATTAATTGAAAAATATTGAACATTTAAAAATGTATTATGGAATGATGTCTCGTATCTCTGCTATGAGAGCGAGTTATGGATCCTGCGAAAAGTGTTGAAAGCAGAATTGCAGCTAGTGAGATGACGTGCATGCGTCAAACAGCAGGCTGTACCAGATGATTCACAGAAGAAATCATGATATTGTTGAGGAATTTAATATGGTGCCCATAATAATTACATCCATCAATATTAACACAACCGGCCATAACATGTGTCTAGGACCAGGATTCCTAAGACAATTTTAAAGTACCAAACAAATGGTAAAAGATTTTTGGGGCGGCGAAGGAAATATTTTGAAGTTGGTGACAGTCCTTTCAGAACTATGGCATGAAAAGAAGACGATTATAGTGGCATTTATTTATACTAAAAAAACATATATTTACAATATCAACGAGCAAGGACCTGTTTGGCCGATTGAGGAATTATATACATGTGCGCATAATCATACACATCTACGCTCATACGCTAAAAATATATATATATTTAAAAAATACGTAGGCCTAAAGCAACTATGCGAAATAGGCATATGTGGAAACTGTGAAAATGTAATTTTAAAAAATTGATCGGATTTGATAAAATCTAACATTGTTCATGATTCACCTCGGCCTTATAGTGTAAATAATTCTCTGTGTTCTGAGTTCAATGTCGAAATTTTAACCCCCACACATTTTTTGTTACCTCAGTGAACCTGTTAGTTTGACCTACATAAATCTGGCTTTAATGGAATGAGAATGGATTGTAGGTTACACCTGTTGCACCAAGTGATGTTTTTTAGCTTCGCGATGAACACACAGTCTCTCAAACTACATTTAGTTTTCATTACATACCTACAAAATATTTTCAGCGATATAATGTTTAGTGGTGTACCACTTTGTATACAAAACACGTCGAGAAAATTTATTTATTTTATTTTTATTTATTTATTTTATTTTATTTTATTTTATTTTATTTTAATACAAAACATTTCGAAAGAATGTATTTACTTTTTTTAATGGTAAGCCATGCCACCATTGTGGTCAAATGGTATTGCGCTCGTATCAGACGCAGAGAGTCCGGTTTTAATCTCGATCGTAACAAGTTTCCAGTGTGCGATTATTTTGAGATTTTTCCTTACCCTTTAGTAGGAAACTTTTAAGTCCAATTATTTCCTGAAAATGACTTCCTGTTATTTCATCCATAACAAATCCGCTTTGTTTAATATGAAAGTATGAGTGAATGGAATGTCTTATCTTAAATGTTTTGTCTCGAAAATAGACTTAACTTTGAGCTAATCATTCACCCGGAAGGTCCTACACGACCTTGAGACATCACAAAATTACGTGTCTGACTGCTGAGAATTAAAAATCCTCTTCCGACAGGTCATATCCCTGTAAGACATGCGTCTTGTGGGGAACGTAAAAGTACCTGTAAAAGAACAGGTTAAATAAGGAAGAGATAGAAAGGATCGGAAGTAGTTACAATTACACTGGTCGACAAGGTTTTCATCACAAGAAATCTAATTAGTGAATCTAGTGTATTTTTCATTCATTTTATTAATTTAATTGGTTAGCTTATTATTTTAATTTTTAAAATTATTTTGTTGGGGTACTCAATTCAGATATGCAGTCTGAATTTTTCCATCAGGCACAGTTTTTTTTTGTGACAGCTACTCCTTAAAAATACACTTTTTGGACTCTCACTTAGACTTATTTCCGGAAAATCTTGGGGCTGTCTCTTATGAGCACGGTGAGTGTTTTCATAAGCAAATTTCCACAAGGAAAAGAGGTAACAAGGCAAGTAGAGTTCTAATATGCTGGCTGACTACTGTTGGACCAAGAAGAGAGATGTTCCAGATGCAAAATATGCCCGAAAATCACTATCTACCACTTTCTAGGTAAGTCAGAATGAGTTAGAGTTAGATGGATTTTATTAAAAATTATAAAAAATGTAAATAAATATCACAGAAAACTTTTGCCTGATAGGAAAAAACTGAAATGATATTTAAATTCAGGATGAACAATTCTTCTACAATCTCATATTTTTATTCTTGTGAAGGAAAAAAGTTAATTTTTATCGACCAGTGTTATTGTAATAACTCCTGCAGACAGGTACATCACTTAATAAATCAAATAAAATATTAATTTAATAGCTTTGTATTAGAATTTGAATTATCATTACTATTATTCAAGACATATGGACTGCTTAAAGTTATAGGCTGCAATTTTCGTCAACAGTAAAATTGTAATCATTATAATAAATTGTATAAGTTCAATTCAAGTTTTCTCTATGTTAAATTTGCATCCAGGCGCGCATTATGCCATGAGCACCGCGACTTGAAATATCTATTGCGCTACCCGTATGTTATGGATAAATGGAATGAAGTATACTTTACGGTGTTACGTGAATTGTAGATCATCTTCTGGGTCCGACACATCAGGCTCTTCTCTGATGACACATTTTTATGTTGGGCCCGTGGCTGCGAGGACCCCCTTTTACCCTTGTGCCTTTTTTATTTCTTAGGCTCGGAGTCATAAGCCAGCACTCTGGTGACTCCACTAGATCCCCGTAGTTACATATTTCCAACAAATGTGGGTGCCAACTAAAGTATTTTTTCCTAACATGAAATGAGGTGAAATAGCAGCAGTAGCAGCAGCAGCAGTAGCAGTAGCAGTAGTATCAGTAGTAGTAGTAGTAGTAGTAGTAGTAGTAGTTCTGGTCACTCCACTGGGAAGCATAGGGCCTTGATAAAAGCTCGCCAATGCACTCTGTTGTTTGCCAATGCCTTTTCATTCCAAAGGTTGTCAACAATTGAGCATCCCGGCTTGCTTTCATCTTGGTTTCCTTGATAAGAGGGTTTAAGAAGTGCAGGTTATCAGCCTACAGTTTCCAATTCCAGTGATGGGACTGCCATCCTGGCATCCGGACCTGCTGCCTTAGTCCTTGAGGTAGAGTAGGGGTATTTCCTCCCCAAGTCACGAGCTATGAGAATTCCGGAAATGAGGAAAAGAGTGATATGAAATGAATAAATGAAAAATTAAATGGTATGAAGGGAAGGAAAAATGGAGAGTGTTGGTGGATTAAATTCTGGAAACGGAAGAACCCCGATAAAATCCCGGTATGGCCCACCATCAACAGTCTTTGGAACCGCCAGGATTTGAACCTGGGATCCCTCTCGGGGCAGCCGCGCAACTAGCCACGCGTATACTGAGATAGCCCTGGATCTAGGTTTAAAAAACTCCAAGCGCGACAGGCCTAGAAGGCCCTTGGCTGACCATCCGGCTGCTGGCCTCACATCCACATGTGTTAATCACAGAGGTAGATGACAATCTAGCCAGTTAGGGCTGACATGTGGTCAGCATGACGGATCCCCCAGCCGTTATAGCTGGTATTCTCATCGTGGAGTCGCTACTTTTTGCAGCTACCCAAATGCCTCACGATGCTGGATGGGCACCGGTCCCATACTGGCCGAAATTCCATGAGAAAAATGTCTTCCCCCATGGAAACTCGAACCAGCGCCAGTCCCGTAGCTCTGCGCCAAGGCTTCCTACCTTAACCACTCAGCTACGGCGCGAGATATAACATTCTTAAAATTATAACATTAAAACACTAATTTTCTGAATGTTCAGTATTACAATGTTTGCTGACCATATGCCACTCTTGACATCTATAGGTACAATATCATAACTAAATTAGATTGGTCAAGAAACTCCTAACAAAATAACGGCTAAGGCTAGACTCAAAGGCCCGTGAAGTCAAGGATAAAATGTAATATTATGAGTGATACCTGCCTCCAAATTCAGCATAGAGCTTGAATTGAATCTGAATTTCATAATCATCAACAATCACGGATTAAGCCCATGTGGTTTCTTCCGATCTCATAGATTCTCATTCAAAAAGTTGAATCCATCTCTTTTTTCGGTCTACCAACATTCCTGTCTCCTTTTGGTTTGTACTTAAGTATAATTTTTATATGCGTTCATCTTTCATTCTTCAAACATGGTCATTCAAGTTTTTTTTTCTGGATTATTTTATTTTATCTAAAAGTTAAAATAAAATATTTAGCTCATTTCTAATATCTTCACTTCTTCTTTTATCTAGGAGTTTGCAGCCAGCTATACTTCTCAGAAATCTCATTTCAGCTGATTCTACTATATTCTCTTCTCTTTCAGTTAAAACCCAAAATTCACTATCATACAATAGTAAAGGGACTGCCGCTGCTTTATAAAATTTTAGTTTTGTTCCCTTCCTTGTGTTTTTAAGTATTCTTTCAGTTGTGCCACTAATATAATTTAATTTATTTTGTTAAAAAGATCTTCATTTTTAAAATAGGAAATTTCATAACCCGCCGTAGCGTAGTGGTTAAAGCACTGCGCTACAAGCCGGAAGGTCGAGGATTCAAGTCCCGGTGGGGTCAGGATTTTTAAACTGACCCAAACCTTCTGGCGGCACTATGGCCCTGGGGTCGACTCAGCCTCTGACGAAATTGAGTACCAGACGCTTGTTCTGGGGGTAAAGGCGGCCGTCACGCAGGGCAGACAACCCGTCTGACATCAAGTGCCGATTGTCCAGAAAAAGCGGGAGCCTTAACCTCCCACTACCCCAAGGGCCTCCTGAGGCCTCTAGTGGGAATACTTTACTTTATGTATTTAAAATGGTTCACTTGTTCAATGGGTTTCCACACCACAATTATTTTACTTCTTACTGATACCTTAAAAGCTAAGATTTTTGTTTTACGTTTTAATATTTTGAAATTATAATCTGAATTTTGTTATGTATTTTAATGTTTATAACTTTACTGCCGATAACAATGACTTTGCACTACTATAACATTATTCAATCCAATTTTGGTTGAGGAAATCTATGACACGTAAGTTTATATTGAATTAGAAAATGATTGCTTGATGACATTGGATAAGAAGTTAACTTATCCGTCTTTCGAACAAGGTTTTTCTTTTAATTTAAGTTACGTTTCAATTCTCGTCTGGCTTCAAATGAAGTCTAAGATAGAGAACTTTGAAGTTTAACGCTTTAAATAGACAGCAAGTTAAGCTCGACGCGTGAATGAAGTGAAGCCGGTAGAACGACTGACATCATCATTATTCAACTTAAAAACTTGAAACATTACATCCCCTTTTCCTTTTTTTCCTCGAAAAGGAAACCTG
The DNA here is from genome assembly GCA_030220185.1 of Diploptera punctata. NCBI lineage: Eukaryota > Metazoa > Arthropoda > Insecta > Blattodea > Blaberidae > Diploptera > Diploptera punctata. Next base: position 4,149,466 of record JASPKZ010009837.1, on the reverse strand, counting down.
CATTAAATGATGCTTGCTTCAACAACATAGGTTTTTATGAAAAATAAAATAATATACACAGTCAATATAATAGTTAATTCGCACAACTGGTTTGACATCCCAACTCCTTTCAAAAAACGTTAAACTGAAAATATATAAAACTATTATTTACCATTATATTATATGGATGCGAAACATGGACTCTTATATTAAGGGAGGAAAGGATATTACGATTATTTGAGAATAAAGTTCTTAGAAAAATTTTGGACCAAAGAGAGATGAACAGACAGGTGAATGGAGAATACTTCGTAACAGTGAACTACATGGTCTTTATAGGAAGCCAGATATAATAAGAACAGTTAAGTCTTGTAGACTACGATGGGCAGGACACGTGGCACAAATTGGGAATGAAATACGTGCACTGAAGCTTCTTGTAGGAAAACCAGAAGGAAAACGCCCAGTTGGTAGACCAACAATCAGGTGGGAGAATAATTTTAACTATCATTAGAGGGAAGTAAATTATACAGGGAATTATTGGAAAACATTAGCTCAGGATAGGGATGTATGGAGAGCTTATGTCCGCGCGGCCATGAACCTACGGGTTCTATGGTTCCAGTGAGTTAGAGTTCCAAAAGTACACCTCATAATTCTCCATCGTATTTTAACTTTTCACCTTACGTTTATACCCGGGCTTTAGAGTGGCACGATCTGTTGGGACAATGATTTTAAACTTTGGATCATATACCTATTTCTTTGACCACGCAAGGACACGGAGAACCTCCCTGAATGTGTGATCAGCTCAATGTCAAGGCCTGCTTCTAGACTACACAGACATTTAAGACGAAACACACCACTCACACGCACACACACACACACACACACACACACGTTCATACTAACATGGCGAGTATGGTAATGGTTATTATGATCTCCAGATGATGTTCGAGGACAGTTTGGGCCTTAATGTTTCCTTACATTTTAATAATAATAATAACAATAATAATAATACTTTATTTTAGCTGGCTGAGTGAAGGTCATGAGGCCTTCTCTTCCACTCAACCAGCGAATAGTAGAATTATACACAAATCACATACTTATTACAATTTTAAGATGTTATTAAAATACGGACTAAGCTAAATACAATGATGATTTGTCTCAGGTAAGGAAAATTCCCGAAAAAAATCACTCTGAAAACTTGCTACGACCAGGGAATTGAACCCGTGGTTTCGATACTAATCACGATAATTTGGACATTTTATTTTCCACCCCATCTCACTCCCTAAAGGGTTCAAGAGTCAAACTTGAGCTTTGACATAAGGTCTTTCACTAACCAGCTTAGCGACCCCGGAAACTATGGATTCGAAACTAATCTCGATCGACTTTTTATTTTTTTATTTTTATTTTGACCATTTAACATCCCGTTACCTCTCTTAAGTTGCTACGGATCCAATTTGGGTCTAAATGTCACCGGACTGCCACTAATGGGCTTAGCGAGCTCAACAACTATGAACTCCACGCTAATATTTCTCGTTTTCATTACTTCTTTTTTTTAATTACACTGCCTCTCACTCTCCTCTTAGTTGTACAAGGGATCTCTTACCCCATGGTCCTTTTTCAAATTGTAAGATATATGCGTACAAAGTTTGGTTGAAATTACTCTGGGTGTTCTAGAATTATCCTGGAAAGTATATAGGTCATCGGCGATAATTTCTCCATTTCAACCCTCTCTTTCCCACTAGGATTACTAGGTGTATTTTAATACTTAGAAACACATTGCCCGATCATAATTGATATGTGTGTCAAATTTTATTTAGATTATTCCATGCGTTCTGAATGTATCCCGGCACACACACACACACACGCACGCACACACACACACACACACACACATATATATATATATATATATATATATATATATATATAAAGCATACAACAAACATATTTTTGCAAGACAGTGCGTTTTGTTTTACTTACAAGAATACGACCAGGAGTATAAGTTCAATTACCTAAATTTCAAGGTTGCCAACCTATAAATAATTAAATAAATATACTGTAATATTACAAATTACCTACCCAGGGCGGAAAATAAAACCACTGTCCTTTATATATACTACGTACAATGTAGGCCTATATTCAAAATATATTCAAAAGATAGTGTTGATATACATTACACGAAACAAATCACTGCATTTTAAATTAACTTAACTTTATTTGAAACAATATAAAACAATAAATTCGTACTTGCCGCCATTTTATGACTGATTGGTGTCACGGCCTGCTTTAGGCTCAGCTAAATTATGTGCAGCATTTAGCGTATATACATTGACCAGACTGCTAACGTCAGTCAGTTGTTTATAATGAACGCAAATATTTCCAACAAATATGTTATTATTTTATTATTATTTATTATTTTGAAAACACCAAAAATAGTGTACAACACACGTTTGTGAAGTGTTTTACAGAATCTCGCTAACGCTCGGTTTTTAATCATTTGCTCTCTTTTGTAAAAACCACTTCCCAACCTCGCATTATCATATACTAACTTATTACCGATTTGGAATATGAGAACTTATATCTCCAACGTCTTATTTTGCAATATTCTGTAAAGAAAAAATTAGACATCTGACCCAGACAACTATGGATATCCATTCTTTCAGGTAACTTCACTTTTCTGATAACACTGAGCAACAAAAAAGAAACTTTTTTTTTGTCTCAGAAAGAAAAATATGTGATTATGATAGTATTTTCCTCCTAGATTCAAATATGGTATCAGTTTTTCTCCATCACGCAAGGTTTCCGAGAGACAGGCATTTATAATTTCAAACACTTTAATATTTTCTTCATTCGTAACTACACAATATTCGAACATTCGGACTCGCCTAGAAAGTAAGAAATGACGATTTTCTGCTATATTTCGCCTGTGGAGGATCCCTCTTGATGGTTCAACAATAATCGGCCAGCATATTAGCATTCCATTTGCCTTGATATATATTTTCCATAGCTGAAATCATTTGAGTTAGCTCGTTTGGTTTTATTTTACAATGGACAAATGAACGAAAAAACGTTTATTAAAAAAATTATTATTTAAATCCATTAATTGAAATTGAAATAAAAAAAACTGTGGGTGATGGAGAAATTTCGAATACATATTTGAAAACACGATAAAAACTGCATTAAGTACAACTATTGGTACTCATGAGACAAAAATCGTGTTGACCTGTGTAATATTATGAATGTCTAGGCCTACCTATTTATTCTCTCTTCCTCTTACGCCTTGTTATCGTAGTATGTTAGATGCTTAACCCTTCAATTGGTAAGACATTAATTTCTTGTGTCAGTTATTTTATGTGACGGACAGCAGTGAAAACGAAATCAACCATAACTGTTGTTATTAGGTGTTTTATGTAATTCGAAACACGTTTAAATTATTTCTATTCATTAATTTTCTTCTGTTTTATTAAAAATATTAAATAAATTAAATAAATTATTGTATGCTCTATGATACATTGAAAATTTAAGAGTTAACGGCATCATTTTTAGCAGCATAAAATCATACAACGAAATAAAATGAAATGAAGTTAATATAAATTCGATTTTCCATGACCAGCATCATTGGCTAGTGGTCAGCGTTTCTGACTACAATCCATGAGGTCCCGAGTTCAATTTCCAGTCAAACCATTGGAATTTCTCCTTAAAGGGAACTATTCCTGTCGTTTCCCATGGTTTCGAATTTAGATTCATTTCAGGTTAAGAGCTCTCCTGGCGCTTCATTATTATTTATCACCCATCATATCATCGGGGTAACGTAACTCCGCCTTCCAGGTGTCCCAACCTAAGAAATGGATTACAATTCAGTCAATGCCAGTAGAGAAAATCACAAATGCCCTTAAAAGACAACCTGGTGACATAAGACAAAAAAACATCGATTTTCCTTAAGTTTTCTATATCTTTAATTATTCTAATAGCGAGAATAAATGCGAATTTTTGCCATATCTCTGTTCGCTTGGTGGTGAGATTCTATTGAAAGTTTATCAAATGCATTCTGTGAACTGCTGTTCGTTTTCAACTTGAGCTGTACGGTATCAAAAGTTATCCGCGGTCATCGATGGGTAATAAAAGGATTTCAGTTCTGAGAAGTTTTCAAGCCGAAAGAGGATACTGCAGAATGTAGAATTTGATTCCCTGAGTAATACCATTCGAAGTTAATTCGTAGAGAAAGATGAAAGTATACTTTATATTTTAAATATATTAAAATTATGCTATTTATTCTACTTACTATCTTAATAGTTTTCTATATTTTGAAGGACTATCTTTTATAATATCAATATTGAATATGATAAATAAATGTCCAATCAAAGGTCACCTATGAATTACATGGTTGCCATTTTTATAAAATCTGAATTGTTATTATAGAATATTTTAGAATGATTACACCGGTCAACATGATTTTTGTCTCACGAGTACCGATAGTTGTACTTAATGTAGTTTTTTATTGTATTTTCAAATATGTATTCAGAATTTCTCCATCGCTCACAGTTTGTTTTATTTTAATTTCAATTAATGGATTTAAATAAGTATTTTTAATAAACGTGTTTTCGTACATTTTTCCATTGTAAAGTAAAACCGAATGAGCTAACTCAGGTGATTTCAGCTATGGAAAAGAGATATCAAGGCAAATGGAATCCTAATATGCTGCCCGATTATTGTTGGACCACCAAGAGGGATGCTCCACAGGCGAAATGTAGCAGAAAACCGTCATCTCTTACTTTCTAGGTGAGTCCGAAAGTTCGAATATTGTGTAGTTACGAATGTAGAAAATAGTAAAGTGTTTGAACATGAGAAAAAAGTTTATTTTTTATTGCTCAGTGTTATTTCACTTTATTTCCCAATATGTAAGATGCACTATACAACGAAAAATTACGACACGTATTTGGGGAATCATTCTTCACATCTACAGGAATAAGATATGTTACATAGGAAACCTTAAGGATTAGGCTATTCCTTTGTACCTTTATTTTTTTAATGTTTACATTATATTATAGATGATCGTTTGTCTTGTTATCAGTGATCCTGACTACAAAGGATAATGCCCTGGATTCGATTCCCAGCAATGGACTTACAAAAATGTAGCATTGTAAAAAGGTAAAATGATCCTACTACATGCTTTAGGAGACCCTTGGGGTATAGGAGGTTAAGGCTCCTACTTTTTGTAGACAATCTACACTTGATGTCAGTCGGATGGTCAGCCCTGCGTAACGGCCGGCTTTACCCTCAGAATAAATGTCAGGTACTCATTTCCGTTAGAAACTGAGTCAACCCCGGCCAAAGTGCCGCCAGAAGGTGTAGGGTCAATTTAAAAATCCTGACTCCACCAGGACTCGAACCATCGACTTTCCGGCTTCTAACGTATTGATGTTGCATTGTATCTTGCAAGGAAACAAAGTAAAATATATGTAATTTAATATAAGCATAAATTAAAAATGTAAAACAAATCATTCAAAAATATTTGATGGATTCATTTGCTTATAAATAACTCCATCCATCCATAGTAATTCTCCCCGAGGGCAGGTCTTTCACTGCAATCATAGAATTAACATGCTATGCTTTGCAGCTTTACTAGGGAATTATAGGTGTGGTAGCTTCCCGTTGCTTTCCATACCGGTGAAGGATGATGATGATGATGATGATAATGATAAGGATGATGGTGATGGCCGGATGATTTTCGGGGACCGTTGGGCCCTAAGCTTCCTGACATTTGTCTTACAGGTTAGGAAAAAACCGGAAAAAACCTCACCCAGGAGCCTGTCCCGACCGAGATCGAACCCGGGTCCGCTGCGTGACAAGGCAGCACGCTACCTCGAGACCACAGCGGTGGACTATAAATAACTAGTTTTTTTATCGTGAAGCCTTAATTTAGGAGGATATTGTTGAGTGCAGAATTTGCAAAATAACTGAGCTATTACATTTAGCAGATAATACTTGATGGTACTGTATATGTGTGGTAAAGGAGTTGCTCATTAAATTTCCTCTGCATGCAGTCCGGCAAAGAAGGAAGTAGAACGTAATTACAGGATGCTTGCGTTTTAATTAGTGCACGAGATGTAGCTGCCTCTCCACAAAACTATAGACTTAGTTATACTGCTAGATTAATTAGTAGCTACTTCAGTACTTTCATTCCGTATACCTGTAATTCCGTTAAATTTACCTCACGATTTCTTTAGTTATATACGGAAAAGTTCTACAATTTTAGACTTCGTATCGTAGGAGTTGGTGAATACTTGCTAGCGACCTCCATACCAGGTATGTTAAACCGCCAATACGTAAAGTTGGCGCTTCTGGTTGCATAGTCGATAATCAGTGCAAATTTTACATTGTAACATCTATTAAGTATCAAAGGAAAATTAATGTTTCTTTTATGTAATTCACACGAATTTATATAGCTTATATCTTTTTTTAAATGCTCCAGGTTTGTCTTTTCGACATTCCTGGTTTCTCTCCTGGCATGGCGTACTTGTAACCCACTTCTGAGGTTGGGGCGCCTGGAAGGCGGGGTTACGTTGCCCCGATGATATGATGAGTGATGATGATAATGGTGCGCCAGGAGAGTCCCTAATCCTAAGCTTAACCTAAGATGAATATGAATGATGATGATTGCGATGGCCGTATGATTTCGGGGACCGTTTGGGCCTTAAAATTTTCCTGACATTTGTCTTACAGGTGAGGAAAAACCCCGATGAAAACCTCACCCAGAAAAACTGTCCCGACCGGGGATCTAACCCGGGCCCGCTGCGTGACAAGGTAGCACGCTACCCCGAGACCACAGCGGTGGACGCTTATATCTTAAATGTATACTTTTTTGCTACTATTAATTACATATCAATATTTTGAATCACTATAATTTCCTCGCAAGTTATTATTATTATTATTATTATTATTATTATATATATATATATATATATATATATATATATATAATGATGGATTCTCTTTTGAAAATATTAGGAATGCATTTTTTAATTGAGGATATGTCAGTAAAACCTGATCGTCCCTCTGAATTTTGGGTATGGAAACATTTAGGCCTATTTTACTACCACCATAAAATATATACAATACATATCACATCTTCAGTGATTATCAGAAGTTTCTGGAAGAAACAGTGATGTTTCAAAGAATGCGTAAAGCAATACAATGATGAGAGGACACATTTAACATTCCTATAAACCCTAATCCACCAGGCTAAATAAACCTAATCTAATCTAATAAAGATAATCGTAGTGTACTTCTCTTCTAATTTAGGTATGAGTAGAAGCATACTGGACTTAGAATTATTCAGAACATAGACCTATCTAAACAATGGTATTTTTATTTTTTAGTTAAATATTTTCCTCTTTAAAATTATTATTTGCAGGACTTATTCGCAAATGATGTCTATACAGAATGTACTGAAGAAAGGTTTCAGTATAGAGGGACATGGAAACTCCTTGTAGGAAAACGGAGGGAAAGCGCCCAGTAGAGAGGCCAGAAATTAGGTGGCAGTATTACATTAACAATGATTTAAGAGAGATATATTATACAGCGGGTAATTGGGAAATTTTTTCCCAGGATAGGCATGAACCTACAGGTTCGGTAGTGCCAATGAGTTAGTTTAGTTATGGAGGAGGTAGTATCGACAAAACAAGAAAAAAAGTTAATTTAGTCATTGCGTCCTAAACTGAGATATGGTCTTATTTTGTAAGAGTGTCACGTATTCTATTCAGAGCATTTGGGAAGAAAGAAATGAGAAAATATTGTACGTACATGCTTGTTACTATCACAGACCACATATTTACATCAAAGGCTGCAAATGTGGTACATGCATGATCTTAGGATTACGATACGCCAAATACAGTTTTACATCGATCGAAGAGGGCCAGTATCTTAGTCTGAACGTTCTCCTGATCTTACCCTGTTAGATTCTTGAACATTTAAATTCCGTCTCCAACGACATAAAGTCGGAAGGAGCACCTTTTCTGCAGGGATAATACACAGAAGAGCCTGTTCAAGAGACTCTAAGGTGGCAGCCCCACCACTAGACTTGTCCTGTGCAACGCTCGTAACGTGGTCAGGAGACATATATATTACTGAAAATAACAATAACTTTATCCCTAGCATTACCTCTATGATTAACATTTATAGTATTTGGATGAATCAATAATACACAACATATATTTGCTCATTTAGTTCCACAAGGAACCCCTCCCATTTTAATACCATTTATAGTTTGCATCGAAACAATTAGAAATATAATTCGACCTGGAACCCTGGCGGTTCGGCTGGATCAAATGAGTAACCGGACCGATCTTAAATATTTTTAATTTAACAAATAGAATTGATAATATGCTAAACGATGGTATGAATATGATAAAAGAATTCCTACTGATAGAATACATCTTCCTACAGACAGAATACATCAGCTGTGACTAAAATACAAACCAATAGAACATAGAAGTGTTGGACGCCCATTTACTAGATGGGAAGATTCATTAAATCCCACTTGATGTGAAAACAGGTCAAAAGGCCTAATTTCATGATGTTGAAGTAGTAGTAGTAAGTAAATTCATGGTGTATACAGTCCTCACAAATGATCTGCATCCACTGCGATCAATGCCTATCATACAATCCGACAAAAACCAGAGATATTGAAAAAAAAAAATGTTTGATTCTTTCAGACGAAGACGGAGGGTTGCATTATAATGCTTGGCGGCCATTATCAAGTCAATGTTGAGAAGAGTAGATCAAAGACAATGATGATAATTTATAGCGTTAGTGAACAGTATAGTATCGCCTCACTATGATGGTTGTCCGTTTATATAAAATCGGATGCCGTGCGACAATGTTTGACAATGATTAACATGTGGAATTATTAAAGTGGCGGTAGTCGGCATCTTTATGTTTAATTATTTATAAAAGCGAACGTTGGACAACCATCATAGTGAGACTACAATACCGTAACTCAGAATATATTAAGTTTAGAACCATTTATATTAAAAAGTTTTGCTTGTCTTGTTCCATTCACCCTTGAATAACAGAATCTTTCATCAAAGACCCTATACAATTTTGAGTATTTAGACCACGTTAAAATAATTAATAAGAACGATTTACCAAAACTTGTTTTAGGCCTATATAAAAGAGAGTATTAAAGAATGGAAATGGCGCCAAAGAAATTTGACTGGGAGATATAGAGAATGGTATTAGAAATTGTATATAAGGAGCTAAAAAGCCTTAAAACAGAATGAATGGAATGGGAAATTATGTGAAGAGAAAAGGCCTGTTTCTCTGGATTTATAGAGCAGATGATATTTTGAGACCTATAAGATTTAAGTTCAGAAACCAACTGTAATGAAACAGTTCATTGGATCGGTATACATTCTTAAGTTAATAGTACATATATGAACGTAGTTCAATAATCGAATTTTTCTCGCCTGCACACATATCATATTTATATAGACAGTCGCATGTTAGTGAACGTGATTTGTTCAAATGGAAAATAGGTTTTAATGAGGTAATATCCGGAGGTAATCCTGCCATTATCACGACAGATCCCTAGAGGATGATTCAGTTCAAATAAGCAAATAAAATATCAACACTTTCACATTTCAGAGATTTGTTCAGGTTCATTAATATTGATTTGTATATACCAAGTCGTCGTTTATAACGATTTCCAAGCATATGAATTCTTCTGAATTCAAAGATCACATTAGAATTGCAATCTGAGAGGAGTTTTTATTTATTTACATCCGCAGTAACTACAGATATATCGCGACTTTTCTATAGATTATAACCTGACTTTGGGAGCCAGATGACTTAATATTACGGTAATATTCATCATGATCCACCACAAGTGACGTCAGTGCTTTCAATCCACTCTCACCCGCTCTCAGTACAAACAGATCACATAAGCATTAAGAATTTTTTGCTTACAGGTATAACACAGACCAATGAGTTACTTAGTGTGTTATTAGCAAAATTTGTTTTCATAGCCATCCGACTGTAGTATCGAAGCACTGGTTCATTTACACTCAAAGTATATTCTGAGAGTGCGCTTCAAAGACAATATAGTGAATAAATAAATCTTAAATAACAAACTGATATAAACTTCACAATTTAGGATAAATGTATATGTAGGTATCTTCATAGCTAATTCATCTGGTGCCTACACGGGTTATAACTACTGTTCTGACTAGTATGATACCTTAGGCATTCTCTTTTGCCCTGGAAAAATCACGTGTCGGTCCCGATGGAGTAGTGATTGCCATGCTCGTCCCTGGTTCCAAGATTTGTGGGTGACTTCAAACCGGAGTCGATGGATTTTTTCAGAGACTAACGATCCGGACTATAACAATCCTTCAGGGGAGAGATAAAGTCGTAGGTTCCACATAGTATATTTGCGGCACGTAAAAGAAACTCAAGTCTGAAAAAAATAAAAATCTGAGCAAAATTGATCGGTTTATTCAAGCCCACATTTAAATTGTGATGTTAATGATCAAAGCTGTTAAAAAATAAATACCAACAAACGAAACGGCTCGGGTCCCGATTGTGGTGCTTTTTAGTACCATCCAGAGTATTTCTGGCAATTTTTATTTGATAGATTTCAGAACGAAGAGGAGGCACTGATAACCTACTGTTTATTATTTCGAGTATCACCGAGTTCATTCTCCGGCGATTAGTCTATCGAATGGGAATATTAATCCTAGCTAATTATCCTTCTTACATTCTTCTTTTCTCCGTCTTTACCCATAATAGTTGTACACAAACACACATACTTATTATAATATGAACTTCTTTTTTTTACACATTACAAACATACATTATCTTTGTATCCATAAATTTAAAGACGCGATATCTCCCATATGAAAACTTCAAAAGAAGAACACAGCACTTGTACACAAACGCATATGCTTATTCTAATGAACTCCTTTCTGTACTCAATATAAACATACATTATCTTTGTGGTCCATAACTTGAAAGGCAGGCCATAAGCTATCCCCAATTTGAACACTTCTAAAGAGGAAAAGTACAGAGATTTGGCATTACAAACAAAACACACGTTTATCATTATGTAGGCTATGTTTTTAGTGAGATTTCTACGTATGATCATAATAATTAAATATGATCGCTCTCCGTGGACATCAAATATTTCATAAGGAAATTATCCATATATTTCTTGTCCTTGAATTCTTAAATCATAAGCACTGCTTGACAATATCTTATACTGAGCTATTCAGAAAGAAGGAACAAACTTCAAACACTTATTTCTTCCAAACTACACAAAATAGAAGTTCCTGGAAAGAGAAAAGTTCAAATTTCACTATTTTATGCATTCCAAATGAGCACCATGTGTTACACGACAAATATCAAAACGGTGGCTCATTTCTTGCCACACACTAATCAGCTGCTCTCTACTTATCGAATTCACAGCTTCAACAATTCGATGTCGCAGATTTTCAAGAGTGTCAGGCATAGGGAGATAAAAAAACGCGGTCTTTTATGTATCCCCAGAGATAAAAATCACACTGGGTTAGGTCTGGTGATCTGGGAGGCCACCGGCGATGAAGTTGATCTACTCCTCCTCTTCCAATCTAACGTCCTGTTGTGTCGCCATCCTAATACAAACAATCAACATGACAAGCAACAGCGCCAATGCGGCCGTGATCGGAACTTCGCACTATTCTCTTTCCAGGAACGTAGGAATCGTTTCTATTTTTTATTTATTTTTTTAGTTTGGAAGAAATGAATGTTTGAAGTCTGTTCCTTCTATCTAAATAGCCCTGTATAACCGAGTGAATTTTTTTTACTGCAATAGGTTTTATTACACTATGTATCAATCCTGAATATTTATTAAATGTTGTGGTCTTATCGAAAACATCTCATCCTGTTAAAAATGATAATTTATGCCGAGATAATTGAAATGATTTGCCCTTTCTAAGATTTTATTATCTACACATATCTTCTTGAGCTTACCACATAAATCCAATACTTCGGATTTTCAGTTGATGGTTTCCAAAATTTGGTATTAATTTTTAATTATATAATTACCTTTCTAATCAAGTATAAAATAAATCTGAGAATAATGTAGCCTGACACTTGGCAGAGAGGAGTAGTTAGATGATTTTGGTTGGTTAAATGCTCAAAGCCGCAGGCCTACAATTGTGTAATCGTGAGATCCCGGATATTAGGTGGATTTGCATAGAATATCAGTTCACAGGCGAATGTCACTCTAAGCCTTGTAGCAAGAGTTACAACCTGCTTCTCCGAAATCCTGGCTTCAGCTTGTCTTTTCTCTACCAACGCTTTCTTCTCCAGGAACATGGAAAGAATGAGATCATACTATTGGGATAGAAATATTGTACATCTGACAATATTAAACGTGAACCAAAATTTGAAAGGGAAAGTTTATAGGTGACTAACTTCATTCTTTGTATTTTCAAAGCAACAAATCTGAAAAGTTACTGTTGTATTATAAAACAAAATTGCATGTTTACATTAATATATATATAGGAATATTAATTGAATAGCCGCCAAGAACAAGGTTTTAACCATCACTTTTAGTTCATTCTTACGGGGAAGGAAGTTTCAATTGCCATTAACAACAATTTTCCATGTAAAATTCAACTTCGGTAAAAACCTTTGTTCTTGGTGGCTATTCAATTTATATCCAATGATTTGAAATCATTTTTCGATGTTTTCATATTTCATGTACACTAAATCATATTAAATAAAATGTGTATTATCGATATCAAATTAGTATATTATCTACTTTTAACTCTTACTGGAGTTTAATTTAAATTATTAACAATTTCATAGGTCCATTATGTCAAATAAATTAATGAATGAACTATTGCGTACTAAACACTCTTTATTTAAAATTCCTGTTATTACCAATAATATCTATAATATACACTGTGTAAAACATATATAACTGAATGTAACAGATTTATATATTTTCATTTAACTTCTCTCAAAAAACGTTAAACTGAAAATTTATAAAACTGTTATTTCCCAGTTATATTAAATAGATGCGAAACATGGACTCTTACTTTAAGGGAGGAGAAAATATAACGAGTATTTGAGAATAAAATTCTTATGAATGTTTTTGAACCAAAGAGAGATGAACAGAAAGGCGAATAGAGAAGACTATTAGTAGAAATATACTTTGAATCCACCAGAATTTCAGTGATTAAAAGGTATAAGTACCATTATTATTTTAATCGGAGCTTTTGGAATCTTGTCAACATCTTAAATTGACTTGATCCGTCATTGTATCATTGAATACATTGTGACACTCACTACTTATTATAAATCAACATGTATATGAAAATATTTTTAACATATGCATAAAAATTTAAATCCCACATGGGTATCTGCCTTTTGTTAAAAGTATTAACATACTGAATACACGTTCCCCAAGTTTTGAGATTATATTTTAGATTCAATCCTTATACGCGTAACTGTAGTCCGTTTGGCAACTTAACCGGGTTTTCAAAAATATTTTAACGCTAAATTATGCAGCACCTAATTCAAAAATTATTAGCTGTATTGTGATTACATTTAGGGCTAATAACTGTATGTTTATAGTATTTATTTTTTATTTGTATAATATTTTATAATATTCTTAAATTTATATATTTTATAATACGGAAAATATGTTAAGACTATACTCTCTGCTCGTTTACTATGAATAAAGAAAATAATTAATTAAATAACGAATAAAGTAATATTTTATAATTGAGAAAATCATTTTCAAAACATCTGTTGTCCACTTTATACCAATAATGACTTTTTGTTTGCTTGCATTCTGCTTATATATTATTCACTATACAAATACAAATATCACTATTTGGATTTGGAACATGTTTTAATCACTACAAACTTGCGTTAAAAGTGGCTATTGTAATCTATTAACAGCACTCTCTCCCACTGATCATTCAATATATTGAAATGGGAATATATATATATATATATATATATATATATATATATATATATGACAATTACTATTGTTATTATAATTTTTTTAGTTCGAGATGTCAGAGGTTGAAGTAGACATTTCCAACTAGTGTTTGTCATTTTCTAGATAATACATATCTGATTTAACTAAAAATGTCTGGGTCAATTTGCAGAATAGTTAACAAAATCAAAATATGATTCCTTACGAAGAAAACATTTTATGACAAAAATTTAATTTAAAAGTACTAAATACACCCACAGGTATAAAAGTTCTAACAAAGGCTACGAGAAACTCAAATAAAATAATTTGCTAAAATACAGCTAAAGTTTTAACAAGATGTCTCGGAGGAAAGCGGGAAGATGAAGAGAGTGAGAAATGAGATTTCTGACATCTCTAAGTAAAGACTCATTTTCCACCATGTTATTTCCTAGTCACAGTAATTATATCTCCCAAACTTCCAACATTAGCAACCTAATTTATTATTATTATTATCATTATTATTATTATTATTATTATTATATTATTATTATTATTATTATTATTATTATTATTATTATTATTATTATTATTATTATTATTATTATTATTATTATTATTATTATTATTATTATTATTATTATTGATAAAATGGCTTAAGAGAAACTATATTTACAACTTTAATGCACTGTAGTTATAACAAAATAATATTCTGTCTAATTACACCAGTTATCAAAATTAATAAGTAATATTTAGGAATCATTGTGGTCCACAAGTAACATCGTTGAATCTCACGTAGCAGAGTTTGATTCAGATCTTTTGAATTTCACTTTTACGGTGTTTTAGAGTTTCCGAAGACAAATTCTAGAAGATCGGTGCATAATTTGCCTGAAAATTAACTAAATAATTCAGATTCATCTAATTCACAAAATTAGAACCAAATCACAGCCTTTATAACAAGAATTAAAATGCTCACATTCTTACAGATTTAAGATTCAATGTACGATGATATTTAATTTTCACTGAAATAAAGTACGGTAAGTTCTATAGTCTACATCATATGTTACACTGAGAGAACACACTTTATACCAAATCTTTTTAATGCAAGAGAGAACATACAAATTTTTGACCAATCTACAAAATATTTACCACATGAAATTTGCAGTCCAAATTTGGACTCACGTTTCAAAATAAGAAATAAGATACCTTAAATTTTTGCAGACGACCAAGTTCTAATATCTAGCTCAGAAGATGGTCTACAGAAATCACTCTTTCAATTAAATATCATTATACAAAATTATAATTTGAAAATATCAATAAGTAAAATGAAAATCTTAGCTTTTAAGAGATCAGATACCGTAAGAGCTAAAATAATTCTGGAGGGGAAATCCATTGAACAAGTGAACCATTTTAAATACCTGGGTTATGAAATCTCCTATTTTAAAAATGAAGATCTCTTTTAACAAACTTAATACATTTAATTGTAAATGTGGCACAATTAAAACAATATTTAAAAACACAAGAATGGAAACAAAATTAAAATTTTATAAAACAGTGGGTGTCCGCATACTATTGTATGGTAGTGAATTTTGGGTTTTAACTAAAAGAGAAGAGAAGATCATAGAAGCAGCTGAAATGAGATTTCTGAGAAATGTGGCTGGCTGCAGACTTCTAGATAAAAGAAGTGAAGATATTAGAAATGAGCTAAATGTTTATAAACTTTTAGATAAAATAAAATAATCTAGAAAAAAACTGGAAAGAACATGTTCAAAAAATGAAAGATGATCGGATTCCAAAATTATACTTACTTACAAACCAAGAGGAGACAGGAATATTGATAGACCGAAAAAGAGATGGATGCAACTTATTGAATGAGAATCTATGAGACCGGAACAAGTCACATGTGCTTAATCCGTAATTGTTGATGATGATGAAATTTGCAGTTAAAGCGACTTTACACCAATGGTAAAATGTATGTATATTTTGCAGCAATAAATACTTGTATTTAAAGCTGTATTTGTTTCTAAATAAATTTTAAAATATGATTATCCCTTTGTCTTCATGGCATATTTACGTATCAGGATTTGACTCTTTAAATTTATTGAAACTAGAAATGTAATGCCTCAAGACGATTTAAATATTAAACCGAAACAATAAGCCTACACTATAAAGTATCTTTAATAATTTTGTACCACCGGAGTTGAATGATGATGGTACAAAGTACTTGGTTGACATGGAAAGAAAATCAAATAGTCGCCTTTAAAAAGTATTCAGAAACAATACATGATTTTTCCTTAAATGGTGTAGAATATGTATAAATGGTGTAGAATATGTATAAATGGTGTAGAATATGTATAAATGGTGTAGAATATGTATACAGTATTTATCGTCCACCGCTGTGGTCTCGAGGTAGCGTGCTGCCTTGTCACACAGCGGGCCCGGGTTCCATTCCCGGTCGGAACAGGCTCCTGGGTGAGGTTTTGTTTCGGAGTTTTTCCTCGCCTGTAAGACGAATGTTCAGGAATCTTAGGGCCCAACGGTCCCGAAAAGCATCTGGCCATCATCATTATCATCCTTCACCAGTGCGGAAAGCAACGGGAAGCTACCACACCTATAATTCCCTAGTAAAGCTGCAAAGCATAGCATGAAAATGCTATGATTGCAGTGAAAGACCTGCCCTCTGGCAGAATTACTATGGATTGATATATAGTATTTATCTTTATGAACTATTACATTCCAGTCTTGATGAAAAGAAATAAACCTGATATGCAATCACGAAAGAACTCCTAGTATAAATGGTACTAAAACTTTAATAACTATTAAAGAAATGTATGTTAAACTAAAAATGGACTCTTACTTTAAGGGAGGAAAGGAGATTACGAATATTTGAGAATAAAGCTCATAGGAATTTTTTTGGACTAAAGAGAGATGAACAGACAGATGAATAGAGAAGACTACATAACAGTGAACTACATGGTCTTTATAGGAAGCCAGATATAATAAGAACAGTTAAGTCTCGTAGACTGCGATGGGGAGGACATGTGGCATGTATGGGAATGAAAGACGTGCATGGAATCTTGTTGTAGGAAAACCAGAAAGAAAACGCCCTGTTGGTAGACCAAGAATGAGGTGGGAGAATCACATTAACTATGATTTGAGGGAAGTAGATTATACAGGGAATGATTGGAAAGCATTAACTCAGGATAGAGATGTATGAAGAGCTTATATCCGCACGGCCATGAACCTATGGGTTCGATAGTGCCAGTGAGTAAGTAAAGTAAAAAAAAGAGATTAACTATTACTTATTTTTAATATATGGTTTGGTTTTAGTTACACTAATACTTTCAGTAATAAAAAAGGCAATTTTATCAGCCAAAATCCAAAATTACAACAAAGCATTGATAAGTATTTCCACTGGCAATCCTTAGTAATGAAATCCTGAAATATATTAAATATTATCAAGTTACAGCTCCCTACTAAAAAATATAAAAGACAAATGTCAAGATGGATCGGCTATTAACTGTTGTATAAATTAGATTTTTCAGAACGGCTGGTTATAGTCCTGTATGCCATAAAAGAAACGAATTCATATTACATGAATTACAAATACCGTAACACAATATCCAGTATCTGCAAGAATACAGATGAAACTTGCTTCATCATGTTAAGAGGAATGATCAAGAATATCTAAAAAAGATGCCTCGGTACGCTACATGGAGCAAAAAAATATGGGAAGGCCCTATGATACTTGGAAAAATTAACATGTCACTATGCCTATAACGTGAAAGAGTGATGATATAATTTTAACATATTATGTAATCTCATAGAAATTTAATATGAATAATTAATAGTCTGGCAATAAAAGCTCACTTGACTTCTATGGTACCGTAAGTCAAATTATCGCATTTTGGGCATATTGCTTATAATTAACTAAAAGAAAGTATTTAACAAAAAGTTCCTACGACCAAAGAACGAAATTGTATCAGAGTTAATTAAAATAATTAACTTCCTGCTATTGACAAAATAAACGAAAACTGGAGCACCATGTGAAACATGAACCACAAAGCAGTGTCGTTCAAAGGAGAAAACAATTAAGCGCAAGTATCCAGTACTGCGTTGATTATAAATAGTGGAGCCTCTATTACAAAACTAAGAAATATTTTTAACAAATGTAATACGCTCCATAGTTGCCAACAATATATATATATATTGTAGGTTCCCTCTCTTGAAATGATCAATTTATTGTTCTATATTATAGGTCTTATAATACGTTTTGTCTGTTTTTAACATCCTGTCTACACTGTATGGGTTACTGCCATATGCTGACTTGAACAATCCTCTAGCGCCCCGCTATTGTATAAAGTCCTAACATTCCATGTTCCTAGGAACATCTCCCTATTTTTGAGCCTTTGGCATGGGTTCCCTGAAGTAGTCCCCGCCCGGATAACCGAATGGGGGACTTTATTTATTTATTTATTTATTTTATTTATTTTACCTGATGGAGTTAATACCGTAAGATCTTCTCTTCCACTTTACCAGGGTTAAATTATACATACAATAAGAATATGATAAATGATACATAATAATAATAATAATAATAATAATAATAATAATAATACTTACTCACTGGCACTATCGAATCCGTAGGTTCATGGCCGCGCGGACATAAGCTCTCCATACATCCCTATCCTGAGCTAATACTTTCCAATCATTCCCTGTATAATCTACTTCCCTCAAATCATAGTTAATGTTATTCTCCCACCTCATTCTTGGTCTACCAACTGGGCGTTTTTCCTCTGGCTTTCCTACAAGAAGCTTCCATGCAAGTCTTTCATTCCCCATACGTGCAACATGTCCTGCCCATCGCAGTCTACGAGACTTAGTTAATTGTTATGTAGTCTTCTCCATTCTCCTGTCTGTTCATCTCTCTTTGGTCCAAAAATGTTCCTAAGTACTTTATTCTCAAATACTTGTAATCTCCTTTCCTCCCTTAAAGTAAGAGTCCATGTTTCGCATCCATATAATATAACTGATAGAATAATAGTTTTATATATTTTCAGTTTAACGTTTTTTGAAAGGAGTTGGGACATCAAGAGTCTCTGCAATGCATAATAGCACGCATTTCCAGAATTGAGCCTATGTTTAATTTCTTTGTGCATCTCATTCCTATTTGTAATTATTGTTCCTAGAATAATAATAATAATAATAATAATAATAATAATAATAATAATAATAATAATAATGACAAAAATGATAACCTATATTTAGATTAAGTAAATGACTTGATAAAGAAAGTTTAAAAATATAAAGGAATAATCAAAGTATACATGTAACGTGGTTATAGGGGAGGGAACGAACGAAAACAAACCAGGTGATGGAGCTAGTACAAATGCAGGGAAGAAACCATATACATTAAAGGAGAAACGTTGATTTTCAAGTCGCACCTCCAGTCTTACTTTTTTTGTTCTTAACGTTCGGTATGATTTGAAAATTTAGTATTTCTGTTTGAACACGCTTACGTCACTGCAACAACATTTCCCCTAGAGCGGTTGTTCACCTCAGCATATAAAACAGTATTTACCTATTAATTTTATTTTATTTTATTTTTTTGTTGTTAGTATTTCAGTTATTTGCCTGTATATGTATTTGTTTTGCTGCTTGCAAATTCAATAAAACCGCAGAGACCACATTTTCTGATATTAGTACTGCATAGGAGAAGAGAAACCCACAAATGTATCCTATATCGGCATTATAATCGGATTTTCTGATCCTATTTTAACATGACATCATAATTAAAAAAGTTAATTTCAATAATTTTGAATAATTCTTCCGACTCTTTCGACGTTGAAAAAAATACAAAATATAAACAAAGTATCCGATTACATAGTTTTGCTGTCAAAACAAAAAATGCAGACTTCAAATGGTCTGAATTCAATTCATGCCTTCACAAATCCGGAGTGCAAATTACCATTCAAATTAATCTGATTCAATACAACAGTTATCAGCTTTGGTTTAAAACATGGCAGTTTACAACTACATTATACTAATGCAATTTACAATTTTCCCTCTATTTAATGATTAACTGGCGGTTCATTATAACGATACAGCAAGAAATGTGGGCAAATGAAAAGAAAATGTGGGAGTTATTAACAGTTTAGTACTTAATTAGTTGAATTGATTTATACATTATTAGTGTAAAGGTACTGGGCATATTTCATAATTATTAGTGTGTAGTAGTATCCATCCCATATTGTTTATAAATCTAAATGCCTGCCAGGAAATCACGTCTGCAATATAAACTGGAGTGAAATTTAACAGTGCATTTATTTTGGTTTGTGTAGGCCTTACTTTTATAATAATGGTGTTTATGTGCCTTGCCTTTCATAATTTTAGAGCATTGCATTTGGGTTTTGTGTGATGAATTGTGATGCTAGATTGAACAATTTCAGGGGAGTAGATCAGTAGAATCCCATTCATTATGATACAATGTTTTCCATTACGATAATATTGTAAAGTTATTTGCCGTATGACTGCCTCTAAACATTACTGAAACCAGATGACGATATTTCTATTTATTTACAATTGTAAAATAGCTTATCCTTCACTGCCATGTGTGCTTGACTCTTAAATTGGTCTTCCTGGTTTTAATGGCCTGTGGACTACTATTTGTGTAAAGTCGACGTTTATCGTCAACTGCTACCAAACACCTTTAAATAGACAGACCTTTTCCCAACAATTAGTTGCATTAGGTTGTTTTAACAAATTAAATTGCATTTGCCTCGGGCAATACGTATTACATTTTTTGGGTTAATGGTACTCTGTCTTCGTCTCCTTGTCAACTTCTCCTGCACCTGGTAAGCAACATAGGAGCCAGCAATACCAGCCACATTCTAGGGTTTTCCAACTTATTTGTGCTTTGTGACCACCGCCCAGCATAGTCTGTCAGCCGTCAGTTGAGAAGTTTCATATAGAACGGACGCAGAGATCTCCTGAAGATGTCTACTGCAGCAGTAGACGAAACGTCGAGTTTAAACAAACTGGACCATTCAGCCCGGAATACCAACTTAAGAGTCATCTATATATTGTTTTGTTCTAGGAAATAACGATTTAATCATACAATGTGTAAACGACGAAAGGTATCAAGAAACAGGATTATAATAGGACTTAAATCATTAAACCAAAGAGTCATTTTTTTCGTTTTCCTAAAAAATGTATATGGGGATAATATTTTTAGTAGTGACGTCCCGCGATGGAAGGTTATTGGCAATGAGCTTCACATTTTATTCGCACAGTAAATATTAAACAATCGAATTCTATAAACAAGGTACTTTAGAAGTTAAAAAAAGAAGACAACACTTTACTATATGTCATATTTAATAGACCGAAATGTTCTGTTTGTAGGCTATAAGTTTGGCAGTTTATATCGTTTACTCTATGTACAGTCTTTGACAAAAGTGATGGCACAACTCCTACTACTTCGTCGGGACCTATACGAAGCCTACCATTGTCACGGACGCTTATAACACGAAGAATCGAATTATAAAACAACGCAAAAACAGGAGTAAAGCATTAATTAATATTATTAACTGGTTTACAGTGTTAAATAATACCTCAAAACATTTTAATCTGCAGTTATTAATATTTGCCTGAACAAAGCATTCAGAACCAACAGGCCTATACGTACAAACAAAACAAAAGAAGAGAATACGTTTGACATATTCACGTTATTCTATACCATTTTAACAGATATGATTTAATATGATTATTTCTTGGTACAGGAAAAAAATAAATGGGTATATTTATTGCTCCTACTGTAGGAAAAATAAGTCACCTTTTTTCAAGGTGTTACTTTCCGGGCATTCTTACTTGACACTTGATTTTTTATTTTACTAATTCAGTATTAAAAATATAAAATTAGTACCTGATAAACCAGTCCTCCTCAACTAAATTAAAATTTCTGTTTGAAAACTTCGTCAAGTAGTTAAAAATATGAAAGCCTTTCAAAACCGTGGTTCATCTTCCGCATTTCAACTGATACTAACGTTAAGTATCTATTGAATTGGTGTTAACTTGATACAAATCCATAACATAAAACTGTAAGTTTTATTTTTATTAATTAAATAAAAATAAAACGTAGTTTTATTTGATTTTCATATTTATTATATAATTCAGTGACAGCTGTTTCGGTACACTGTACCTTCTTCAGACATGTTAACAAATCATGAATTGTGTTCCAACTGATCTAAGCAACAATACAACAATATTTATTTAATTTTTTTTAATTTAACAATGGGGATTCATTCAAATCAAGTTGAGAATTTAACAGTTTTTTACTACTTTTAATTTATTAATTTCTACAGCCTCCAAATAATCTAACTTCTTACCCTTACCACAAATATGTAAAATATCAAAATTTGGATCGAAACAATGATTAAATTGGAATAGGTGGTTAGCATATTTTGAATTTTCTAAATTTCTGTTATATGCTCTCATGTGTTCCTTTATCCGAGAGATAAAAGGTCTACCAGTTTGTCCTATATAAACATTGTCACATGTGCCACACTTCAAGTTATATACACCTGATAATTTTTCTTTTTTTGTTTTGGTTTTATTGTTTTTTATTATATTTTGTAGAGTTTTATTAGTTTTAAATGCCACATTAATGTTGAACTTTTTAAAGTGTTTAGATATTTTATTTGAAAGTGGGCCTATGTATGACATTACGACATATTTCTTTATGTTTTCTTTGGGTAAAGGAAAAACTTCGTTAATTGCTTTTTTGTAATGAACCTTCTTAATTAAACATTCTATAATTTCAGGGTTGTAGTCATTATTAACAGCCAATTGTTTAATAATATTCAATTCATTATTATATTCCAAGGGTGAAAGAGGGATATTTAAAAGTCTATGAATGTAACTATTAAAGGCTGCCATCTTATGAGTATATGGGTGAAGAGAAGAACTATGGATAGTGGTATCAGTATGAGATGGTTTGTGAAAGATACCAAACTCAAACTTATTATCAACGTGTTATATTAATAAATCCAAGAAATTTATACTATTATTTGTTTCTAATTCCATTGTGAAATTAATACTTCTGTGAATGTTATTAATAAAATTTAAAAAGGAATTCAATTGTCTTTTGGTTCCTGTGAAGCCTGCTATGACATCATCTACATAACGATACCAAAATAGAACATAATGTTCTATTTTAGTATCGTTATGTAGATGATGTCATAGCAGGCTTCATAATGTTCTATTTTGGTATCGTTATGTAGATGATGTCATAGCAGGCTTCACAGGAACCAAAAGACAATTGAATTCCTTTTTAAATTTTATTAATAACATTCACAGAAGTATTAATTTCACAATGGAATTAGAAACAAATAATAGTATAAATTTCTTGGATTTATCAATAAAACACATTGATAATAAGTTTGAGTTTGGTATCTTTCACAAACCATCTCATACTGATACCACTATCCATAGTTCTTCTCTTCACCCATATACTCATAAGATGGCAGCCTTTAATAGTTACATTCATAGACTTTTAAATATCCCTCTTTCACCCTTGGAATATAATAATGAATTGAATATTATTAAACAATTGGCTGTTAATAATGGCTACAACCCTGAAATTATAGAATGTTTAATTAAGAAGGTTCATTACAAAAAAGCAATTAACAAAGTTTTTCCTTTACCCAAAGAAAACAATAAGAAATATGTCGTAATGTCATACATAGGCCCACTTTCAAATAAAATATCTAAACACTTTAAAAAGTTGAACATTAATGTGGCATTTAAAACTAATAAAACTCTACAAAATATAATAAAAAACAATAAAACCAAAACAAAAAAAGAAAAATTATCAGGTGTATATAAATTGAAGTGTGGCACATGTGACAATGTCTATATAGGACAAACTGGTAGACCTTTTATCTCTCGGATAAAGGAACACATGAGAGCATATAACAGAAATTTAGAAAATTCAAAATATGCTAACCACCTATTCCAATTTAATCATTGTTTCGATCCAAATTTTGAAATTTTACATATTTGTGATAAGGGTAAGAAGTTAGATCTTTTGGAGGCTGTAGAAATTAATAAATTTAAAAGTAGTAAAAAACTGTTAAATTCTCAACTTGATTTGAATGAATCCCCTTTGTTAAATTTAAAAATTTAAATAAATATTGTTGTATTGTTGCTTAGATCAGTTGGAACACAATTCATAATTTGTTAACATGTCTGAAGAAGGTACAGTGTACCGAAACAGCTGTCACTGAATTATATAATAAATATGAAAATCAAATAAAACTACGTTTTATTTTTATTTAATTAATAAATTGGATATTGTTTATTTTTTATTATTTCACTCACCTCATACTTCATAAATCATAGCAGACCCTGGGTTTCTTCACGTAATTTGTGACATTGTCAATGCTGCGTCACGTTCACAACTGACGTCCAACGGCCTTCTATCCTGCAGACTGACCTCCGCGCCATCTGGTGGCCGACCGAAGAATTTCCAAATCAGTCCTCTTTCTTTATAACCGGGTATTTCAAAGTTCATAGTTGTATTTTCATTCTTGCATATGTAAATTTTTTCCCAAATTGTGAGTTCCTTCGGTTTTTCCCAATTGTTTAAGTAATTTTGTTTTGTTTTCAATTCTATGTTTTTCTGACCAGGCATGTGCAGCTATTGCAGATTTTTCGGTTTCTCCATTTTTAACATTTCTGAGGTGTTCTTTTAATCTTGTATTTAGATTCCTTTTTGTTTTTCCTATGTATATCTTTTCACAATCTTTACAATTAATTTGATAAATTCCCGATTTTTTACAGTCTTCAATTTTTTCATTTTGTTGGTTTTTATTAAATTACCTAAGCTGTAATCATTTTTCGGTGCTAATTTAATGTTGAATTTGTTGAAAATTTTTTGAAACTTGTCAAATACGAAAGGATGGTATGTGAACTTCTTGAATTTTTTGCCTATATTTTTATCTGTCTGAAAAGTACTTTCATTGATGACTTTTTGTTCTTTGAATTTATTTATTTTCTTGTGTATCATTTTCTTGTGAAAACCATTATCCTTAGCAATTTGTATGATGTGTTCTTTCTCTTTTTTTTGTAATTTTCTTTGCTCATGGGGACATTCACAAGTCTGTGTGTTAAACTATTAAATACTGCCTGTTTGTGTGAAAAATGGTTAAATCCAGTAGCTTTTATATAATTGCCGATGTGAGTTTCTTTTCTGTAGATTCCAAATTCTATTTTCTTTTTTTCTTCATTCCTAATCAATTTAAGGTCTAAAAATGGTATTTCATGATTATTTTCTATTTCCACTGTAAATTTGATTGTTTTATTTTGAATATTTAACAGTTTAATGGCATCTTCTAATTGTTTCTCTTTTACTATTGCTATGATATCATCTACGTATCTTCTCCAAAATTTAAACATCAAAGGATGTGCTTTAGTTACATGACATTCAAAATTCCCCATAAACATGTCTGCTAAGAATGGTGATAATGGATTTCCCATTGCGAGTCCTGATTTTTGTCTAAAGTATTTTCCTCTAAAGGTGAAGAACATTTGATTTAAGCATAATTTTGTTAGTTTTTATGTATTCTTTAACGCTATCATCATCTAATTTGTTTTCTTTCAACCATTTTTCTAAAATTTTCAAAGTTGTGTCAGTCGGTATGTTTGTGAATAATGAAGTAACATCAAATGAGACCAATCTTTCTGAAGGTTCTATTTCTACATTTTCTAATTTCTCAACTAATTGGTAAGAATTTTCTACTGCTAAATTTTCAAATTTTTCCATACCTTTAAATTTATTGTTAAGCCATTTGGATATGTTATATGTCGGTGAATTTATATTGTTGATGATAGGTCTCATTTTCTTTCCGTCTTTGTGAATTTTAGGAAGACCATGAATGTTGGGGTTTCTGGGATTTGGTATTTTTAATTTAAACTTTTCCTTTTGTGTCATAATTTTTTTAATTGATTTTAGGCTGGTTTCAACTTCTTTAATTGTTTTTGCGAGAGGATTTGTTTTAATTTCTTCATATTCTTCCCCCTTTAATAAATTCTCCATCCTATCATTATAATCGTCTTTATCCAAAATTACCAAATTATTCCCTTTGTCTGACTTTGAAAAAACAACATTTTTATTATTAATGTTTCTTATTTTCTTCATGTTTGTTTTACATATGATTTTAGTTTTGTGTTTTTAATTTTTTCAATAACTTCCCCACATTCTTTTCTGATTATTGTTTGTTCTTCAAAATTCATGTCATCTATAGCAATTTCAATATCAGCTATGTAATCTTCTAAATTGTTAGAGTAACTAATGCATGTTTTCAATCCCTTGTCCAAAAAAGATATTTCTTCTTTTGTAAAGTTTTCAGATGATAGGTTAATTACATTATTCTCAATTTCTTTATCCCTCCCTAATGTAGTGGTTATACTTTTTGTACTTATATTTTTCTTCAATTTTTTTAAATCAGGTTTTAAATTAATTATCTTTTTCTTTTGTACATCAAATTTTTTCTTCATTTTGAGGTTCAATTGGGTTAATTGGTTGTAGAAGTTTTTTTCTAGGTTATCCCAAATTATTTGTCCTAAATTGTTGTTTAATCTTAGATGTAAAAAGTACAGTTCTACGTCTATTTTACTTATAGTTGTGTAATGTTTGACTTTTTCCAAATTGAGAGTTTTCTTTTCTAAACTTTTTTGGTGTTGGTTATTGTTGTTTTTAACCATTTTCCGGACAAAGTTTGGAGTGATATTATTTTCTAAACATTTATTAATGAATTTGATATCTGCAGCTCTTTTATTTCTAAGTTCTTTTAATTTCAAATATCTTTTAATTACAGGCAGTATTTAATAGTTTAACACACAGACTTGTGAATGTCCCCATGAGCAAAGAAAATTACAAAAAAAAGAGAAAGAACACATCATACAAATTGCTAAGGATAATGGTTTTCACAAGAAAATGATACACAAGAAAATAAATAAATTCAAAGAACAAAAAGTCATCAATGAAAGTACTCTTCAGACAGATAAAAATATAGGCAAAAAATTCAAGAAGTTCACATACCATCCTTTCGTATTTGACAAGTTTCAAAAAATTTTCAACAAATTCAACATTAAATTAGCACCGAAAAATGATTACAGCTTAGGTAATTTAATAAAAACCAACAAAAATGAAAAAATTGAAGACTGTAAAAAATCGGGAATTTATCAAATTAATTGTAAAGATTGTGAAAAGATATACATAGGAAAAACAAAAAGGAATCTAAATACAAGATTAAAAGAACACCTCAGAAATGTTAAAAATGGAGAAACCGAAAAATCTGCAATAGCTGCACATGCCTGGTCAGAAAAACATAGAATTGAAAACAAAACAAAATTACTTAAACAATTGGAAAAACCGAAGGAACTCACAATTTGGGAAAAAATTTACATATGCAAGAATGAAAATACAACTATGAACTTTGAAATACCCGGTTATAAAGAAAGAGGACTGATTTGGAAATTCTTCGGTCGGCCACCAGATGGCGCGGAGGTCAGTCTGCAGGATAGAAGGCCGTTGGACGTCAGTTGTGAACGTGACGCAGCATTGACAATGTCACAAATTACGTGAAGAAACCCAGGGTCTGCTATGATTTATGAAGTATGAGGTGAGTGAAAAAATAAACAATATTAAAAAACCTCATAGTGTTATTTCCTATCTACATAACTTAATAAAGTTGGCTATCAAGTCATAGGAAAACAAGAATAACGTAAACAACTGGAACAAGATGGCGGCTTCAAACATACAACATTTCAACGAACATTTTTCGAAAACTAAGATAGAAATTAAAAGATATTTGAAATTAAAAGAACTTAGAAATAAAAGAGCTGCAGATATCAAATTCATTAATAAATGTTTAGAAAATAATATCACTCCAAAATTTGTCCGGAAAATGGTTAAAAACAACAATAACCAACACCAAAAAAGTTTAGAAAAGAAAACTCTCAATTTGGAAAAAGTCAAACATTACACAACTATAAGTAAAATAGACGTAGAACTGTACTTTTTACATCTAAGATTAAACAAACAACATTTAGGACAAATAATTTGGGATAACCTAGAAAAAAACTTCTACAACCAATTGAACCTCAAAATGAAGAAAAAATTTGATGTACAAAAGAAAAAGATAATTAATTTAAAACCTGATTTAAAAAAATTGAAGAAAAATATAAGTACAAAAAGTATAACCACTACATTAGGGAGGGATAAAGAAATTGAGAATAATGTAATTAACCTATCATCTGAAAACTTTACAAAAGAAGAAATATCTTTTTTGGACAAGGGATTGAAAACATGCATTAGTTACTCTAACAATTTAGAAGATTACATAGCTGATATTGAAATTGCTATAGATGACATGAATTTTGAAGAACAAACAATAATCAGAAAAGAATGTGGGGAAGTTATTGAAAAAATTAAAAACACACAAACTAAAAAAACATATGTAAAACAAACATGAAGAAAATAAGAAACATTAATAATAAAAATGTTGTTTTTTCAAAGTCAGACAAAGGGAATAATTTGGTAATTTTGGATAAAGACGATTATAATGATAGGATGGAGAATTTATTAAAGGGGGAAGAATATGAAGAAATTAAAACAAATCCTCTCGCAAAAACAATTAAAGAAGTTGAAACCAGCCTAAAATCAATTAAAAAAATTATGACACAAAAGGAAAAGTTTAAATTAAAATACCAAATCCCAGAAACCCCAACATTCATGGTCTTCCTAAAATCCACAAAGACGGAAAGAAAATGAGACCTATCATCAACAATATAAATTCACCGACATATAACATATCCAAATGGCTTAACAATAAATTTAAAGGTATGGAAAAATTTGAAAATTTAGCAGTAGAAAATTCTTACCAATTAGTTGAGAAATTAGAAAATGTAGAAATAGAACCTTCAGAAAGATTGGTCTCATTTGATGTTACTTCATTATTCACAAACATACCGACTGACACAACTTTGAAAATTTTAGAAAAATGTAATGTTGAGTGATTCCGGGTTCTGTGGCCGTGGTCCATAGTTGGTGTTGATACCAACACCAACTATGGACCACGGCCACAGAACCCGGAATCACTCAACATTATGATTACCGGCCGTGAAAGCCTGCATTCAGCTTTTAGAAAAATGGTTGAAAGAAAACAAATTAGATGATGATAGCGTTAAAGAATACATAAAACTAACAAAATTATGCTTAAATCAAATGTTCTTCACCTTTAGAGGAAAATACTTTAGACAAAAATCAGGACTCGCAATGGGAAATCCATTATCACCATTCTTAGCAGACATGTTTATGGGGAATTTTGAATGTCATGTAACTAAAGCACATCCTTTGATGTTTAAATTTTGGAGAAGATACGTAGATGATATCATAGCAATAGTAAAAGAGAAACAATTAGAAGATGCCATTAAACTGTTAAATATTCAAAATAAAACAATCAAATTTACAGTGGAAATAGAAAATAATCATGAAATACCATTTTTAGACCTTAAATTGATTAGGAATGAAGAAAAAAAAGAAAATAGAATTTGGAATCTACAGAAAAGAAACTCACATCGACAATTATATAAAAGCTACTGGATTTAAACCATTTTTCACACAAACAGGCAGTATTTAATAGTTTAACACACAGACTTGTGAATGTCCCCATGAGCAAAGAAAATTACAAAAAAGAGAAAGAACACATCATACAAATTGCTAAGGATAATGGTTTTCACAAGAAAATGATACACAAGAAAATAAATAAATTCAAAGAACAAAAAGTCATCAATGAAAGTACTCTTCAGACAGATAAAAATATAGGCAAAAAATTCAAGAAGTTCACATACCATCCTTTCGTATTTGACAAGTTTCAAAAAATTTTCAACAAATTCAACATTAAATTAGCACCGAAAAATGATTACAGCTTAGGTAATTTAATAAAAACCAACAAAAATGAAAAAATTGAAGACTGTAAAAAATCGGGAATTTATCAAATTAATTGTAAAGATTGTGAAAAGAATATACATAGGAAAAACAAAAGGAATCTAAATACAAGATTATTTAAAAGAAAACCTCAGAAGAATGTTAAAAATGGAGAAACCGAAAAATCCAATCTGGCAATCAGCGGCATCTCGCCTGGTGCAGAATAAACATTATATATTTAAAACACAAACCAAATTACTTAAACAATTGGAAACACCGAAGGAACTCACAATTTGGGAAAAAATTTACATATGCAAGAATGAAAATACAACTATGAACTTTGAAATACCCGGTTATAAAGAAAGAGGACTGATTTGGAAATTCTTCGGTCGGCCACCAGATGGCGCGGAGGTCAGTCTGCAGGATAGAAGGCCGTTGGACGTCAGTTGTGAACGTGACGCAGCATTGACAATGTCACAAATTACGTGAAGAAACCCAGGGTCTGCTATGATTTATGAAGTATGAGGTGAGTGAAATAATAAAAAATAAACAATATTAAAGAACCTCATAGTGTTATTTCCTATCTACATAACTTAATAAATTGGATTTTTATCGAGTAAACACCAACTCAATTGATTAGTTTTATTTTTATTTAATTAAATATGATACTAATGTTGTTGTATAAGTTGAACAACGAGTTCAGGTCTGCGGGTGTGTTCTTGTTGAGTAAGTCTGTATTCTCAGCTTATTTTAAAATTTCTATGTCTTTTAGATTGCTAATCTTGTTGTTGTTGTTGTTGTTATTCTCTCTGTGTAATATTGACGTAGTATTATCGATTTTGTCGAACTAATGATCCGTTTCTAGTAGGCTATATTTTTGGCAAAACTTGATTTCTCTTTGATATTAATAGATTTTATAATATGTTCAGTGTATCTTGTGTTAAAATTTCTTGTTGTTCTACCAATGGAAAACTTGTAACAACTGTACTTTAGTTTAAAAACGCCTTTATTTTAGTAGTTATTTATTTGTTACTTCCATTTTGTTTGATACGATGTTGATGGGTTTGTTATTAGTTTTAAATGCGACTTTTATTTTTTTCTCTTGTTTCTTCATCGAATTAGCTAATTTAACAGTTTCAAAATTGGGAAAGATATTCTGTGCCAGACTAAAACGAAGGCTTGATTCTCGCAAGGTCTCCATGCTGGACATAGCCATTCTCATCACTGCGTTTTAGAAGTGAAACTGAACCAAGTCACTAGTTAGCGTTACCTGTCCAATGGAGGGACGCGGGAGCATAGCTGTCAGTACCGTCTCATGGAGCTCGTGTTTTACATCGCTGGTATAGACTATTCGAGAAAGCGCACGAGGGAGTGGGATAGGGTGTATTATATAGTTGCATACCTATCGGGCTATGTAGAGAACTGTCATGTAGAAACACAGATGCAGTAAATAACGTTTCATTTAGTAAAAAAAAAGTGAAGTTATTGTAGAGTACGTATGTAGTTGATATTGCGCGTACCTGACCTTACCTGTAGTGAACTGCTACCCAAAACGAAAAGAAATGTGCATGCGCTAGGACAATCTTTGTCTTAAAACGTTTCATTGCCTTGTAAGCAATGCACAACATAAGTATATTTTATTTTATTTTATTATGCACCTTAGATTGCTTCCTATGTTTACATTACAGAAGAATCGCCCAATAGATATGCAGACTTGTGATACACACCTGCCCACCTCCATCCCAATCGCTCTAGTAGAGTCCATACTAATACAAGTAAATAAATCGGCAAATGGAACAAATTCCGTTCTCTACTTACAGCTTTTATCTTCTAATAAACAGAAATGCTTGTTTGTTTGTTCGTATTTTATGCGCTGCCATACCATTCATCTGATTGTGATTTTTTTTGTGCAAAATGTCCAGCAAATTCCCGGGATGAACATAGGCTATAAGAGAGTTGTGATACTCAACTCCTACACCCTTAAAAACGTGAAAAAGTCCCTTTTTGACGCTTAAATGACTTACGCTGCCTAAACCATAACAAATACACAAAATTAATGTACACAGAATTGAATATCTCAAACAATTCTACAAAAAAAAAGTCCGCGATAGCATATGTTCATCTTTTACAGTTAACTCGCAATAGCCATTTTTTGTCTTTCATTGATGCCAAGAAGATCGGGATAAGATTCTCGGGCAAATGTGCGCTGCCATACCGTTTATCCGATTGTGCTAGGGATTTTTGCAAAATGTTCAAGATTTTCCCGGGAACGTTATAGGCTAGAAATGAGTTTTAATGCTCAGGCCCTTCACCCTTAAAAATCACCCTTTGTAGTGAAAAATGTAAAAAAAAAACTCGTTTTCTACGCTTAAATGGCTTACTCTGCCTAATCCATAATAAATAAACCAGATCAATGTACACAGAATTGAATGTCTCAAAAACCTCTACAAAACAGTCCGCGACAGCAAACGTTTATCTTTTACGGATAACTCACTATATACCATTTTTGTCTTTCATTGACGCCAAGAAGATCGGGATAAGTAGATTCCCAGGAGCGCAGAGCGGGTATTATTTCACGGATAACTCAAAATAACGAATTTAGTATTTCAGCTCATTTATGCAAAGTACATCGGATCACGTATTTCCAACCAACGCCGGGTAAATAGCACGGGGTATATAAAAATAATTATGATTTTTTTTGTTCCTTTTACTTATTCGACTAAAGGTAAAAACACATTGTGATTTATTTAGACGTAGCAGCGAACGCGGGTATTAACTAGTCAGTAATAAAAAATTCTTAAAAATGAATTTGCAGTAATTGAGAATTTCGTATTTATCTTTTATAACAGGAGAGATAGAATGTGAAAAGCACAAAAGTGAAAATACGATGTTGGAACATGTGTATGACCCGGAAATATGCAGTAATGTCAGTGAAAAGCTCTATTTGATTAAACTAGAAGGGAGAGAGAGAGATGCACAAAATCTCATTTTGCAAGGCTTTATTTTCTGATAAATACTTGACTACGAAAGCCGGAGCATATTGAATCAGAATGATATACGACTGCTCATGCTGTCGCGCACAGAAATTCAAATGAATGCAGGCGAAGCTCTATATGAATTAATATTGGAATACAATTTTATAAAAAATATCATTCAATTTTGAGACTTTTTCTCTATTGACTACTGAAATCACTAAATTCAAATTTATTGAGTAAACTCTGTAGTTTACATAAAATAACACTTCATTTTTATGAATCGAAATTAATATTAAATTATGAGGAGCTTATTTTCAAAATATCTCAACCATTTTCATAATTTTTGGGAACCAATCCAAGGACATTATATTTTATAAACAAGAGTCAGTTTATTTACAATATACAACTTTAATGCACGTTTATAGTGATTTAAAAGACGTTTGAAGTCAGATTTGCATAGAGTAATCCAAGAAGAATGCAGACACACAAAAAGTCAGTTTTGGTACAAGGTGGATGAGATGTTTGAAAACAAGTTCCTTACTTATGTTTTGGATATACCTTATATTATTTTAAAATACATAAAAATGTTACTTATTGAGATTTCATATTCTACAAAGGCTCCGACGAGAGCTTGCTTCAAAGGGGCAATTCAGAAAATGAAAATATATATTAGCATTGTAAATTATTTTAGAATAGATAAATAAAATTAATACTGTAAATTACAAACATTTATAATTTATATATATATGGGGGCACGCCGTAGCGTAGTGGTTAAGGCACTGAGCTACAAGCCGGAGGGTCGAGGGTTCAAGTCCCGTTGGGATCAGGACTTTTAAACTGACCCAAACCCTCTGGCGGCACTATGGCCCTGGGGTAGACTCAGCCTCTAACGAAAATGAGTACCAGACGCTTGTTCTGGGGGTAAAGGCGGCCGTCACGCAGGGCTGACAACCCGGCTGGCATAAAGTGCCGATTGTCTAGAAAAAGTGGGAGCCTTAACCTCCCACTACCCCAAGGGCCTCCGGGTCTGTTGTGGGATCACTTTACTTTTATATATATACAAATGTCAGGAAAAATTTAAGGCCCAAACGGTCCCCGAAATCATATGGCCATCATCATCATCCATACCCTTATCATTATCATCAACATCATCATCCTTCACTGGTGTGGAAAGCAACGGGAAGCTACCACACCTACAATTCCCTAGTAAAGCTGCAAACATAGCATGAAGATGCTATGATTGCAGTGAAGGACCTGCCTTCGGGCAGAATTACTATGGGTGGATGGATATATAATATTAATATCAATTAGAGGTTTTAATGAATATTGATGCAATTCCTCATATAATAACTGTTTTAATTATTTCATAGAGCTAATATTTTTAATGAAGTAGTGTTTGTGTTGTCAATATAAATTTTAATTAAATAAATTCCAAAATCTTTAAATTCGATAACGACCAGAATTATAATAAAGAGAATGGTAGACTAGATCTGTAGCGCCATGGAATAATAATAATAATAATAATAATAATAATAATAATAATAATAATAATCTTGTAATTTTATCTCATACCATAAAATGTATACTTCCATGATATTGTATAAAAATGACTATGTTAAAGATAGAGTTAATTTGCACATAAATATTTCAGTATTGAATTTAATTGCAAACTTTAAACATTTATAGCCCACGATCTGTCGGGAGAGGATTTCAAACTCTGGCTCATACACTTACTTCTTTGACCACATAAGGATGCGAAGGGCCTCCCTAGATGAGTGTTCAGCTCAATTTCAAGACCACCTCCGAGACAGCATGGACATTTTAGACAATATACACTATTCAATCATACATTCATACAAAACAATATTAATTCGATTTGGATGATTAGCCAGATGATGTTTGGGGATCATTTGGGTATTAAAGTTTACTGGCATTTGTCTTATAAGTTAAGAAAAATTAAAAAAAACTCACCCAGGAAGCTCGTACCAATCGAAGATTGAAACCGAGTACACTGCATACGAGACAATGACGTTATCCTGAGATCATAACGGTGGACGATTTTAGAACTAAAGACGATAACACATAACCTATTTAGTATAAACAAGTAAAAATAAAGCATAATATAAAAAGTTCCATTCTTACTTTTATTTTCTTTATTCTCACTTCTCTTTGTAGAACTTATACTGCCCACGGGACTCATAACTCAATGTTCTGGGCAAATTTCCTGTAGACAGATAGCAATGAATATAACCACCCACGCTAGGTAGATACACAGTGGCGGACCTCTCTGAACCTGTGGTTATGAGAATGCTAGGACCACCCGCCAAAGACATCCGATTTAAATCATAAGAAAAGAAACATAGACTCAAATCCTGTTTAAGTTTTAAAATCCTCTATCTTGCCAAAATAGAACCTGTGCTGTAGGAGTGGAAAGCAGGTAATCTACTGACCACGCCTTCCCGGTGGACAATAACATTTATCGTACTTATCAATCGTTTATGATCTCTTGGAACTTAAAGTGATCATTTGTAAGACAGTCAGTGGTTGCAATATTAAAATACCTTTGACAACTCTACCATCTAAGTTGATTTGACCCAAAACATCTGAAATATCCTGTATCTTCCTAATTGATCTCTCGAACTGATTTACATTTTTTTTTTATATTTCCTTCCTTTAATAATATCAGCATTGACTTGATTAATTTTAATTTCAGTTTAATTTTTAAAAATATATTTTTATAATAACCTATTATATGTAGGCTATATTATGACCTTATGTAGTCCACCGCTGTATCTCGAGGTAGCGTGCTGCCTTGTCACGCAGCGGGCCCGGGTTCGATCCCCGGTCGTTGCAGTTTTTCTGGGTGAGGTTTTTATCGGGGTTTTTCCTCACCTGTAAGACAAATGTCAGGAAAACTTTAAGGCCCAAACGGTCCCCGAAATCATATGACCATCATCCTTATCATTATCATCATCATCCTTCACCGGTGTGGAAAGCAACGGGAGGCTACCACACCTACACAATTCCCTATTAAAGCTGCAAGCATAGCATGAAAGTGCTATGATTGCAGTGAAGGACCTGCCTTCGGGCAGAATTACTATGGATGGATTTATATTTCAATTTTATTATCTGTATAGACTAAATCAATGAAATAATAGCAATATTATTCTTACATAGCAACTATATATTATCCGAAGCAAGTTATTGATATTATTAAAAGTTAATTTAAAAACTTATATTGGACCAGTGAGATTAATCTTTTGAAATAAAATCAATGTTTTCAATGCAAAATGTTGGCTAAAAAACTTCAGTTCTCACTGAACGTCAGTTTGTTTGGAATAAAAGTCAGTTCAATTAATGCTAGCACTTTTAATTGGAAAGTCTTGTGTACACTTGTCAAGTTGGTTCGGTAGAGAGTGTAGTAATTCTGAAATCAACGGAGTGGAATGAAGTATGAGAAGAGAAACTTTACCATCAACCTAGAGAGATAGAGAGAGCACCAACTTTATCTAGGCCTAGTAGTTCATTTTAAATCCATTTTCAAATTTATCTAGTACTTCACACATATTTCCTTTATATGAAAATTAAAAGTATATATATATATATGAAAAGAACAATGAATGCTTGAGTCGGGATTTGAAACCGAGTCTCTAAACTCTGTACGTTTAGCGCTCTAACAACCTGAGCTACCCAACTGTCCGTCGCCGTGGCGTAGTCGGTAGATTCCCTACCTTCCACTCCGGCGACCCGGGTTCGATTCCCGGCGGGGTAGGAGATTTTAAATCTCCATCTTGGGTTCTGGGCGTGTGTCCCGTCTTTGTGTCTATATGTGAGAATAAAAGAAAGTTAATAAATAGGTAAAACAAGAATGAAAAACAGTGTTAAGGAAAAAGAGAGAAAAACACATTTTAAAAAAAAGTATTTCAACACAAACATAGATTTTTCTTATATATTCTCAATTTACACAAACCGTAGCGGAAAATCGTTCCGATTGACATCTTGTGGCCAACATAACAGTTAAGCAAATTATTAAAGATAATATTTACTTTATAGCAGTAACACTATATATATATATATATATATATATATATATATATATACACGGCGGAATTTACCCAAAAAATGGTTTTCCGTCACCCTCACGAAATTAACATTCTCCATTTGCAGCAGTCCTGAAATTCCACATCTGTAAATTCCAGTTTACCCATACTTCTTCTGACTCCATCCATCAACCCTCTTTAGATCTTCTCCTTATTTTTCCATACATTCTCCATTC
The DNA here is from genome assembly GCA_030220185.1 of Diploptera punctata. Classification (NCBI taxonomy): domain Eukaryota; kingdom Metazoa; phylum Arthropoda; class Insecta; order Blattodea; family Blaberidae; genus Diploptera; species Diploptera punctata. Next base: position 4,112,282 of record JASPKZ010009837.1, on the reverse strand, counting down.
CAAGATTTTTTTTAGGAAATCTATCACATTGCATCCTCATGAGATGTCCGTATCATCCTCCATCAGATGGCGTCCTCTTGAGATGTCCGTCAGAAACAAATTGAAAATAAAATTATTGACCGAAACAACTCACTAATATTATTTTTTAATAATTGATAATTTGTTTTTTAATTATTAATAAAAATAATTTTAAGATTTGTCAATATATTTACCTAATGCCTTGTATAATAAGCGATACATTAATTCATTATAGTTTATTACTTTCTTTGTATTTTTTCTTTTCTTTTTATGTATAGTAGATTCGAAGTTATTCCTTTATTATAAAATCTCTCATTCGTTTAATTTTAATTGTATTTAATTTTATTGTATTATTAGGCATTATTTTCATTATTGTTCAGTTTGACAGATAATTAATTGTTTAGTATGTACTATTATTGTAATGTTTTTGTATTTAAATGTAACATGTTTGTCTTGGTGAGTGGAAGAGAAGGTCAAATGGCCTTAACTCCACCAGGCTAAGTAAATCTATTCTATTCTATAATCTTAATCGTCTTCCTTCAATTGTCTGTAACACGTGTCTTTCAACTTTCTTAATTTTCCTAATTTCAACGTTTTTAATGTTTTCTAATCTGGACTTCCGCGATGATCTCCAGCAATCCATATATGTTGCTAATAGTTTTTTAAATGTTAATGTCTCTGATTCATATAATATAATAATCCCTATGATATATAATAATTTATTTGATCCATGAAGGCTGTTTTTATTCCATATATCTAGTTCAACATTCCAATTACTCTCCGCCCATCTGCTATTCTTTTGGTTAATTCCGGAGGAATGAAATCTAGATTGTTGTCATGAAGCTATTTTTTATTCAGATCTTCTAGTATACGCCTGAAATAACCATTATTAAAGTAATACCTGATATATCAGTCTGTCGATATCAACGAAAAAGAGCAAACGTTTGTTTAGGTAGCCCATTTATAATTTTTGGCATAAATAAATAAGTAATGGAAGTTACTAATTGGTTGTACCATCTTACCTTGTATTCAGTCTTATTGCCATACAATACGATGTAGCATAAGGAAAAATGTCCTTTTACTACCAATTGAAACAATTGAAATTCGTAACAAACAATTAAATGCTTATTTATTTATTTTTTATTAAAATTGTAATTACATATTTCAAAATTCTCCCATAAAACGTATATAGACTTGTGCTAGATAATATATATTTTTATTCCATTTATTTCTAGCGTTAGAAAGCGAACTACATTTTCTTAGACGCTCAAAGGTAAACAGTTATTCGACCAATGAAAAAGCAGTCCACACATCTGGTTTGTTTACATTACAACTGGGACTTAGCTCGGAAGAGGAATATATTGTAGTTCTATCTTGTTCTATACAAATTCTACAAATTTAGAAATGTAATGTTTTGTCTCTGTATTATCTAGTTATTTTATGCCCTATTTGAGTTTCATTAAAATTAATTAATAATAAAAAATAATTTAAATAAACTCACGTAATGGTTGCATCACTTTTTAGTTAAATTATTTTGAATAAATAAATAAATAAATATACATATATATATATATATATATATATATATATAATAGTATATACTTTTCCTGGCATTATCATTAAAATGTTTTTATAGGAAAATATTTTACTTATCAAACAAATTTATTCAATGTTCAAAATAAAAGATACGTTTAAATGACGACCTTCAATAAATAGTGAGTATTATTGCAATATGTATTTGTTAAGTGCATAATATATTCTTATAATGTGAAGAAAAACAAAAACTCGGCTTCGCTTCGTTTTTTTTTTATTGTTTTCTCTCTCTTTTTTTTAAACTTTCGCTCGATTCTGCTCTGTTCACTTACCAACATCTATAATAAAGTTGTGTTGATATAAGATGAGAGTCGCGTTTTTAACAACGGAATTATGAATAAATACTATAATGGAATATAAATAAAAGTTCAAACTAGAAAGAAAATTACAATGTTCTTACATCGCTTGATTACACATGCTTCAAGCAAGAAGTTTTAAAACAGCCACACTTTTATATAAAGTAGCCTGGTTATTTATATTATGCCTTTCTTCGGATAATTTTATTACTTAGCGGTTCACAGTGTAAATATTAATATGAAAATAAAATTACGAACTGTATTCTAACAAAGTTTTACAATATTGTCAATGTCTCTTGTATACAACTTCAAGCAAAGTTTTTACTTCTTTCCAACTTCCTCCCATCTGCTTGCAGGAGTTTCAAAGAACAATCGCACGTTTTTTATACTACGAAATCCCCTTTGTGTTATTCGTTTTAAATAAATTGCCTCCTCGCAATTTTATATTAAAAACAAGGGAAAAACGTTTTAAATAAATATCCCTCTTTTAATCAAAATGTAAGTGGAAGGTAACACTATAAGGTTCTTCTTCTTCTTCTTCTTCTTCTTTCATGTGATAAACCTAAGGTCTGTTACGGTCTCAATCCAACATTTGAAGGGTCTGACCAAAGATCCTTTGCCTGGCGGCTGGTATTTTCAGATTTCACGTGATATTCTTGTTCGGCTCATTCTCCTTACGTGGGATTTCCAGTTGTTTCTGTATTTTTGTACATATTCCATGACTGATTCTGTTTGTAATTCTTTGATAATAACAAAATAAATGCGCACAAGTTGTGCAGAAAATATATGTTACATACATTTTGTCATTAATTTGATTCACATAGTTTGTTATTTTCAGAATTCTACCAGGGATATCCCTCGTTTTTTTGCAGGTGGTTACATGGTAACGGTCGCATGGTTTCTCGCACAGTTCACACACACAGTTGTTGCCGGGATCGTGGAAACACTTGGTGTTGCATATCTTGTGGTGGTATCCATGCACTGCTATTGAGTTCACCAGGTGTCGGAGTTCTTGATTGGTGTTGGTCCAGGATCTGTTTGTCATGGCTTCTGTTGTATAAAAGTCCAGCCATATCTCTTGTCTTTTCTTCTCCCTTTCCTGAAGTAGTTTATTTGAGCTATCTGTTTTGTAAATTTTTGAGAATCTCAGAATTCCTTTTACGGTCTGTTCTTGAGTAAACTGCAGTACGTCTCATAAATTTCATTTCTGCCGCAGTTAGTCTTTGTTTATCCACACTGCGAATTGTCCAGGACTCACTATGAGGTATTTACGTTAATGAATGAGGTGAGATGTTAAAGCATTTTCTCCAGCTCATTCATTAATCCCTCTTTTAATTTCCTTATCGTATACTAAGATTATATTTAGTCCAGGTTCCATCAGCTACTCTTATTTACATTTTATATTGTTTTAAAAAGACATTTAACAAGCATTCTGTTCACTCAATAAAGTTTAATTTTAACACAGCATTTTATTATGTTTTTATTAGTAAACTCTTTAACATTTAAAGTTCAAATCATGTATAATTTTTAACGAATGTATTAAATTGTGAATATGACGAAATTAATCCATGGTAATCAAATACCAAGCCAGGATTTGCCTTGATAATTGAGGAAGAAACCTCAGTCAGAGTGGTCATCATCGGGGGTTGAACTTGGACTTCCGAAATTAGGTTTGGAACGTTACCACTTGTTCCAATTCATTCGGTAATAATGTATCACTTCGATTTGCATGCATGTAATAATATATTATTATTTAATGATACTGCATGCTAACAGTGTTTTTGCAGTGTAATACGATTTTAATGGATACCACAAATCATGCATTTTATATATATTAACTTATTTTTATTTATTTTATAATTGTTATCATACCCAAAATAATTTAATAGTTGAGGAGAACATTTGCATCGCATTATATTATTTATTTCACATTCATTTTTTATTTACTCCCTATGTATATATAATTTAACATCTAAAGTCATGTCGAGTCTAGATTTTTTATATCCAACATGTTGCGAATTTCTATTACTTTAGGCCTATTTGTTACATATTTTAGTAAAATCCGAAGAAATGCAGCTATTGAGGCAAATAAAGTGATCCCACTGCAGACCTTGGAAGGGCCTTTGGATAGTAGGAACTTAAAGGTTCCCACCTTTCTAGACAATGGGCATGAGATTTTAGCCGAATAGTTAGCCCTGCGTGAGAGCCGTCTTTACCTCCATAACAAGCGCCTGGTACTCACTTTCGCTAGAGGCTGAGCCGACTCCAGCGCCATAGTGCTGCCATAAGGTTTTTAGCCTGGTTTAAAAATCTTGACAACACACGGATTCGAATCCCCGACCTTCAGCTTGTAGCGTATAGTTACAGAATGCCCCCAACTATCGAGGTACCCCATGAAAATACTTTTTTTTAATTTAATCGATTCTACATACTAAGTACCAAAAATTATTTTTGTTATATAAAGCCTCTCTAGTGTCCCTAAATTTTCGCTTTTTGTAACGAAAGTCCAAACATCCCATTAAAATAGAATGAGGAAGATATTCTTCGAAAATCAGCAAATCAAACCATTATCATTAGTTGTGGGTTTTACCTGAAATTCGAATTTAAAAATCGCTCTAGCAGGCGCAATTTTTGTTTTCTTGAAATAAATCTTGATATATTTGATCTGATTATCATAAGTAATGTCACGAGTGATTTCCAATTTATCTAGAGGATTTGGAAAACAAGAGTGGTATTTGTTATGACTATTTAACGAATAAAAATTAAGCTGTTTATTCACAAATCATTATTTAAATATAGTTATTTTAAAATATTTATATACCCGCGTGATCGACTATTCCGATTGAGGTTTTAAGCGGTTTCCCTCGATCCAAAGAGCAAATGCTGGAATAGAACCCCAAAAGGTCCGCTTCCGACTTCACTCTGCTAATTAACTTCAAATTTGAATTCAAAATTTAAACCGGGGCTAATGTATTTTACAGGAACCCGGGGTTCTACCTATTAAGGAGGACCAAAATGGATCGCTCACCGCCAACACTTAAGTGATAGCCGCAGAGCTTTCCATCTATCTATCTATATTTAATGTAAGTGGCAATGTTTGAAAATAAATGACAAATGTTTGGCTAGTTTCATTTGTTCATCAACTTGCAACTAGATCATATTATTTATTGCCAAATAGGATCGCAATGTTGTAAGAATGCAGCCTAGTGGAGAAGAAAGGAAACATCAAATTGTATATTATAACCAACTTTATAGGTTATTGATTATGTTTTCAGGAAACAACTCTGTAAAATCATTATTTAAAAACACACAATTATCAAATGTATATTCGAAGGAAACTATTCATTATTTGCTCTATTCAACGCACGACTATGATTGGTTGTAAAACAAAATTCATTGAAACGTGATTGGGCATTGACTCCCATTTGTGGCATGAGTTAAATAGTTAACAAAACAAAAATATTTCCGCAAACCAGTAAAATCTGACCATAAATGCAATAAGCTGAGGAATTCGCTTAGTTTACGCAATTCCTGCGTGTTGGACATTTTTAACATGTGAAGTCGCTAGGGTCGCAAATAAAACATGACCATGATAGTACTGACGCATTTTCCTCAGATATTTATTATTTCTGGCATGAGCTTCTTCAGCTTTTTAAAAATCTAGGACACGGGACCTTTCCTAAAGTCCTATGATAAACTAATGATCCGCCTAGGTTTTAATACACGAAACTCGAATCCACAAATGAAAATAGAAACCACAAGAACACAGAAAAGTCATAAATAAGTAGGAGCAAAGCTACCAGATAAAGTATTCATTACAGGGACACTTGTCATCCCATATTCTCTCAAAAATATTGAACCAGATAGGCATATATATAACTGTGAATCATCCAGGTACATTATATGAATGTTAAAAATGGTCTCTTTGTTTAAGAGAAGAGAAAATATTACGAGTATTTGAGAATAAAGTGCTTAGAAAACATGTTTGGCCCAAAGAGAAACGAACAGGGAGGTGAGTGGAGAAAACTATGAGCTACGATGCATGATATTTAAAGGAAACAAGCTGTAATAAGAACAGTTAAGTGTCGTAGACTGCGATGAACAGGACATGTGGCACGAAAGGTCATTAACGAGGGCCATGGAAACTTTTTTTGTAGGAAAATCAGTGTGGAAAGAGCTCAAATACGTAGACGAAGTATGATGTGGGAGAATAAAATTAACCATGATTTATGGGATAAAAATATACAGCGAATGTTGAAATATATTAGCTCAGGATTGGGATGTATGGACAACTTACGTCAGCTTGACAGTGAATGCCCGAGTGACAGTGTGTTAATTAAATAATGTAATATATTTTAATAATCAAATAATATCTCGCATTTGTATAAAAATGTATAAATCATTGCCGGTATATATATATATATATATATATATATATATATATATATGGTATGATAAGAAAAATAAATGCCTGAACGGGATTCGAACCCGGATCTCTGAGTCTGTACCTCTTATATATAAGAAAAATAAGTGTTTGAATTGGATTCGCCTGGTAGTGTAATGGAATTTTTCTTATATATAAGAAAAATAAGTGTTTGAATTGGATTCGCCTGGTAGTGTAATGGATATCACGCTGAGGTACAGACTCAGAGATCCGGGTTCGAATCCCGTCCAGGCATTTATTTTTCTTATCATACCATATTAAGCTTGCATTGCTCAATGTTAAAGATTTAATTATAACATATATATATATATATATATATATATATATATATATATATATATATATATATCACTGTTGTATATAGGCCTAATCCTTTTTTTTTAATTTTGGTATTTGGCATTTATAACTTTGTCCCTCTTACTTTAAGGGAGGAAAGATTACGAATATTTGAGAATAAAGTTCTTAGAGAAAAATGTTGGGCCAAAAAGAGATGAACAGACAGGTGAATGGAGAAAACCTCATAATAGCGAGCTATATGATATGTATAGGAAGCCAGATATAATAAGAACAGTTAAGTCTCGTAGACTGCAATGGGCAGGACATGTGATACGAATGGGGGATGACAGAGGTGGATGGAAGCTTCTTGTAGGAAAACCAGAGGGAAAACGTCCAGTTGATAGACCAAGAATGAGGTGGGAGAATAACATCTTCCATGATTTGAAGGAAGTAGATTGTACAAGGGATGATTCCAAAACATTAGCTCAGGATAGGGATGTATGGAGAGCTTATGCCCGCGCGGCCATGAACCTACGGGTTTGATAGAGCCAGTGAGTCAATTAGTTAGTTATAACTTTGTCCCGCGCTGTAACCGATTGATTAAGCTAAGATGCCTTGGCACAAAGCTAGGGGACTTTTTGCGCTGCTCTGGTTCGAGTCTCCGTTGAGGAAGAAAATGTCTCATGAATATTCGGCAAGTATGGGACCCATGCCCACCCAGCATCGTGAGGAATTTGTGCAGCTACAACAAGTAGCGGCTCCAGGTTGATAAAACCACGCTGACCACATGCCACCCCCACACTGGCTGGATGGTCATCTACTTCTGTGATTAACACATGTGGATGTGAGGCCAGTAGTCTTCTGGTAGGCTAAGGGCTTTCTAGGCCTGTCGCGCCATAGAGTTTTTTTCTCCCAGTTATAACTTTGTTATTGCAAGGCAAACATGAGTTTGAAAGGAGGAAGTTCTACAAACTAGAAACACACCTTCAATAATCCAGTGCGTTAGTTTGACAAGCTTCACCACTAAATTCTTGAAAGTCCTCTACAGAAAGTTCAATTGTGACAGAGTATTAAAGTTTAAATACCGCAAAGACTGAGTGTTGACTTTGTACAGTAAAGTGAAGAAAACGTCGTGCCAAGCTTAACCTGCAGAGCAGTGTACACTGACGTCAGAATCCATACATATTTTACAAGATCCGTGTAACATAATTCAAAACTGCAGTCCAATCAGTATAGCTTTTCTACCTAACTCAACATTTTCCTCCGTTATTTTATTATTACTATTTTACCATTTATTCGAATGTCAATCCAATTTAATTTTTTAGTTCTTTATTAATACTACCTAATACCCGGCGTGCGCTGCTACGCCTAAATAAATAGAAATTAACGTGATCTTATGTTTAGTTGAGTAAGTAAAAGGAAAAATAATTATAAATTTATATTTTTAGATACCCCGTGCTGATTACCCGGTGTTGCCCGGGAATCTACTTATCCCGATCTTCTTGACATAAAGGAGTTGAAATACGAAAATTAATGTTTTATGTTAAATTAAATATGTAAAAGGAAAAATAATTATAAATTTATATTTTTAGATACCCCGTGCTGATTACCCGGTGTTGTCCGGGAATCTACTTATCTCAATCTTCTTGTCATAAATGAGCTAAAAGACGAAATTCGTTATTGTGAGTTATCCGTAAAAGAATATCCGTGCTGCTATGCTTGCACAGGAATCTACGTACTTGTCTCGATCTTCTTGGCATCAATGAAAGACAAAAATGCTTATTGTGAGTTATCCGTAAGAGATAAACATATGCTGTCAAGGACTATTTTGTAGAGCTTTTTGAGATATTTAATTATGTGTACATTAATTGTATTTGTTATGGTTTAGGCAGCGTAAGCCATTTAAGCGTCCAAAGAGCTACTTTTTTCACGTATTCCACAACAAAGGGCGATTTTTAAGGCTGTAAGAGTTGAGTATCACAACTTATGTTCATCCCGGGAATCTCCTGAACATTTTGCAAAAATCATCATCACAATCGGATCAACGGTATGGCCGCGCATAAAGTACGAACAAACAAACATACAAACAAACATTCATTTTTATATATTGGATTACATAAATTATATTGCAACTATTTTATGCACATTACCGTATCGTAGATTTATGACAGATAAAAGAACCACAAGTCGGAAAAGAGGACTCTCAGCGTAATTTCTCACCCCTTTCACGCCCGCATTTACAATTCAAATCTGGGCGTGAAAGGGCCAAAAATTTTGCTCGAAGGCCTCTTAATTCAGGCTTGGTATTAATTTATGTAAAGTAAGTCTACATTGATAAATCCAAAATTTTACTTTTCTTCCAAAGGAAACCATACTCAGAATTTTCCTGTCCTTAAATTTCATCGGCCTTGGTCATTAGAACCCACGAATATCGAAACCAGAGGCGAGCGTGTAACCACTTGTTCACTGTAACCGACTGATAATAATAACAAACTAACCTTATAATGATGAAAGAATGCTAGTGTTTGTTTTGAAACCAACTCTTCATTAATTGGATGATAAAAATACGTATATTTAATTCTAATTGAATCTCTTTACTATCATATTACATAAATTATGTTATGAAAACGATATAAATTACTGATAATGAATTGTATCATATGTTTCAAATATCAAATTACAATCCAGGAGACGATAATAGCATTAATTGGTTAATTATTGAAACTTTGTAAAATATCACTGTAATCATAATTACGGTAGTTCAAAATACATTTTTTAAACATTTTTGTATAGAACTAAAATGCAACGTGTTTCAGTACGCCCTAGTATCGCTTTTGGTTAACATAAGCTCCTAGTCAGAAAACTTGTCGCAGATATAAAACGAGAATTTCCCTTGATAAATCTCGTAACGCTAACGAATGACCTGATTCCCGCTTGTTTATTAAGTTAACCCGCAAATTTTTAAAGTGTAGCCTTTCTGGTCAAATGATTACAGTCTTTCAGATTATTTTGTTTAAAAATCGAGCTCTTGCTTAATAATCAAATCAGTGGGGCAATAAAGAATGTTTTCTAGTTGGCCTACTACATGCAAGGACGATGATAATAATAATAATAATAATAATAATAATAATAATAATAATAATAATAATAATAATAAAAGTACAGGCATATAATTAATTAGTAAAAGGTAATGTTAGATATGGGGCTGAAACGTGGAAATTTAATAAAAAATTATAATCAAAACTCATGACAATAGAAATTGATTTTTTTCAGGTCAGAGATGTGTTCAAAATTTAAAAAAATAACAAAAATAATGTAATGCGGCAAAATTGAATGTTAAGAACTTGTATTGGATTATGTCAGATATAAGGAATTGAATTATTGGTACTGCCACATAAGAAAATACAAGAAGAAAGATTATCTAGAAGAATGTTGCAATGGTGTCCTGAAAGAAGATAGAGAGAAATAATGGATAAGAACAGTAACGACTGAAAGTGGACTAAACGATATGGAATGAATATTACGGAAGAGTACGGAAGAAAAATAAAATGTTAGGAGCAGAAAGATGTGTAAACATTGAAAATCTGTATATAAATAAATAATAATAATAATAATAATAATAATAATAATAATAATAATAATAATAATAATAATAATAAATTCCGTTTAATTTAAAAATCATGGTATACTATGAGTGGGTCCAACTACAGCATTGATTTAAATCAAGAATTCGTAAGACAAATGTAGCTTTTATCCAACTTTACCTGTGGAAATCCAGAGAAATTGCAACAACAACCGAATTCCATATTATCAGGTCAAATGTTATTATACGGATATGAAACCTGCTGAGATAACAATAAAGCTCCAGGTATTTTTAAAACGGTGTCTGACGAAAATCCTTCGCATATTTTGGCCAAATATTGTTTCCAATCAAAACATTTGGAAACAAATAAATGAAGAACTTATTGATATCCAAATTAAAAGGAGAAAATGGAGATGGATTGGTCATACTCTTAGGAAGAAGACTCAATCCCTGTTTTTGAATCCTCAGGGCCAGAGGAAAAGAGAAAGACCACGACTGTCATGGAGAAGTATGGAGTAGGAAGCCAGAAGGGAAGGAAAGACATGGGGAGAGTTGAAGGTTTTGACTCGGAGTAGAATGCGCTGGAGTTGATTCGTTAAGGCCCTGTGTTCTGGATAAGAGCAACAGGAGATGCTACTACGAGTACTACTACCCTGAGTACATCTATCTACCTGGAGTTAGACTGTTGGATGAAATTTTACGATTATTTATTTGGAAGGCCTTTATCTCAACATCCAGCTGTTGGCTTCACATCCACTCAAGTCAGTACTGGTACCAGTAAAGGGTTGATATGAAATTTACTTAGAATTTAAAACATTAATCGATCAGTCTGAGATACTTTCCTTGGTATTCATAATTCGTCAAAACAAATACTGGATTGGATTTCATTACCAGATCGTTCATTGTTTAAAAAGTATTAACAAAGAAAGAACATTTATTTTCAAATTGCTTGCGATTTTGAATGAGCACTGGTCTAATTCATTATATCAGCACCATCATTATTCAAAGTGTTTGACCGAGTGGCCTCATACAGTCTTGTTTTGTGTTCTTATTAAATACTCAGATTCAGAGGAAATAAGTCATGAAAGTGATTAATCCTATCAGTGTTTATAGAGACAGAACTCTTATGTTTATTATTTTACTGTTGGCAGACTTACGTATTTCTGAGACACTGATCTTGAACTTGATGCAGATTTATACTTATTTGTAATGTATGTAACAATTTAACAAATGTATTCATGATCACATTTATTAATTGCATTTAAAAGTTACATTAGCACTAGGCTATAATGTACATCATATTGCTAATACATACCTATTTAGAGTCATACTGATACAAGTGCCATTGATAACAATAATATTATGACCATACTGGTACAAGTGACGTTTAATTTTGGCTGTAATGGATAAATTGCATGCGTTATGTACCATATGTTCATTATAGGAAGTATTTTATAGGTTGCACTTGAAAATAATAAAAGTTGTTTAGTAAGGAAATTCAGTGAATTATTATTCTATTATAAACTTTCAAGTACTAATATCTCAAAACTTGATTTATGCTACTTAGATCACTATGATTCTCATGGCCTCATTTGTGGTAGACTAATTGTTATCTCTCCTCTTGGCTAATAAGTTAAGATTGCTTTGGAAATGCCACTTGTCATTTGTTTTAACTTTTTTTTTAATTTCTTGATACCGCCAAATAAATATATTGCCATGCGTTTATTCATTCCTGTTTTTTATTAAAAAAATTAGCAGCAAATTTAATCTTCCAATCGATTGCTTACCAGGATGAGGCGAGTCCTGTGATCGAATGCTATCCTGTCTAAATTTCATGAGAAAATGTCTTCCCACATGGTGTTAGGAATCAGGTCCCATGTTTGACAGTGCATAACATTATCCTTCAATGCTATAATTTTACAATAATTTTCCATCCATAGTAATTCTGCCCGAAGGCAGATCCTTCACTGCAATCATAGCATTTTCATGCTATGCTTGCAGCTTTACTAGGGAATTGTAGGTGTGGTAAGCTTCCCGTTGCTTTCCACACCGGTGAAGGATGATGATGATAATGAAAGGTAGATGATGATGATGATGATGATGATGGCCATATGATTTCGGGGACCGTTTGGGCCTTAATTTTTTCCTGACATCTGTCTTACAGATGAGGAAAAAACCCGATAAAAACCTCACCCAGAAAAACTGCCCCGAACGGGGATCGAACCCACAATAATTTTAAGGGGTATTAATAGTTGAATTTTAGGCATTTGTAAAAAACTTATCAAGCAGCAGAATTTCATGAATTAATCCTTTAAAGGCTCGTTCCGGTCTCATAGATTTAAATTGAAAAGTTGGATCCTCTCTTGTTCGGTTATTCCTTCTATTTGCTGGCTTATATTTGAATATATATACTCGTGTATATATGTTCACCGCTCTGGTCTCAAGGTAGCGGACTGCCTTGTCACGCACAGGACCCGGGTTCGATCCCCGGTCGGGACAGGCGCCTGGGTGAGGTTTTTTTCGGAGTTTTTCTTCGCCTGTAAGACAAATGTCAGGAAGCTTAGGGCCCAACGGTCCCCGAAAAATCATCTGGCCATTATCATCATTACTATCATTATCATCACCATCCTTCACCGGTGTGGAAAGCAACGGGAAGCTACCACACCTATAATTCCCTAGTAAAGCTGCAAAGCATAGCATGGAAATGCTATGAAATCAGTGAAAGACCTGCCCTCGGGAAGGATATATATATGGATGGATATATATATATATATATAATTAGTCCACCACTGTGGCCTTGTCATGCAACGGTCCCGGGTTCGTTTCCCGGTCGGGACAGATTCCTGGGAGAAGGTTTTTTCGGAGTTTTTCCTCACTTATAAGACAAACGTCAGGAAGCTTAGGGCTATGATTGCAGTGAAATACCTGCCCTCGGGCAGAATTACTAAGGATGGATATATTATTCGGCCTCTGCTTTCATTCTTTGAACATGCTCCCTCTATTATTGTTCCTATATTGGTCTATTTTATCCATCGCTTTTAAAATATTCTATTCCTATTCTGTGCGCAGACCGTCAATATTCGATCAGTCCTCCATTTATGTACGAGACTTTACTAATAGGATGCCCTCTGAGTAGTTATTGGCAGAGTAAAATGAGTGTCGGAAATGTCATTTTAAGGCTAATTATCTTAGCCTCATATTGTACTAACCCCATTGAAGGGCAGCTTAATCCGCTGTTATGAACCTTCAGGATTTTCTCCTCGTTACCCCGAAGATGGGTTTCCAAATTTGTTCTCTAGAGAATGGGTGCTTCTTCAGCACATTTATTCATACCCTTTGGGGTCTTTCACGTCATCTTGTGAAAGACAACTTTCGATCAGATACTATACATCGGGTAGGTGCGATCTGAAATTCACAAGGGAAGAGATTCTACACCCTTTGGTCAGACCACCTCAAAGAGGGGTTTCGCGCGCTACCCGCGTAATTAATATGATAGATGAAATCCGGAACAATGCACATTTTCGAAAAATGTTCAACATGAGGCAGATGTGTAAAATGCGCTATTATTGTCTTCACCTATCTCCAATTTCATAGAACTGAATATTGCGTTTAAAGTGTGCATGCCATGCTATACTTTGCAACTTTACTGGGGAATTGTAGGAGTGGTAGCTTCCCGTTGCTTTCCACACTGGTGAAGGATGATGTTATAAAATGCAGGCTTTCTTAGGCTTAAATGGACCATTGGAACATGGATTATTTAAGGCGATTTGGTAGCGTGAGTTTCTTTACTGATTAGGGCTTCAGTTACCTGAAACTAGCCGAGCGGTAGTATGTGGAAATGTTAGTTACAAAGGTATACATGTCTTCATGCACAAATAAACCGATTCTTAACTATATTATTACTAGTATGAAACCACTACAGATGATGTTGATGATAATAATGATGATGATGATGGCCATATGGTTTCGGGGACCGTTTGGGCCTTAAAGTCTTCCTGATATTTATCTTACAGGTGAGGAAAACCCCCGATAAAAACCTCACCCAGAAAAACTGCCCCGACCGGGGATCGAACCCGGGCTACTCGAGACCAAAGCGGTTGACAGTAGGGATTATAATTCTAATATTTTGTAACAATTTTAACTGAGCCGGTATATCAACCTATTTTACATGTTGGTGTTGTGCCATTTGATTTATCTACGATTGAAGCCATGTTACATAGTTTTTTTTTTTCATCTGGTTACTGGGATTAAACTCAGTTATTTTGATATTATATAAATGTCATGAGTGAGTATGTTTCGATGTTTATTCCATTTGCACTTCCAACTTGTCATAACAGAACATTACTTAATGCCATTCTATTAATATCATATAATTGATTTATATGTTTCAAAATATTGTGTATAACAAATGAACTACGCCAATTCGAGAAATTGTATTTTAATGAAATTGTAGAAGGATTGGTGCATAAGTCATAGGGAGCAGGTTTTTATTTTCCTCATGCGTGGCAATAAACACTATTTATCAAAACAAAAATAATATTAATAAAATCTCTCCCTCACCATATATAATCTATCTCTCTCTCTCTCTCTCCCTCTCCCTCTCCCTCCCTCTCTCTCTCTCCCCCTCTCTCTCCCTCTCCCTCTCTCTCCCCCTCCCTCCGTCTTCCGTATTTGCTATTATTACCTGGTCATCAGCGTATAATAATGTTTTCAAGTAGTGTGTTTTATCTAATTTTATTCCTTTATTAGTTTCTTCGTTCCATTTTTTATTATATCATTGATGTATAGGTTGAACAAAACTGGAGAGATACTGCATCCTTGTTTAACTCCTTGATTAGTATGAATTTTATTTTTACTTACTTCATTTCTAGTTTTTATAACAAAATTTGTGTTCCAGTACAAACTCTTTATAGATGAGTTACTTAATAATGATAATAATAATAATCATGATTGTTGAATTCACATGGGCCACATGACTGCTTGTCCCACTCTAGTCGGCGCTTTTGCAAAAGGTTATACATTGAAAATTGGTCGATGTTATCATGATAGGTAGTATATTTCCGGTGAATCTGACATCTATAGCACCTGTTTGCATCACAGGATAGCAGTGTGATGCAGTTATCTCGCTGAAGTGTTGTTAAGGCTGTTGTATATTGACCGTTTTACAATTTGAAGGTGACTCCAGTTAAACAGTTTTCGTACAATCTACATTTCACTGTTTAGCTTTGATCCTTTGACCATAACTACTCGTAAATACTCCATATAACCTGGTTGAGTGGTAGACAAGGCCTTAACTCTGCCAGGTAAAATAAATAAAGCTATTATTATGATATAGGTTTATGGCACTAGAAAATATTGCGAATGCTGTATGACAACGGTGACGCGGTTGACATAATTATGAAAAGACACATTTTACATAGTTCGCAGATTCAAACTGGATTGGGGGTAGGTTATAAATGTTTTTTTTTTTTTCAAATGTCCCAGGTTTGTCTTTTAGACATTCCTGGTTTCTCTCCTGGCATGGCGTATTTGTAACCCACTTCTGAGGTTGGGGCGTCTGGAATTCGGGGTTACGTTGCCCCGATGATATGATGGATGATGATGATGATGATAGTGGTGCGCCAGGAGAGTCCCTAATCCTAATCCTAACCTAAGATGAATATGAATGATGATAATTGCGATGGTCATATGATTTCGGGGACCGTTTGGGCCTTAAAGTTTTCCTGACATTTGTCTTACAGGTGAGAAAAACCCCGATAAAAACCTCACCCATAAAAACTGTCCCGACCGGGGATCGAACCCGGGCCCGCTGCGTGACAAGGCAGCACACTACCCCGAGACCACAACGGTGGTTTTCTGGTAGTAAAAATCTGAGTATGGCTTCTTTCGGAAGGAAAGTAAAGCAGTAAGTCCCGTGAAGTAGACTTACAACACGTAAAATTTAACAGAAATAAAAGGCATCTTAGAATAATTTGTCGGTTTTTTTTTTGTCCAGTTTGAATTGGGATCTTAGCTGACAAAGTGTGGCATTAAATAAATATTACCCTCTACTACCAGATAGCTGTAGGGCATTAGAGCCATACTACAACTAACAATTTCGAAACATATATGTATATATATATATATATATATATATATTATTTATTTATTTATTTATTTAGATGTTAAATTAATTTTTAACATTTATCAATGAAGGCCAAGTATGACATGAAAAGAAAAATAAATTCCTGAACCGGAATTTGAACCCGAGCTCTCTAACTCTACACGTTAGTTGGTAGAGCACTCTACCAACTGAGCTACTCAGGAATCCTAGCACTAACATTTATTTTTCTTGTGTGTATATATATTATTCTAATAGCAGCCAAATTGCCATTAAGATTAATATAAGATTTTACTCTGTGTGCTTTGCATATTGATTTAACGATTTTGTCCTCTTTGTGCACATTTCGATATGGTAGCGTTCACATGTTTTGTTGCACAGTGTACACTCGCATGATTGGTTTGGTTCATGATATGTTTTGGTTTTGCAGATGAGATGGTGAAATCCATGGACTGCCAGTCTTGTTATTACGTGTCGCAATTCGAAGTTTTCTCTTTTCCGCTCTCGGTCTATCATTGCTCCAGTGCCATAGAATTCTGATGGAGTTTCTTCTCTTTTCTTCCAAAGTCTTCTTAAAAGTTGGTCCGTAGCTTTTGTACTAGGCAAGATCAATTTTGTCCTTAGGTCTTCAATGAGAAAAGGTCTCCCTTGCGAGCAAATACACAAGTCTGGATCGCGTGTTCTTGGAGACTCCAATCGCTTTCTTTAAGTAAGTGGCTTTTATTTTCTCTAGTGTTTCTCGGTC
The DNA here is from genome assembly GCA_030220185.1 of Diploptera punctata. Classification (NCBI taxonomy): domain Eukaryota; kingdom Metazoa; phylum Arthropoda; class Insecta; order Blattodea; family Blaberidae; genus Diploptera; species Diploptera punctata. Next base: position 4,095,227 of record JASPKZ010009837.1, on the reverse strand, counting down.
AGTCACTGTTAGATGTTCTCCTATTATTTCTATCCCGTAAGTTAGTATTGCGATTATTTTGGTTTCGAATATATATATATATATATATATCTTCTTTTTCTTCCTTCCAAGTATTAGGCCAAGGCCTGTTACGATCCTATAGAAAATTTTCCCTCCAGCGTTTCATAGGACGGCCCAGTGATCTTCGTCCTCTTGGTATATAATTATAAACAGCTTTGGGGATCCGATATATATATATATATATATACCGTATTTTACGGACTATAAGACGCACCATAATTTTAAGCGATTTTTTAAACATAACATTTTCATCATTGTTATTATTAGATTGCAAAGCCAGACAAAAAAAAATCTTAGTTCATAATGCCGTTCTGATCTTAAAAATCCCTGGCAATCGTCATCTGAACTTCGTTCTTCTTCTTCGTCGTCATCGTTCTCTTCTTCATACGTAAGATGATCTTCACTGCCATCGAGAGCGTTACTTACGCCGCACTTCTTGAAAGATTTAACAATAATGTCTTCTCTCACTCTAGACCACGACTGTTTTATCCACTGACATACTTGTTTGATTATATGTCGTTTTAAAGCTCCCTTCGGCGTGAATTCATATTGGGTTTCATCCATTTGTTCAAGTTCACTAGCATCGTAGACTGCAATGACGCATCATAGCCTAGACAGTGTTCTGGGTTTGTGATGGCAGGGCGGGAGGGAGACAGTGTTAGCAAGCTTATGAATCCCCGCAACTCATGTCCGTCGCATCGGTGCACTGTTGCTACCAGTTGAATCCAATGTTTCCAGTTAGAGATAATTCCCGCGGCATCGAATAGATAGCAATTTTTAACGCAGGCGGGAATTTTAAATCAAACACTGGACATTTTTATATTAATTTGGAGTATAAGGCGCACTTGAATTTTAGAGGCAATTTTTCGAAGAAAACAGTACGTCATATACTCCGTAATATATATATATATATATATATATATAATCTCAATTCACGAGAGGAAGCGGAACATCGGTCGACTAGGTGACTCAACTTACCGAACTGACGTATTCCCGAGTCTGAAGATTTTCGGGCACATAAAATAGCCTCAAATATAAATTAGAGCTTCTGAGCAAAATTCAATCGGTCTTTCTCATCCATGTAATACCTTAATAATTGTATATTAGGTGTCTCTTTAAAGCGATGTGCTAGGAACTAATCACTTGTTACTCGATATACCTGTAGAGAACAATCCTAACTAAATTAGATTTGTTACGTAACTTCCGCAAGGGAGCATCCTTGTCCAACCTGAGGATATACATGTATAGATATGCATACTATCGATTAGAATATCCACGCTATTGTTGTGATTCAAATTGAGGGAATAAATTTCCTTCCTCCAAAACAAAATGCCTTTCCTATTGTATAAACCATTATAAATTCTGTCTAATAGCTCCTTACCATCGTATTTGTCTTATATGATTCCTTTAGCAATGTTTATAACTGGTTCATACTAAAATTTCGTTACCTGAAACATTAAAAGTAAATTTTCCATTACTGTTTCTGTCTGATGGTGTAAGTATTGTCAAACCTGAAACTGCGTGTTTTGTTATATTTGTCATCCTTTATTATTTTTTAACTTTGGAGTGGAGTAATATCACATGATAAATGGGTTTACTAATGAGCTTAGAAAGGTCTGGCACAACATCAAATAAATCACAAAACATTATATAATGTCTGCCTGTTCAATATCTCAATTTTTGTTTAACAAAACTTAGAGAACTACTTAATCAATCATTCTGCTATAATCCAAGTATTTTTATTATAATCAACAAACATAAAGGAAATCAATGCAAAAATAATTATAAGTATTCACGAGTTGAGGCCACTGCTTCGCTGTCATATTGAATCCAATGATAAGATGTGTGGTATAAGGAGTTGCACCGGTTAAGATTTGTTATACTTTGGAACATAAACTTTAAGACTTTAGGGGGAAGGGAATTAACATTACATTATGACCTTGATCTAACTAATAAAATTGCTTGGGTTATAAATGTAGTTACCAACTACCGTATTATTAATTTTATTAGCTAAGTATATAGGTCATATTTAATTTAATGATGTTCAGATTATCATCATGGTAATTCAAATTTGAGCGTAAAACGACCAACAAATCTTAATTTATTAATTCAATTTAGTTCAAGTTTTGGAGATTGATTAAATACGTTTTTGCTCCGAGACCTCCTTTCGTGCTGAAGATTATTTTACGAGCCGAAGGTCTACGACATGGGATCCGCGGATTTATACTCAACCTACTGTCGCTGTTTCTTTTAGGTTTTCGCCAATTCTTTTATTGACTGCAGAGTTTAATATGTTATGCTTTTTCTCGTACTGAGTCAAGAGGAGTGCAGGGTGGCTGAGACAGAGAGATTCCCAGATTTGCAAAAGTGTGAATATTCCAAAAGAGAACAACTGATTGCTAGCCTCGTGTAAGGCAGTATTATATTACATATTTCCGCTATCAGATTGCGGATTTTTATATATTTATTCACTCAATACCAAATAATTTTACCACGTAATATTCTGTACTCATTTTATTTCGTTAGGTGAGAAAGTGGGCAGGTTAGTGTATTCCAGATTAGTTTAGAGTTTATTTGATAATCTTGGCGCCCCATAAGTTGGTATTTTGTTTAAACAATGATTAATTCATGATTTCCATTGAAAATATGGTCATTTTTTGTTAAAATTGCCTCAACTTCTCGTTCAATATTGAGGCATTTTTCACATTTTTTGGGGAAAATATTCAACATGTAATCAGAAATTATTAAGATGCTGCAACAGAACGTAATGTGCGCGGTTTTCGTTTTTTTTTATTTCAATTTTATGTAGGCTGACAGCTAGGATATATATATCTTCCAAAATTATTTTAATTATAAATTTAATCATACAATTAACTGCGACACACATTAAGACTTTTAATATAACATTTATGTTTGATTTATTTATTTACTTCCAGCAAATAAACAATACATAGAAAAATTCACAAAACAGTGTCGCTCGAGACAAGAGGAGTAGCTATATATATATATTACTTAAAACCGCATGCTTGCGTTTCTGCCAATAATCATCTCTCGATCAACCGAAATAACTATAATAAAAATCAATGTAAATTTTAAATAAATTGTATAAAGTAATGGCTATTCCTGTATTGATGTATGGATCATAATGTTGAACGATCACTAAAAGACAAGAACAAAGATTGGAAGCAGCTGAGAGAGATTTTTAAGAAATATAGCAGGATATACTCTGCTGGATAAGAAAAGGAATGAAGATATAAGAAAGGACCTAAATATTTTCAAACTTACAAACAGAATAATTAAATATGGGAACGACTGGAAAGAACATATTGATAGAATGCCAGAAGGAAGATTTTCAAAATTATTGCTAAATTATAAACCGCACGGAAGGAAACATGTTAGAGCCCACACAGAAGATGGTCTGAACAATTTTAACAAATCTAGCTTTGATGAAACCGGAACGAGCCAACTGGATGATTATGATGATGATGATGATGATGATGATGAAAAATGAATGTATATCTTATCAGAATACAACAGATACATTTCATTTCTTGTTGGAATGTATTTAATGATTCTCTTCAACACTAATCTCATAATTATAAGTTGGGTGTTAATGAACTGATAACGTTTAATGAGAGACGTCTTATTTCAAGCTTGATGTTCGTTTACATGCCCATAAAATACACAGTAACTACTGTTTTACTTCTCTTCCGACATAAACCATCTTCAGCATTCTATACGTTATCAAAATAATTCATGGACCTCAGCTAGATTTGAATCCGCAAACGTAGATACACAGGCACTGTAATCCCTCAATTCCCTGTCCGAGACATTTGTGAAGAGCTTGAAATACAACAGAATAATAAGTTTAATATTATCCTTTAAATTCGTCACTCATTCAATGCTAACTTGTAAAAAGAAATGTAGGAAAACGAAAAGGTTGACTCATGACTATGAAACCTAATTTTCTACACTGCTGGTTTCTGATTGTTGCATTATAATTAGTAACTTCTAAAACAATGGAAGAGACATCCCCATAACGAATGGAAGAAAAGTATAACGCGGTAAAATTGTTTAATTTAATTGAATAGGAAACTCAATTAAAAAAGGTAAATAAAAAGTGTTTTATTCTTTTTTTTTTTTTTGCTTTCATGTACAGTCACTCAAAAAATTCACATTCAGTCTTTTCTTGATAGTTATTTTAAAAAAAGTTATATCACAAATATTAGTTGGTACTTACCTTATTACAAATGGATAGCATTATTATTTTTCAACACTCAAAGATAATAATACTTACTCACTGGCACTATCGAATCCGTAGGTTCATGGCCGCGCGAACATAAGCTCTCCATACATCCCTATCCTGAGCTAATCCTTTCCAATCATTCCCTGTACAATCTACTTCCCTCAAATCATAGTTAATGTTATTCTCCCACCTCATTCTTGGTCTACCAACTGGGCGCTTTCCCTCTGGCTTTCCTACAAGAAGCTTCCATGCAAGTCTTTCATTCCCCATACGTGCAACATGTCCCGCCCATCGTAGTCTACGAGACTTGACTGTTCTTATTATATCTGGCTTCCTATAAAGACCATGTAGGTCATTGTTATGTATCTTCTCCATTCACCTGTCTGTTCATCTCTCTTTGGTCCAAAAATTTTCCTAAGTACTTTATTCTCAAATACCTGTAATCTCCTTCCCTCCCTTAAAGTAAGAGTCCATGTTTCGCACCCATATAATATAACTGGTAGAATAATAGTTTTATATATTTTCAGTTTAACGTTTTTTTAAAGGAGTTGGGACATCAAGAGTCTCTGCAATGCATAATAGCACGCATTTCCAGAATTGAGCCTAAGTTTAATTTCTTTGTGCATCTCATTCCTATTTATTGTTCCTAGGTATTTGAATTCACCCACTTCCTCAAAATTTCTCTCATTTGTCATTAGCTGTCCATTTCCATTATATAATGTATATATTCAGTTTTATTGATATTTACTTCCAGATAATAATAACCGTATAATTCAAGAAAACTATACATTTTCAGACAACAAATAATGCACTGGCACAAAAGTAACAAACAAATTATTCCTACTGCACTAACCAACTAACTAACTCACTGGCACTATCGAACACGTGGGTTCATGGCCGCACTATCATGAGCTCTCCATACATCCCTATCCCGAGGTAATGTTTTCCAATCTTTCCCTGTATAATCCACCTCTCTCAAATCAATGTTGTTATTCTCCCACCTCATTCTTGGTCTACCAATTGGGCGTTTTCCCTCTGATTTTCCTACAAGGAGCTTCCATGCACATCTTACATTCCCCATTCGTGCCACATGTCCTGCCCATAGCAGTCTACGAGACAACTCTTCTTATTATATCTGGCTTCCTATAAAGACCATGAAGTTTACTGTTATGTAGTCTTCTCCATTCACCTGTCTGTTCATCACTCTTTGGTCCAAAATTTTTCCTAAGAACTTTATTCTCAAATACTCTTAATCTCCTTTCCTCCCTTAAAGTAAGAGTTCATGTTTCGCATCCATAAAATATAACTGATAGAATAATAGTTTTATATGTTATTAGTTTAACATTTTTTAAAAGGAGTTGGGACATCAAGGGTCCCTGCAATGCATAATAGCACGCATTTCCAGAATTGAGCCTATGTTTAATTTCTTTGTACATCTATTTCCTATTTGTGATTATTGTTCCTAGGTATGTGAATTCAGCCACTTCCTCAAAATTTCCCTCATTTGTCATTATCTGTCCATTTCCATTATATAATGTATTTCTATTTGTGACCATATATTTAGTTTTATTTATATTTTCTTCCAGTCCCAATGCCGTAGCGTTACTCAATAGTGTGTGCATGTTGCATTAATCTCTCTATATAAACGGCGAAGTTTGAACTACTCGTATTATTAAAATAATATTTCCATTAAGACACCTTTTTTTTTGGAAATATCTTGCTTCCTCACTTTCAAATAAAAAAATAATAAATTTTCAATAGGACTAATTTCCCATGACTGTTGTATGATAAGCGTTCTACGGACATTAAGCAGGAGGTATATCCTTATATGAAAAGCAGTCTCTTTCTTATCGTTATACTGTTCGAAATGGTATGAGGTCCAATATTAATTCACTCAATGGTAAATTGTAACTCAACAGAATAATATAGTTCTACATCATGAAAGTCAATTTTCTTTCCATCAGATCCGAAAATATTACATTTACTATCTTCTGAGCTTTTTAGGGACTTTAACAAATAGATTTTACCAATTCCAAGCCTCTTCTATTTTTTTATTAATGAATTGCTCTTTTCACAGTATTCTAGCACGAATTTCTGTACAATGGAAACATTTTTTTCTGTACGATCACTAACGATCTTTCTTGAAATTATAATGATGTGTGAAGACAATGTATGCGTAGGCCTACTTTTAAAAAGTTCTACATCACCTGCCTTATAATTTATCCCCGCTCCCTTTATGAAAGTTCCTATAGTGTTTTTAAGTCACATGATCATCTGGACTACACTTCCCCACTACATATAAATATATAAAAGATCATGCAATTAGATTATTCTTTCTCATATATCAGAATTCCATCGACCTATCAACAACTCGGCGTCGAAAAATCAATTACGGGGAAATCAAGATTAAATAAGTATTTTGTTAACTTATAATTTATTTTAAAATTTTCGTGACAGAAGTTAGAAAAAAACAAGTATTATTAAAATAAACCAAACGCGAGTAAGGTCTTGTTATTAAATTAACATAAACGTGATTAATATAGATGCGATTCAAACTGAGAAAGAGCACTATCATTCTGGACCACGCGTCTCTTAAATTACCTGACATGTACCTGACATACAAATTAATAAAATCAATCACTCTTGTGTTTCCTACCGATCCAGTTATATCGTTACCCACAGGAAATCCCCGCCCGAGATCAAGACCTCATGTTCATTGAGCTAACCGAACCCACTTTCCATTAAAAGTTCGGCCATATTTTCAATCATGATTATCTAATATAACAATATAAATCCATATTAAATGTGTTATTCTAACATAAAATCAAGAACTTGAAGAATTAAATAAAATATTAATCAATATAACTTATAAGTGTAATAAAGTATTTACACGTGAATAGTTAATTACTATTTAAAGAATAATTTTAGATTTGACAGGTAATTTTTTAAATGTCCATAATATAAAAAAAGAATAAAAAGGGTTATGCTACGAATGGAGAATGAACGAGGGCATGGAAATTATCATAATCATCAGCATCAAGGATTAGACCTCCTGGTCTGATCCGATCTCATGTTAGAATTGGTCTATCCATCTTTTACTGAGTCTTCCAACATTTCTTCGTCCTAGTGGTTTGTAATGAAGAATCTGTTTCGGAATTCTATTGTTATCCATTCTATTGATGTGGTCCATCCATTCATCTCTGTATTGTGTAATTCTATCTAATAGTTTGAATATATTCAGTTCTCTTCGTATATCCTCACTTCGCCTTTGATCCATTATTGTATAGCCAACTACACTCCTCAGAAACCTCATTTCTGACGATTCTATTATTCGTTCCTGGTTTTTGGTTAAGACCAAATGTTCCGATCCGTATAGTAGTGTTGGAACCACCATTGTTTTATAAAATTTAGAAGTGTCTCCTTTCTAGTTTCTTTGAGACATCGTTTTATGGAGCCACACATATAATTTAGTTTATTTATTTTGTTTTCAATGTCTTCACTTTTTCTATATGATACATTGTATCCCAGGTAATTAAATTTGCTCACTTGTTCTGGCATGAAAATTACTTGTAGGAAAACCACATGGGAAGTTAAGTTAAGAAAGTAGATAAGTTAAGAATGAAGTAGGAGCATAATTGTAAGCATGATTTGAGAGAAATTACTTGTACAGAGAAAAATTGGTGAATATTAGTTCATAATAGGTATATGGAGAGATTGTGTCAATACCGCCGGTGAGTGAGTTTATAATTCATTCTGCTATGCGCAAGAGCACATGCCCAATATTTTCCTTCTCTTCTGGTTTTCTCTTCATATCTTGTTCTATATATCTTTATACATATAATTCTTCTGTACGTGTGTATGTCACTGAACTCCTCTTAAACGACTAGACCGATTTTGATAAATGTTTTTGTCTGTGTTTGAATGTGTCCCTGGATGGTTCAGATTCACAATTGGACCTCTAAAACTATTAAGTGTAGGAGTTCACCTGAAGCTAAAATTTAAAAATCGCTCTAGCGGTCACAATTTTTGATGTTTCACAACGAAACTCAAAATATCCTATTAAAATACACCGAGGTAGATATTGTTAAAAAATGAGCGAAATCCGACAGTTGGAAGTGGAGGTTTACCTGAAATCCAAAATTAAAAACTGATTAGCAACTGCCATGTTTGGTTCGTCTCAGCATATAGCATACAATTTAATTAACTTTTAATCTTTCATTTATTTAGACATAGCAATGCACGCCGGGTATTAGCTAGTATATATAGGCCCTATATGATATGAAAAGAAAAATAAACGCCTGAACCAGAAAAACCAATGTTTGCATTGGGAGTCTGAGTGGAGTAATTGATAGCCCACTAACATATAAAGCAATAGGTCTCGGTTCATATCCCGCTTCAGACGTTTATTTTTCTTTATATTTGGCCTTCATTGCTTAATGTCAAAATGGAATTATAACACACACACTATATATATATCATCATCATAGTACATTCACGAATTTAGGCCATTTGTTGACCTGTTTCGGCCTCAAGAGAAACACCATCCAGAAGTATTTTGAGTGGACGTCATATATATATTGTCCACTGCTGTGGTCTCGAGGTAGCATGCTGCCTTGTCACGCAGCGGGCCGGGTTCAATTCCCGGTCGGCGCAGGCTCCTGGGTGGGGTTTTTTCGGGGTTTTCCTCGCCTGTAAGACAAATGTCAGGGCCCAATGGTCCCTGAAAATCATCCGGCCATCATCATTATCCATATCATTATCATCATCATCCTACACCGGTGTGGAAAGCAACGGGAAGCTACCACACCTACAATTCCCTAGTAAAGTTGCAGTGAAAGACCTGCCCTCGGGCAGAATTACTATGGATGGATGGATATACATATTAGATTCTTAAAAGCGTATCGTCGTTGATGAATACCGGTATTAACTTGAATAAATGTGTAGGCCTATTTTAAACGATTACCAAAAAGATAGAATGAAATTTAAAAAAATTAAATTAGATAAAAATGAAGAGAAAAAACTTCTAAATGAATAAGAATGTGAGTTTAAATTCTAGCCATAGCAATACTGACGGATGTTTTTGCCGAACGTTTAATAAATAAATAATATAAATGAATAAATACGTAAAAGTCTGTCTTCTTAAGAAAACATTCAGACAACTTTTTATTTTGTTAAGAACAGACGAATGTCTCCTGTCTTTTTTTTTCACTTAAATCTAGCAGAGCAATTAATGGAAGATAAGTGACGTCAAATACAGTTAAATGTCAAGGAACACGTCTGCCCTAGGTCACGAGGGTCTTATCTGCTCCAATGTCAAGACATGTCACAAAACAGCCATTTATCTAAGATTATATGACATAAAGATATTAGAATTCGTTAATGGAACAATCAACCATCAAGATGTATAGGGTGTTAAAGGACCTCATCAACAAACGTTTAGGAACGCTGTCATATAGAGATAATATTTTTTTTTATTGAGGAGTATGTACTCAGAGACATCCCGTTTTTGAGTACTGCGCATCAGCGAGGTTTGCACACTGAATAGAAACAATAGCAAACAAAATATATTTTATTGATGGCATGTTCTAATAGTTCACATTGTGTTTAAGTCGGACCTATGTCTCATTACATGCTTAATACCTTTGCAGCAACTACCATTAATTTCTCTACAGCATGGCAAGATTCTGTTTGATGTGTGAAGTGCATAATTGATTCGAGAAATCAACTGAGCTCTGATGGTAACTCAAATTTCGAAACAAACGTCATTTTGATGTCAGATTTTAATAAGTATATAGAATAAATATCTTCAACTCGTTTCCAACTCAGGGTTGGGTCGAGGGATGAGATGAGATGAACCTCTATGTATAGAGGTCTGTGAATGACAAGGATGCCGGCCGACCACGCCTGACGCAACATCACAGAGGCAGATGAACGAAATGAAATGAAATGGATAAGATGAGTATGGAGAGAATGGTGGAATGAAATTGTGGCAGGAAAAAACGGGAGAAACTTCAAGAAAACCCTGTCCAATCTCCGTTTCGTCCATCACGAAACCCACATGGAGTGGCTGAGTAAATATTTTTATTTTTAGCTTCATTACTCACTCAAGGAAGTCCTCCATGCCCTTGTGCGGTCAAAAATGCATATGATCTAACTAACCCATTGGCACTATCGAACCCGTAAGTTCATGATCGCGCGGACATAAGCTCTCCATAGATCCCTATCCTGAGTTAATGTTTTCAATCATCCCCTGTATAATCTACTTGCCTTAAATCATGGTTTATGTTATTCTTTCACCTCATTCTAGATCAACCAAAGGACGTTTTCCCTCTGGTTCTTCTACAAGAAGATTCAATGCCTCTCTTTCAATCCCCATTCGTGCCACATTTCCTGCACATCGCAGTCTATCACACTTAACCGTTCTTATTGTATATGATTTCCTATATATGTCATATCCACCGTTGTAGCCTCGGGGTAGCGTGCTGCCTTGTCACGCAGCGGGCCCGGGTTCGATCCCCGGTCGGGGCAGTTTTTCTGGGTGAGGTTTTTATCGGGTTTTTTCCTCACCTGTAAGACAAATGTCAGGAAAACTTTAAGGCCCAAACGGTCCCCGAAATCATATGGTCATCATCATTATCATCATCATCCTTCACCGGTGTGGAAAGCAACGGGAAGCTACCACACCTACACATAGCATGAAAATGCTATGATTGCGGTGAAGGACCTGCCTTCGGGCAGAATTAATATGGATATATGTCATATAGCTCACTGTTATGTAGTATTCTCCATTCGCCTGTCTCTTCATCTCTCTTTAGTTCAAAGAAGTTAATATATATGATCTAGTGTTTAAAAATCCTCTCCCGGCACGGCATGTCCCTGTTAGGCCCATGTGGCGTGGGGTACGTAAAAATACCTACGAAGTTAGATCTTAAACTAAGGTAAACAAACAAAGAAAAAACATTTAACTTGACTGTTGTATTATAAATTCTCTCTTTTAGGATGAGCTGTCTAAACACCTGTTTTATCAATTTAAAGTTAAGCATAATGACTTGACTGTATGTATTCTATCGTACTAATCCCTGTAGATGCATGTAGTCAGTAATTTCCCTGACACAAACTGCTTGTTCCTTAATGTACCGTGTGCCTAGATCCTCAAGCGTCGGTACATTATAAAGCTATTCAGCGCAGACCTTGTCTTATGGAAATGGAGCTATACTGCATCATCTACTCAAATCCACACCAGATGTTCAGAAAATAAAAAACACACCCCACACTAACAAACATTTAATACATTTTATTTTAGTTTCATTTCACCCTATTATATGATTCTAGGTGAATGGAGAAAACTACATAATAGTGAGCTGCATGATCATTGTAGTAAACAAGAATATATATATATATATATATATATATATATATATATAACACCCATCGCTGTGGTCTCGAGGTAGCGTGCTGCCTTGTCACGCAGCGAGCTCGGGTTCGATCCCCGGTCGGGGCAGTTTTTCTGGGTGAGGTTTTTATCGGGGTTTTTCTTCACCTGTAAGACAAATGTCTGGAAAACTTTAAGGCCCAAACAGTCCCCGAAATCATATGGTCATTATCATCACCATCCTTCACCGGTGTGGAAAGCAACGGGAAACTACCACACCTACAATTCCCTAGTAAAGCTGCAAGCATAGCATAAAAATGCTATGATTGCAGTGAAAGACCTGCCTTCGGGCAGAATTACTATGGGTGGGTATATATATATATATATATATATATATATATATATATATATATATATATACATTTCATTTTGACAATTTTCCTCACCATTGAGGGTTTTCTCCAACCAATCTTAATAATTAACATGAATTTTAAAAAAATGTATGATGTTGGAAGACCTAGAAGACGTTGGGCTGATGCATTATGAAGTCGGAACGGGCAATTGCCTAATCCCTGGAGTGATGATGATGATGATGCGATATCTGCAAAAAAATGGAGAATGAACTTTTTATAGGAAAACCAAAGGAAATCGCCCTGTAGTTAGGCCAATAATGAGGTAAAAGATTAGCTTAACCATGGTTCGAGGAGGTGAATTATACAAGGAATGATTGAAAAATATGAACTCGGGATAAGGGTGTACGGAGGGAGACTTTATGTCCATGCGGCCTTGAACCTTCGTGTTCGAAAGGACCAGCGTATTAGTTATATGATTATTGTGTTCCCAAGTTAATATATCTCCTAATAAGTATATTATATTGGTTTTATTAATATTTAATATCTTCCACAATCCTTTTTCTTTATCGTAATGTATTTTAATTAAATCGCTGTTTAAGAAAACACACTAATTTTGCAAGGAAAATACTAAGTACAATAGGTTTTGAAAATATATTTTTTTATAATAGTTGTCATATCATAGCTTCTCTAAACGCTGTGGTTATTGTTTTCTGTGGTCTGTTACTTTCGGAGTTCTTTTTCACTCTAGAGTCACCTCACGTCCCGATCGGAGTGATCTCTAGGTGTCATGATTAATGGACACTGTAACTAAAATTAATTAACATTTGTATTTAACGACGCTTTTTAACTACTCGTGTTATTATTGGTACACATTTTCAATCCCAAAAATGCAATCAGTTCAGTTGTGCAGAATACACACATCAGTAAAATGGTTCCGGAAAGAAAAGAAACAACAGAGGAAGAACCTAAAATTATCATAAGTAATGCCACGAGTGATTTCCAATTTATCTAGAGAATTTGGAAAACAAGAGTGGCATTTGTTAGGACTATTTAACGAATAAAATTAAGCTGTTTCCTCACAAATCATTATTTAACTACAGTTATTTTAAAATATTTATATATTTAATGTAAACGGCGATGTTTGAAAACAAATGAGAAGCGATAGGTACGCTTCATCTGCTTCTTTTGTTTATCACTGCAACCAGATCATACTATTTATTGCCAAAGGAACGCAATATTGTAAGAATGCTCTCTAGTGGAGAAAAAATTAAACACATCAAACTGTATATTAATTCATTTCTGATGTCGTATGATATAAATATGACAATTATATTTTTCTGGATTGTTACCTGGGAAAAAATACATTTAAGAAAGTGCAAACAGTGGTTTCTTTTTTTGGTGGTATAATCAATTGCTACAAACGTTTTTATATTAACTCCCGCATGCGGCATGTGTTGACATTCATGCACTATATATACAATCTGGTAGCCGTATTTCTCATAGGGCCAGTCACTGCAAAATAATGGTCAGACCTGTTCAGAATATTAAAAAGAAGGAGCCTTCTTTAATATGGTAATCATAACACTGATAAATATTTCGTGAAACACGACTCTGATTGGTTGTAAAACAGAAATCATTGAAACGTGATTCGCCATTGAGTCCCATTTGGGGCATGAGTTAAATAGTCATAAGTAATGCCACAAGTGATTTGCAAATTATCGATCAATTCACGATGTTCGTTTAACAGATATTCGTAAAAGTAAAGTCTCTAAGAAGAAAACGTAAAAACCATTAAACGCACCCCACGCTTTTGATGGTAATTTTTTTTGTTGATAACTCTAGTTTTATTCTAGATGTGATGGATATAATTTTTTGTTGACCACTTTAATTTTATCCCAGGCGTGTTGGAAATTAAAATTATTTTTCATTCATTAGTTCGATTTTGTCCACCGCTGTGGTCTCGAGGTAGCGTGCTACCTTGTCACGCAGCGGGCCCGGGTTTGATCCTCGGTCGGGGCAGTTTTTCTGGGTGAGGTTTATATCGGGGTTTTTCCTCACCTGTAAGACAAATGTCAGGAAAACTTTAAGGCCCAAACGGTCCCCGAAATCATATGGCCATCATCCTTATCATTATCATCCTTGCCATTATCATCACCATCCTTCACCGGTGTGGAAAGCAACGGGAAGCTACCACACCTACACAATTCCCTAGTAGAGCTGCAAGCATAGCATGAAAATGCTATGATTGCAGTGAAGGACCTGCCTTCGGGCAGAATTTGTCGATCGAGTTCGATTTTCTAATAAAGTGTGATGTTTTAATTTTTATTAAACTGTCATTTATTAAAATGCTATTTAGTGAATGAAGTACTATGCATAAGGTGACCAAATTCTAACATTGGTAAAGCGTGACACCATTGACCGGGGGGGAGGTTCTTCATTTAAAATTTTGTCTAGCCTATATGGAGCAACAACGTTTTTGTAGAACGCAAAAATAGTATTGTAATATATTTATTTTAATTTCAATATAAGTACAATTTACAAAGTCGTAAGTATCACTTTCAAGGTCGGCGCTATAAATAATATGAGTACTGTATGCTAAATTCAGGAAAATTTTTACATTTTTAAATAAATAAATTACTTACCTAAATTAACTGAATAGCTGATTTGTTTACATCACTTGTTTAACTAGCACTAGCACGCAGTACAATGTGTATCGTCTGAGGGACAGTTACAAAATGTTTTCGTCGTTACCAATGCCAAACAATGCCATTGTTCATTAAGTTCAAACGTTGGTAGTCGAATTCTAACAACTGATCAATAATGCAAAATTTGATAAGCAGTTCTCGATAATCAGTTCTCAACAATTAGGCCTATTTGTTATTGTTAAAGTTTTTTTTTTTTGCAAATGCCCCAGGTTGTCTTTCGACTTTCCTGGTGTTCTCTCCTGGCAATGGCGTACTTGTAACCCACTTCTGAGGTTGGGGCGCCTGGAAGGCGGGATTACGTTGCACCTATGATATGATGGGTAATGATGATGATAGTGGTGTGCCAGGAGAGTCCCTAATCCTAAGCTTAATCTAAGATGAATATGAATGATATTGCGATGGCCATATAATTTCGGGGACCGTTTGGGCCTTAAAGTTTTCGTGACATTTGTCTTACAGGTGAGGAAAAACCCCGATACTGAAAAACTGTCCCGACCGGGGATCGAACCCGGGCCTGCATGTTTGACAAGGCAGCACGCTACCTCGAGACCACAGCGTTAATAGTATAAAATTAACAAAAATAATATAAATCTCATATCCTGGCGAAATAGCCACATGGTCGCCGAAAACTGTATATTCCCTTTCCGTTCTCCCGCCGTTCCCTAGCTTGTCGTGTATTCTTTCCAAAAATCGGGAATTAAAACGCCGCGGGACGCGGGAGAAATTTTAAAAATCGGGACATCTGGTCACCTAAACTATGTAGTAAATTAATTTTTTAATAAAGAACGTTAATACAATGGAAATAAATTACGTATTTTATATAATATTATTTAATTGAATGTATTGTGTAATAATGTTTTGGTAGAACGAACTGTGTTCCGTAGCTTACAAATTAGAAACATCCAGAATTAAAGTTCTACAATTTTGTAATAATTGTCATCAAGTCTGAAAATTTCATTTCGAAAATATTTCTGTGATAGTCGACCGTTATTGGTTCAAATTGACAAATAATAAGTGGATTGGTCAATATTTAATGCCTAGCATATAAACAAACTAATCCCCAATGTAAATAATGGTTAAATTCTAATATTACTCTAAATTACATGACATTCATTATAAACATTATTTTAAAATCAAGAGTACATTATTGTATGATACTTAATATAAATATCTAAAAAAACAAAGTTAAGAAATGTTAAGATATCAACCTGCAGGAAGAAGAGGACCAGGACGTCCACTCAAAAGATTTCTGGATGGTGTTTCTCTTGAGGCCGAAACAAGTCAACAAATATCCTAAATTCGTGAATGTGCTATGATGATGAAAAACTAAAGAATTCTTAAATCCTACACATTTTGAGAGATGTAAGTTAATTGAGAACTGCATTTAGAAGATTTTCAATTATTTCTTCATAAACATTCTACATCATGCTGGAGTTACATGTTACGCAGCCAAAACTAGTATAACTAAGTGCTCACTTTATTGTAGACTGAAAGATCGATTATTATCTGCTGTCCATAGGAAAGAGTATCTTTCCGGTGTATTGACACATAAAGTTTAATTGGTTTCTACGTTCCTTTGTTCTGTTACCCTTGTATTCCTTAAATTTTAAGTTCAGTTTGTCCTTTCGCACGTTCACTAAATTGCAGGTACGTTCCAAGTACATTCTCTTATCTTGCTTTCTAAATATTAATGATCTCTCCCGCCCGCCATTGATTTGTAAGCCCCGTAAAGGAAATAAGTTAAAATGGAAAATTGAAAAAATCGAGACAAGAAGGGACAAGAATGTTGAATATAACTGTAACAATAATGTAAATCCTCTACTCATGCCCGGCGTAATTCCCAAGTCGATGGATGAGATGAAGTCCCTATTATTGAAGGTCTGATATATACAAGATGTCTGCTAGCCAGTGCTGTTACACCATCATATGAGCAGATGAAATTAAATAAAACGAAATAGATGAGTATGGAGAAGTTCTTGGCAGGAGAAAACGGGAGAAACTTATAAGAGAATCTGCCCTGGTTCCGATACTTCCACCATGAAACCACATGTAGTGACCGAGACGCAACTCGAACTCCAAAGGTGAAGAACGAGCGACTAACCACGTGCCCCACAGAGTCGCCTGTTAATAATAATAATAATAATAATAATAATAATAATAATAATAATAATAATAATAATAATAATAATAATAGTTTTTATTATTAATACTAATTCTCTTGAAGTCAACGGAGTAAAACATGTTTTAAGTCATAGAGTTATTTAAAATTTGCACCAGGACCACTACAAATATTGTTAGACCAGAAATTCTTCTTCTTCTTCTTCTTCCTTTCATGTGATAGACCTAGTGGTCTGTTACGATCTCAATCCAACGTTTAATAGGTCTGGCCAAAGAGCTGTTGCCTGGTGGCTGGTAATTTAAGATTTGACGTGGTATTCTTGTTCTGCTCATTCTTCTTACGCGAGATTTCCACTTTTTTCTGTATTTTTGTACATATTCCATGACTGATTCTGTTTGTAATTCTTTGAGAATCTCAGAATTCCTTTTATGGTCTGTTCTTGAGTAACCTGTAGTACGTCTCATAAATTTCATTTCTGCCGCAGTCTTTGTTCATCTACACTGCGAATTGACCAGGCCTCACTGCCGTAACATAATGTGGGTCTGGCCAGTGTTTTATAAATTATCAGAAATTATTAAAAGTATTTAACCAAAGAATAAGTTAAGGTCTAAATTAAATAAAAATATATATACTACCTGTAATAAGAGTGAGGGAACTTGAATAAAATTAGTATGATTGCTGGTAAATTGTTCATAAAACTTAAATTAATCTACCTGTTGGAATGAATAAATTAGTAAAGTTGTTTACAATAGTCTAAATATAATTCATGCACTCAAGTATAATTATTATCTTTCCTTCTTTACCCTCTTTACATCTTCCACGCCACCCAGGACTTATACAGACACGATCTTTCGTAATGTGATTTTAAGCTCCTGATCACACATGCTTTTTTGGGTACACAAGGGCATGGAGGCCTTCTGGATCAGTGATCAGCTGAAAGCTAGAGCCATCTCAGAGGCAATGCGAACATTTAAGGCAAAACAAGCAAGGCGAATATGATTTGGATAACTGTGATGGCCTTATGGTGTTCGGGGACAAATTTGGCCTTAAAGTTTCCTAACATTAGTCTTACAGATGAGGAAAACCCTCGAAAAAAACCTCACCCAGGAAATGTCTCCCGACCGGA
Source organism: Diploptera punctata (assembly GCA_030220185.1). Lineage (NCBI taxonomy): Eukaryota > Metazoa > Arthropoda > Insecta > Blattodea > Blaberidae > Diploptera > Diploptera punctata. The sequence goes on along the minus strand of JASPKZ010009837.1, from coordinate 4,077,246 downwards.
TCGAACCCGAATCCGTTGCATCTGGGGCAAGACTTTACCACTTCACATAGGGATCTATTAAAATATTAATATTAGTATGGCTGTACAGTCCACCATATAACGTATCCACTGTACAACAGCAATTATAGTTAAGTGACTAAGTAAATCAAGTCACATAAAAACAAATATAAATGTAAGTCCCTTTGATAGTATATTACGATGCAAGGTTGGCAAGTGGTTTTTATAGAATCGAGGAATCGCTCGGTTTTCAATTTCCGAGATTCTGTAAAAACTTCACAAACGTGCGTTGTACATTATTTTTTGCGCGATGGTGTTTTCAAAATAATAAATAATAGTAAAATAATAACATCTTTGTTGGAAATATTTGCGTTCATTATAAACAATTGACTAACGTTAACAGAGTGGGCAATGTTTATTAGTTGAAACAACAGGAGGCCTTGAGAACAATTATTGATAACATGGCCGCAAGAACGTATTTATTGTTTTATATTGTTTCAAATAAAGTTCAGTTCATTTAAAATGCAGTGATTTGTTTCGTATAATGTATATTAACACTACCTTATGGATATTTTCTGCATACATATATATTGTACATAGTATACATAGAGGGCAGTGGTTTTACTTCCCGCACGTGGGTCTTTCACTAAACTAAATTAGAACATTTTTAGGATTAATAATTATTCCTTCAACGTTTTGACTTATTCCTTCGCGAAATTTAATTCCATGAAATTCTATCTTAAGCACGGTAAATGTAATATTACAGTATAGTTATTTAGGTTGGCAACCCCGAAATGTATGTAGGAAGTTGAACTTTCAATAACGGTCGCCATTGCTGGTAAGTACGACAAAACGCACAATCGCGCAAAAAAATAATTTTAACGGATGACAGCTATAGAGCGGCTTATACATTTTCAAAACACGTTAACTGACTGGCGTAAAATATTTTATCATGAATATTTCACTGGCATTCATTTATGGGTTGAAACTTAGAGAATAAACTTATTTGTGACTTTTAAATCGCATAATTAAACTATCCATCCATCCATATTAATTCTGCCCGAAGGCAGGTCTTTCACTGCAATCATAGCATTTGCAGCTTTACTAGAGTATTATAGGTGTGGTAGCTTCCCGTTGGTTTCCACACCTGTGAAAGATGATGATGATAATGATAAGATGATGATGATGGCCGGATGATTTTCGGAGACCATTGGGCCCTAAGCTTCCTGACATTTGTCTTATAGGTGAGGAAAACCCCCAAAGAAACCTCACTCAGGAGCCTGTCCCGACCGGGAATCGAACCCGGGCCCACTGCGTGACAAGGCAGCACGCTACCTCGAGACCACAGTGGTGGACTATATATATCTTTATTATTATTATTATTAGTAGTAGTAGTAGTAGTAGTAGTAGTATTGTTATTATTATTATTGTCATTATTATTATTGTTATTATTATTATTATTATTATTATTATTATTAGCAGTAGTAGTAGTAGTAGTAGTAATAGTAGTAGTAGTAGTACCAAAAGCCGTCTATGCATGGAGAATTGAAAGAAGGAACAGAAAAGGAAGACCAAGAACAACCTGAAAGAAAAACATTCAAAATTCAATGTGGAAATTTGGTGTAACAGATGAAGACACAGAGGACAGAGAACGATGGAGAACTTTAATTAAGGGAAAATTGTGAATGTCTGTTGCAAACTGATAGTCTATAAGTCCGTAGTCATTTATATTTATTTTTTTTTTAGTTCATGTTAATTACTAAGATTGGTTGGAGAAACCCCTCAATGAGGAAAAAAAAATTCTCAAAATAATAATAATAATAATTACCATTACCATTATTATTAATAGATTTGTTCTTTCCTTGTCACCTCTATATTGTGCAGTCTATGTCTGTTATGTATTATTAATCAATTTGTAGATAATATAATTAATAACTGCTATTATTTGCATAATTTAACCCTGGTAAAGTGGAAGAGAAGATCATACGGTCTTAACTCCATCAGGTAAAAATAAATAAAAATATATACATTTATTAAAGATTAAGTATAATAAATATTTGTAACGTTTATTTTTCAGGTTACTATGCAGATCAGCTGTCAGTGGCACAGGAAGTCAGAGGCAATCACACAGTGAGAGTGAAAAACGAGAGCAGAGGCTTCCATCTCAACAACCTGTCGTATGCAGGTCCCATTGTCATGGGAGTAGGAGGTATGTAAAACATATTCATCAAACTTATTTTGAAGAAACATTTTTATAGCAGCAATGGCATTAATTGTAACACATTGATTTCAGAGACACATTGACCATTCTAAAGTTTGTTCTGAAAAACAATCCAATGTTTAGAAAGGAGACAAAGAGATAGTATTGCACCACAACAACAAAAAAGTATCCATAAACATGGATTCTAAAATTGACATCTTCTCAGTACCTCAGAGTTCAGTACCCTCCCAGAATTTCGTAACTTGCAAAATAGACATGGCATTAACGTGATTTCATCATTCGTTAAATAAAATACTAATTTTATGGCCCATGTTTAAAGGGAATGTTTATATTATGCTTATTTAGGCCTATTTATTTCAAACCTAAGGTCATATAGCGTCTAAAATCTTTAGTTGTATCCAGTAGATTTTGTTCTGTTTTACATGGTCGTATGTTCTTGAGGAAGTTCACTGTATTTTATTTGTAACTGTTATTATGTAATAGTGATTATTATTATGAAAGCATTACTATATAGTAATGAAATTTTAACCCATCATTGCCTTAACGATGATATGATGGGTGATAATAATAAACAAGCACCAGGTGAGACCTTAAAGGTAAACATAAGCTAAATTTCAGCCCTTGGGAGACCGAAAGAATAATTCACATTAAGGAAAAAATGTCTATGGTCTGAGCGGAAATCAACTCGGGACTCCTGAATTATAGATATACCTGACCACAAGACTTTGAGGCTATATATATGAACGTAACATTTAAATTAAATTATTCAGACAATTATATTCTACAGGGATTGATTGGAAAGCATTAGCTCAGGATAGGGATGTATGGAGAGCTTATGTCCGCGCGGCCATAACCTACGGGTTCGATAGTGCCAGTGAGTAAGTAAGTAAGTATATATTCGAATGCAATAGTTAATACATCTTGGGTTCAAATTCCGATTTAGAGAGAGACATCTCCCTTTAGTTATAAATATACCGTACGTACATTTGCTCGTATATGAAACTGTATCTTTTTCAATGCCAGAACATTCTATGTGAGGAACGAACACTTTAATTTCATTGAGTGTTGTTTTCTATTCATATTCCGTCTAATTACACTGAACAACAAAAAAAAACTTTTTTTTTGTCTCAGAAAGAAAAATATGTGATTCTAATAGTATTTTTTCTCCTCAATTCAAATATGATGTCGGTTTTTCTCCATCACGCAAGGTTTCCGAGAGACAGGAATTTATAATTTCAAACACTTTAATATTTTCTGCATTCGTAACTACACAATATTCGAACATTCGGACTCACCTAGAAAGTAAGAAATGACGATTTTCTGCTATATTTCGCCTGTGGAGCATCCCTCTTGATGGTCCAACAATAATCGGCCAGCATATTAGGATTCAATTTGCCTTGATATATCTTTTCCATAGCTGAAACCATTTGAGTTAGCTCATTTTGTTTTATTTTACAAAGGACAAATGGACGAAAAAACGTTTATTAAAAATACTTATTTAAATCCATTAATTGAAATTTGAAATAAAAAAAACTGTGGGTGATGGAGAAATTCCGAATACATATTTGAAAACACGATAAAAAACTGCATTGGTACTCATGAGACAAAAAGCATGTTGACCAGTGATATCAGGGCATCTGGACTCTTAAATTATTAGTATCCCGCTTCGATATATATACACATTTAAACTCTCACCAACTCGAGATTTTTACTGATACTAAGATGATCGGTTCTATTTTAATAAACTATACTTGCCCTCCGTAAACTTTACTTAATTTCATATTAATACGATTGGTGATAATTATGAGGTAATTTTTCAGGAAAATTGTGGCCTCGAATTTCCTGAAATTTGTATTAACGTTGAGATAAAAGCTTAAAACCTCAATCAGGAAATTCAACCCGACCGAAAATCGAAACCGGACACACTGCGAGAGGAGTAACATTGTTATATCTATGCCACAACGGTGGTATTTGTAGGACTTGGTTTTTAATTTTTATCCGCACTACCTCCTTTCAAAATATTGTAACTTTTTCAGAATATTCCGATAAAATTGTAATTATTGAAAGCCAACATTACATACAACATTCAAAAAGTTCTCTAAGTTTAAAATCTTATTTCCGACCATTTTGTTCATACACTAAGCATTGAACATTGAACAATCCAATTTACACCATGGTCAGTGTCAGTTTAAACCAATCATTAATGTCTATCGCTGAAATATTGTCGAAATGAAATTGTCATAAATGATCCTAAATTGTTTGGAAATTGTCCAACCTGACTCGCCAATGTTTCTGATATGGTAAAATGTAGAACATAGAAGTATGTTCTATTAAAACATTATTACACAATAAATTAATTAAATAATATTTATATAAAATACGTGATTTATTTCCATTTTATTAATATACTTCATTAAAATGTTCATTCACTTAGAGTCTTTTAATTTGATTCATTAAAAAAATTTAAAATACCGCGTGAATTTTCATATCTTTAGAAAATGAAAACTCTTGTGATAATACTATTGATATATTTCGCGTTTTGAAAAAAAAGATATTAACAGCTACTAAAATTGTATTTCCATTTATATATAATTTAATAAGTAGTAAACATTGGATTTAAAATCAACAAAATGTAATAACCTATCCAACAATTGAAAAAAAAAACATAGCCTAGTTTTAATTTAAATATTTGTTTTGGAGTCATGTAGTTGAATATTGCTCGGTCTGCAAAATAAACTAATGAGCAAATGGGAAGCGAGGTTAATTTCAATGTGAAACTCTGCACTTCCACATTGCGGCCCACAGGGACCTGAGCTAATGGAACTCAAGTTGCCTTCTTGTTCGGTGAACGTGGCTCTTGTGATTAGACAAATCCTCACTAGAGTTTGTTTTTCCGTAAAAATAATTTGGTCTCGACAGTGTATATTTAAAATCTCTTATCCCCATCTCGTTAAATAATGTAATCCATTTTATTTATTTATTATTATTATTTTATTATTATTATTATTATTATTATTATTATTATTATCAGTAATAATAATAATGCAATGGATTACATTATTTAATGAGAATGGGATAAGTGAGTAAAAATATACAATGACGAGACGAAATTATTTTTACGGAAAACAAGCTCTAGTGAGTAACACTAACAAATTGGGATTGGAAGTAAACATCAATAAAACTAAATATGTGATCACGATAGAAATACATTATATAACGGAAATGAACAGGTAATGAAAATGAGGAAAATATTGCAGAAGTGGCAGAATTCAAATACCTAGAATAATAATTACAAATAGGAATGAGATGCACAAAGAATTTAAACACAGATTCAATTCTGGAAATGCATGCTATTATACAGCACAGAGACTCTTGTCGTCCCAACTCCTTTCAAAAAACGTGAAACTGAAAATGCCTAAAACTGCTATTCTCCGAGTTATATTATATGGAATGAGACGCACAAAGAAATATAACATAGATTCAATTCTGGAAATGCATGATATTATGCAGCACAGGGAATCTTGTCGTCCCAACTCTTTTAAAAAACGTTAGACTAAAAGTACTTAAACTGTTATTCTCCCAGTTATATTATATGGAATGAGATCCACAAAGAATTAGAACACGGGTTCAATTCTGGAAATGCATGCTATTGTACAGCACAGGGACTCTTGTCCCAACTCCTTTAAAAAAAACGCGAAACTGTTATTCTCCCAGCTATATTATGTGAAATGAAATGCACAAAGAATTAGAACATAGATTGAATTCTGGAAATGCATGCTATTATGCATTACAGGGACTCTTGTCGACCCAACTCCATTCAAAAACCGTTAGACTGAAAATGCCTAAAACGGTTATTCTCCCAGTTATATTATATTGATGCGAAACATGGAGTCTTACTTTAAGGGAGCAAAGAATATTATGAATATTATAAATTACAGGGACTCTTGTCCCAACTTCTCTAAAAAAAAGTTAAACTGAAAATATATAAAACTGTTATTCTCTCACTTATATAATATGAATGCAAAATATTGACTCTTACTTTTAAGGGAGGAGAAAAGATTATGAGTTTTTGAGAATAAAGTTCTAAAGAAAAATTTTGGGCCAAAGAGAGACAAACAGACAGGTGAATGGAGTAGACTTCGTAACAGTGAGCTGCATGATAGGAAACCAGATATGATAAGAACATTTAAGTTCGTAGACTGCAAGGAGATGTGACACGAATTGGGAACGAAAGAGGAGCATGGAAACTACTTGTAAGAAAACCAGAGGAAAAATTGGACCAAGAATGAGGTGGGAGAATAATATTAACCATGATTTGAGAAAAGTAGATTATACAGGGGATGATTGGAAAGCATTAGCTCAGGATAAGAATGTATGGAGAGCTTATGCCCATGTGTCATCAACCTACAGGTTCGGTAGTGTAGTGAGTTATTATTATTTTTTTATTGCGGATGAGCCCATGTAGGACTACGCAAAGTACTTAGAGGTGTTTCCTTTGAGCCCAAATTTCTTTTATTCTATTGCTATGAGCTTGTTTTCTATCACCTGTCCAAGTTGTTCCAGTTTTTATTTCTTTTATTTGTCCTCTTGGTCAACTTGCCACTTATTTACCTTCATTCTAAATATATCTCTGTTTGGGATATCTTCTTTAGTAATTCCTGCCAATTTTAAGTCCTTTTTGACTTCATCAATCCACTTCATAGTATCCACTGGAGCTTTACTTCTGTTTTATTATTATTATTATTATTATTATTATTATTATTATTATTATTATTATTATTATTATCGTCCACCGCTATGGTCTCGGGTAAACGTCGCTGCCTCATACATAGTGCGTCTGGGTTCAATCCCCGGTCGGTATATTTTCTTGGGTGATGTTTTTTTTTAATTTTTCCCTCGCCTGTAAGGTAGATGTCAAGAAACTTTAAGGCCCAAACCGTCCCCGAAGATAATCTGGCCATAATAATCATCATTATCATATTCGGCATGTTTAGAATAAACTAGTGTGTGAATGGCATGTTTCCTCTTAAGTTGTGATGTCTCGGAGGAAGCCCTGAAATTGAGCTGATCACGCATTCAGGGAGACCCTTCATATCCTTGTGGGTCAAATAAATATGTGTGTTATGTGTAGTTTAAAACCCTTCTCCCGACAGATTGTGCCACTTTAAGGACCGGGTGGCGTGTGGCATGTAAACTGTACCTATAATGTGAGATGGAATAGAATAATTATTATCTGATCACTCATGTCCTTGTGTGCTCAAAAAAAGTATGTGTGTGATCCAAAGATTAAAACCTTTCTCCTGACAGGCCATAGCGTGTGGCATGTAAACTGATACCTATAAGATGGAAGGTTAAACTGAGCTGAAGAAGAAGAATGATTCTTGCTAAAAGAGCATTATAGAGTCATTTATATTAATATTTTATTTTATTTTTGTTTATATCACCTACAGGACTCCCGTCATTCCTAAAAAAGTTTACTAAAGTGTTGGATAGAGCTTTACGTTAAGTCAGAGACTATCAAACACTTAACATGTATAAACATATTTGGTATTAATAGTTGAATGCAGGCTTTCACGGCCGGTAATCATGATGTTGAGTGATTCCGGGTTCTGTGGCCGTGGTCCATAGTTGGTGTTGATACCAGACGTTTCGCCCTCAACTGCGGAGGGCATCTTCAGTGGCGAGTGCTTCTAGGCGTGTTTCTTGGTCGGAAGCTCTACTTAGAGTGAACGCTGCGGGTGTTGTATTGATACTAGTGGTGGGAGCAGGGTGAGCGGGCGTGGCTCTTGCTGATTGGCTAATGGTCGTCTCCTTGTTGTCCCTAGTGTTGATGCATTTATTTTCTAGTGTACGGTACCAGGCCTTAGACAGTTTAATACCTTCCTCTTTTCTGTTAATATTTTCCTTATGCTTGTGTATTTCTATAGCCTCTCGATATAATCTAGGGAAATAATAGGAAGTTGTGGCTAAAACTTGTGTATCATCGAATAGAATCTGGTGTCCATTCATAATGGCATGTTCTGCTACAGCCGATTTATCCATTTCTCCTTGTCTGCAGTTTCTTTTGTGTTCTGATAAACGGGTGGCTATACTTCTTTTTGTGGTCCCTATGTATGGTTTACCACACGAACAAGGAAGTCGATATACGCCGCAAGTGGAGGGAGGTGGCCGAGGATCCTTAGCTGAGCGAAGGCAGTCTTCTATTTTTCTTGTAGGTCTGTAAACTGTTTTTATGTTGTATTTTCGTAGGAGTTTTCCGATACGATCTGTGACTCTGTGACTCTTTGAACCCGGAATCACTCAACATCATGATTACCGGCCGTGAAAGCCTGCATTCAACTATTAAACGCCTCTACGGGGAGGAAAGTTATTTACGTATTCGACACCTGGAGACACTCCGGAAGAAGAAATCCCAATTACTATCATCTTATACTTTTTTACTACGGTGCAGAGACGCTGGATATATACCCAAATTCCTGCAACAACGGAGGACTTTTAGATCTAAAAAAGCCCATCGCATATACGACCGTACTGAACGTGCTCTACTCAGAGAACGGATCCAACAAACACGGAAGGAGTTAGCAACCAACGACGCAAAACTCTTTACACTTCACATAACAATCAGTAACAGCATTCCTTACCAAGATTGGAACAAGATCGACAGCATTACATACAACTCAAGTGAAGCAACCATGGTAAAGTCTACTAGAACGCAGATGAAGAAATTTGACTTTCTAAAAATGCAATCGCGACCCTTACAGCAATCAGTCGGTCTACAACATACCGTAACAAACCTGTCATCACGCACGCTCTCAACTGAAGAAACATCTGTACTATCAAAAGGAGGCAACTACGCTATCACACCCACATCAATACCTGTAGAGGACATTATCTCTAACATCGAGGCAAGCATCAAGAATCTCCCCTTGCAAACAACTGATGAAATTCGTTATGAAGCTGCAAAGAATACTCCGTCGCGCCCAACCACCGAAAAGCAATTTAACTAAGAAGGAGAGACTAGCGCTAAAAACTTTAAATAATGATAATAATATCACTATTTTACCAGCCGATAAAGGAAACTCTACAGTTGTTATGAATACACATGAATACAAAGAGAAAATAATAGAGATTCTGACACCAGATATATACAAACCTATCAAGCGAGACCCTACATCCGGTATTCTTCGAAAAACCAACAATCTTATCAAGCAATCGTCCTTGCCAGAAGGAATTAAGAAGAAATTACGCGTATCCGAAGCTCAACCTCCAAGACTCTATGGTCTTCCAAAAATACACAAGAACAACATTCCACTCCGGCCAATTGTCAGTGCCATCGGTTCTCCGACCTACTTACTGGCAAAGCATCTTACAGGACTTCTGAAACCACTCCTTGGAAAAACGGACAGCTACATCAGAGACTCGACACATTTCATTGAGAGACTACGGAATATAAACGTAACATCTCAAGATATACTGGTTAGCTTCGATGTGGTTTCCCTTTCACCATGGTGCCAGTAAATGAGACCATGGACTACATTAGACAGATTTTCACAGAAGAAATATCCAATTTATTCAGGCATGTACTAACTACTACTTACTTCCAAATGGAACAACAGCTACTATGAACAGACCGACGGAGTAGCCATGGGCAGTCCTCTAAGCCCAGTAGTAGCGAATTTTTTCATGGAGAAATTCGAAACAGAAGCACTAAAAACAGCTCCCAAGTCTCCAGAACATTGGTTTCGCTATGTTGATGACACATTCGTAGTATGGAGACATGGCAGTGAAGAATTGGAACGTTTCCTTCAACACCTTAACAGCAGACACAACAAAATACAGTTCACTATGGAAAAAGAAGATAATGGAAGACTTCCTTTCCTGGATGTTCAAATAATAAGGACTGGCAATGGGGAAATTCAACATACAGTTTACAGAAAACCTACACACACAGACCGATATCTGCACAAAGACTCTAACCACCATCCAAGACAAAAGCGAGGTGTCATTAAGACACTGTTCGACAGAGCGACTAAGTAAGTGCCAACCACAACACCTTAAACAAGAAACAACACCATCTGTTCAATTGTTTCCAGAAAAATGGCTACACATCCAAGGAAATAAGACAAACCATACATCCACGAAGACAGCACGTCAGAATGGATAACACACCCTCAACCAGCATAGCCTACTTACCATATGTACAAAGAGTCACAGATCGTATCGGAAAACTCCTACGAAAATACAACATAAAAACAGTTTACAGACCTACAAGAAAAATAGAAGACTGCCTTCGCTCAGCTAAGGATCCTCGGCCACCTCTCTCCACTTGCGGCCGTATATCGACTTCCTTGTTCGTGTGGTAAACCATACATAGGGACCACAAAAAGAAGTATAGCCACCCGTTTATCAGAACACAAAAGAAACTGCAGACAAGGAGAAATGGATAAATCGGCTGTAGCAGAACATGCCATTATGAATGGACACCAGATTCTATTCGATGATACACAAGTTTTAGCCACAACTTCCTATTATTTCCCTAGATTATATCGAGAGGCTATAGAAATACACAAGCATAAGGAAAATATTAACAGAAAAGAGGAAGGTATTAAACTGTCTAAGGCCTGGTACCGTACACTAGAAAATAAATGCATCAACACTAGGGACAACAAGGAGACGACCATTAGCCAATCAGCAAGAGCCACGCCCGCTCACCCTGCTCCCACCACTAGTATCAATACAACACCCGCAGCGTTCACTCTAAGTAGAGCTTCCGACCAAGAAACACGCCTAGAAGCACTCGCCACTGAAGATGCCCTCCGCAGTTGAGGGCGAAACGTCTGGTATCAACACCAACTATGGACCACGGCCACAGAACCCGGAATCACTCAACATCATATTTGGTCTTACCCTAAAATCTAGCATTAATTTGTATGTCACTTTCATTGTTACAATCATTTATCATTACATAATGTCCTGTTTTACCGTATACAGTTTGAAATGTATTTTAATGTTTATTTTTAATTATTTTATTTATTATGTTTTTTATCTACTTGTTTAATTCATTTTTTGTATATAACTCCATGGCGCGACAGGCCTAGAAACCCCTTGCCCTACCAGCCGACCGCTGGACTCATATGCACATTTGTTAATCACAGGGTTGAATAATCATCCAACCAGTATAGGGATGGCATGTGGTCAGAATGTAGGGTCCCCCAACCGTTATAGCTGGTTTTCATAACTTGGAACCCCTATTTATTGTAGCTACCCAAATACTCACTATACTCGGTGAGCACAAGCCCCATACGGGCCGAAATTCCATGAGAAAATTTGTTCCCCGTGGAGATTCGAATCAGCGCAAGTCTCTTACCTCTGCATCAAGGTATCATGCCTTAAAAAACTTGGCTAAGGCACGGGATTTATTCGTTACAATATGAAACTTAATTTTCATAACTTAGTTATGGTTATCACAATATATTTATTTTACTTCTTCTTCTTCGTCATTTATTTTTCTTTTCTATAACAATTCATTAATCATATTATTAATTTTAGCAGTTAATTTTGTAATTTTATATTTTAATTATAATTATATTTTATATAATTAATATAATATAATTATATTTTATATTTTCTGTATTTAATATTACACCTTTAGAGTGGACTAGAAGGCCTTCTTAACCCTTAAATTGGCAACACAATAATTATTTCTCCTGTCAGTTATTTAAATGTTACGGACTGCAATGAAAACAAAATAATGTAAAACTCTAAGTTATTAATGTACATTATTGACAGAAATTTAAGTAATTTCTACTCATTTGTTTTTTACTATTATATAACCAATATGAAATAAATGTATCTTATAGGATACATTGTCAATTTAAGGCGTGACTCTTGCAGGTATTTATAAAAGGGAGGCTAGTGCTATTATAATTTTACAATCCGGTAGCCCGCCTTCGATTACCAGGGGAAATAGGAGTATTTAAACCTCTAGGTTGCGTCCAGAATATGAACAAGTTTTAATGTCCGGTTCTGTCTTAGCAGATGGGTATTCGGGATTGGTTTGCTGCGTGTAGGACAATGGACTAGGAACTCGGGAATGCACACATTGGATATGTATATAGTAACGGATCTTCCAGGAATCAGGATGCCAAATTTATCGCGGAAGACATTAGAGAACAGCACACTACATGGAATATATAGCCAGACCAAGAGTAGAGATTTAATTCCCTAATCCCGCATGGAATAATTTATTCTCGCGCGGCCCGGCGGGAGAGGAAGGTATGGGGCGCTATCGACTCAGCTACCGGAAAAATGGACACCCCCATTTAATTTACTGTAGTGAAGTTATAAAATAAGTACAATTATTAATGGAGCGTTATACTTTCGATGTGTATTAAGTTACTTCTATCAAATAATTCACTTTAAATGTTATCATCGTTAAATAGCTACGTAATTGACTAATTTCCATTACTTTAAGCTAAATAATGAAATATTGCGTCGAACAGAGTCCTTTGAATAAAAACTATGCTGAATAGTTAGTGTAATCATGGATTATGCGGAAAAAACATAATTGAGTTCTACTGATATAAATTATTAACAATTTATATTAACGTTGATCAATACATTTAATTAACCGTAATTCTGATTGCAGATGAAATATTTGTAATAATTGAGATTAAATTATATATTACTACAAACTACAGTTTGTTTGTTTGTTCCTTTATCCCAATTTAAGGCTATTCTTTAAAACATGTGACCCGACTTTTTTAATTCCTTCATAAACTCCTGTCAAATTGTATTCTTAGGGTTCCATTTTTAAAATTATTTTCCACCATTACAATTATTTTTACATTTTTCTAACGATTATTTCAATATATTTTTCTATGATATTTAACTACATACGTAGCATGAAATACGTGGCAGCTATATTGATTTTAACGAATATTCTAAGCAAAAACAAACGTCGTGTTCCAGCATAGAGTATTTACTAATTAACTGTACTTCAGAATTTCAGAACTTACTATTTATTTTTGGGCGTTGCATTCTTTCACAGGTTAAAGTGCTTAAATTGCGTTAGGTTAGCTTTTAGGTTGGTCTGTCACAGGATAGAGTACTTAAATTGCGTTAAATATAGTATATATGTTGGCTGCATCCTGTGATTCCATAGTGGTAAACTGCTTCGCGTTTGTTGGCGCATGCGCATGGTGTATGATTGGAACTTTTCGCGTCACATATTGTAAAGAATCCCCCAATTTAATCTCTCACCTTATATGTACATTATACATGTCACACACAACCCGGGCCTTATTGTGGCACGACCTGTCGGGAGAGGGATTTTAAACTGTGAATTACACACATACTTTTTTAACCACAAAGGAAATGGGGTTCAGCTCAATATCAGCGGCTCCTCCGAGATATCACAACTTAAGATAAAACACACCATTTACACACATATTCATATTAATCTTCGAAAATGTTAATTATTATATTTCAACTTATTGTGTATCTAATTGCAACCCCACTTCGTGCTGTTGCATTTTCAGGTACAGCACTATAAATCAGTTATGCCAAGAATATAATTTTAAAATATCAAAAGAAACAACGAAAATAATGGAATTTTGGGGAAGTGAACATATAAGATCAAAAATCATAATAGACAACAAACCTCTGGAACAAGTAACATATTTTAATTATTTGGATTGTAATTTTACTATATACACAAAAACTGAAAGAGACGTAAATATGAAACTGTCAAGATTTCAAAAGATATGTGGAACTATAAATAGAACATTAAAGAACAAAACAAGAAGAGATACTAGATTGAAATTTTATAAAACATTGGCAGTTCCTGCATTGCTTTATGGGAGTGAAACTTGGGTAATGACTAAAACAATTACAAAGTAGAATACAAAGTGTAGAAATGAACTTCCTTAGAAGAACAAAAGGCTGCACAAGAATGGATCGGATAATGAATGAAGATATAAGAACAGAGTTAAATATGTATATCCATTAAATGATAAAATCAAAGGATATAGAGAAAAATGGTTTAGACATGTAGAAAAAATGAATGTAACAAGATTACCAAAAGCAGCATTTAACTACAAGCCAAGAGGTTCAAGGAATGTAGTAAGGCCAGTGAAAAGATGGACAGAACAACTGTGAGGCGGAACAGACAATTTGCCTAGCCCGTGAAGTAAAGAAGAAGAAGAAGAAGAAGTTAATGAGTATGATGACCAGGCGATATTCGGGGACCATTTGGGCCTTAAAAGTTACTGACATTTGTCATACAGGAGAGAAAACCGCCGAAAAAAAATCATCCAGAAAACTTTACCAGCAGCGTAGGAGAGAGCGACGCCTCCCAGAGACCACAGCAGTGGACAATGAAAAAAAAAAAATTATCACATAGAGCATTGCGAAGAATATGCAAGTTTGGGGTAAAAATAACTAACAATACATTTATGAAGATGACATCAATTTATTGAAGAATTAATAAAGGTAAATGATAAAAGTGATCACACTACAGGCATTAGGAGACCCTTGGAGTTGTAGGAAGTCAACACTCCTATCTTTCGGGACACCCGGGACAAGATGTCAGCCGGATTGTGAACCCTGCTTGAAGGCCACTTTTACTCTTCCAAAACAAAAGTCTGGTATTAATGTCCATTAGAGGCTGAGTCGGTCCCAGGGTCTTGGTCCCGCCAGAAGATTTAGGTCATTTTAAAATCCTGTTTGCACAGGCTCGAACAGTTAATAAAGATAGGACAGAAATGTCGCTATTAAACAATATTTTATGGGATAAAGATATCACAACTAAAAACAAAAACGAATACTTAAAAATGCAATTGTCCAAAACACAATAACGTAGGACTCAGAGACAAGGACGACGATCAACAAGAATTTCATGGAGACACAAAATTATAAATTGTTTTATGGAGGATTATATGAATGTGCAAAGAGCTCGAGTAGGAACTGTCAAAACAACATAATTAAAATAATTTAGGCATATTAAGGTGATGATGGAAGATAGATTACCGAAGAAGATTTAAGAATGGAATCTGACAAGAAGAAGAAAGAGATAAAGACCAAAAATAACATGGACGCAAAGAATAGGCTTGAAGTAGGGGCATGGAAACAAAAAGGAATGGAAATAGTCTATAAAATCTATAAATGGGCACAGGGATATGTCAAATACATTGTAAAACCTGAAAAGAATAATAATAATAATAATAGTAATAATAATAATAGGCCTAATAATAATAATAATAATCATAATAATAATTAATTCACTCTCCATACATCCTTTGTATAATCTACTATTTTCTCACCTCATTCTTGGTCTACCAACTGGTCGTTTTCCCTCTGGTTTTCCTACAAGAAATTTCCATGCCCCTCTTTCATTCCTCATTCGCCTCTCGCTCATCGCAGTCTATGAGACTTAATTGTTCTTGTCTGGTTTCCTATAAAGAGAATATAACTCACTGTTCTGAAGTCTTATCCATTCGCCTGTTTGTTCATTTCTCATTGGTCCAATAACAATAACATAATTATTATTATTAATTATTATTAGTTGAATTATGAGTATTATTATTATTATTCATTTATTATTATTATTATCGTATTATTATGATATATGATAATTATTCTAATAATACGTAGTAATTGTATATATAACGTGATCTTGGATATCTCTGAAAACTCACGCGCATGCGGTGATGCAGTAATAGGCCATCAAAGTGTGCCTCCCTGAACCTGGAGAGAAGATAGACTTGTGGCAGGAAATAGCCTTCCATCTCCTTTACAAAGAACATGAGATCCTCATAAGTCCACCTCTGTTCGTCTTTTGATCCTTGCTGGACCCCAGCTAAGTATACCTCCCTCAGGGCATTGAAGATCCATTCTCAAGCGAACACTGAAACATGAATTACTCAAATATCTCCTATACAGCTATAAAGGACGAGATAGATTTTCACAAGCATTGCTTCTGAAGTTTAAACTCCGTCTTCTATTAATTTGTGTCCTCGTTTTAAACGAATTTGTCCTTATACAAAATTACGAAAAACGATTGTTCTATATACGTTTGTAAAACATAAATAGAGACCAGATTTTAAAGAGAATGTCTTATTTATATTTTACTAGCTAATACTCGCCGTGCGCTGCTCTTAAATAAATGAAATGTTTTTTATTTAGTTGAATAAGTAGGAAGAAAAATAAATATAAATTTATATTATAATTATTTTTAGATATCCCATGTTGATTACGCGGCGATGACCGGGAATCTGCTTATCCCAACCTGCTTGGCATTAATGAGTTGAAAGAGAAAAGTGGTTATTGTAAATTATCCGTAAAATATAGCCATGTGCTGTCGCGGACTTTTTCGTAGAGCATTTTTTTTTAGATATTCAATTATGTGTACATTAGTTTGGTTTAACTGTTGTGATTTTAGGCAGCGTAAGCCATTTTAAGCGTTCTAAAAGCGACGTTTTGTACATTGATGCATTTTTATTTCTTCTTTTTAGCTCCGGTCCTATAGTACGTAAGATAATATGTTATATACGCTAATTGTCCAAATAAACTCTAAACGATGGTAAAAATCCCATTCAAATCAGTCAAGTAGTTTGTGAGTCCATAAAGCACAGACACCAACACTCGTTTTTATAAATAAAGATGCAAACTTCATTATACAGTTCACTTACGTGACAATACAATGCAGTCTGGACTGACGTTAAATAGCTATGTTACATGTTATTCTGTCTGAATTTTCACTGAAATTCAGGAGGGCAAATCGTAAATAATTTCTCACGGATAAAAGGCACAGTAAAAAGTGCCCCCCCTCATTACAGTTCATGCTTAAATACGGCCCTGTCGCGTAATTAAACTGAACAATAAGCCTTTTAACAAATTTAATTTGGCACTTCCGCTGCAGGAGCGATCCATTCAACAAATTTCACAATTTTCCTCTGCATCAAAAGTCATATTTGCTAAAGAACATTTGGCCACTGATTGCTCCCATTACCATGACATCACAGCGCGAATGCAACGTTTGCAGTGTTTGGCAGAAAAGCCGAGTCAGAAAGAGTTGAAACAGAACGTCGTAGTAGACCATCTCGCACACAGATGGCAGAGCCATCAATAATTATAATCCCAAATATACTTAATAGTATATTATAATAAATAAAACACATAAAATATACTTATTTATTAAATATTTATCGGGCTTAATATATTATCATAATAAAATCACTGACGTATATACATTTTATATCAGCATTTAATAAATTAATATTTTAAATTAATCAGCCAACCGTTATCCACTTCTGCCATATTATACATGTTACT
Source organism: Diploptera punctata (assembly GCA_030220185.1). Lineage (NCBI taxonomy): Eukaryota > Metazoa > Arthropoda > Insecta > Blattodea > Blaberidae > Diploptera > Diploptera punctata. The sequence goes on along the minus strand of JASPKZ010009837.1, from coordinate 4,059,695 downwards.
TGAATGTTCCGAATGTTTTCCCTGCTGTATGGTAATTTTATAATACAATTTTTGGATTCGATTTTAGGTTTTTGCCTTAAAATCGATACTTTGATTATGACAATAAAAATAAAAAAACCTCGAAATGTGTATGACCATCGCTTAGCTATATACAGTGATTACTATTAAGAGTTAAAAAGAAGTTGAAAGGAACAAAAGATATTGGTAATTATATACTAATATACGGTGGAGTACCTCAAGATAGAAGAGCTGCAGTGGTGTAGCTATACTAATTAATAACAAATGGAGATCAAAAATAATAAGCTACAAATATGTGGATGAAAGAATAATAACAGTAAGGTTGAAAATAGATCGGAATTACTTAAACATTGTAGGAGTGTATGCACCAGAAGAAGGGAAAATTGAAGACACTTATTTTCTATGATAAATTACAACAAGAAATAAATGGTATTAAAAACACAGAAAGTATCATCTTAGGAGGTGACTTAAATGCCAGAGTTGGTAATCTCCCAATCCCAGGAATCGTAGGTATGTTTGGAGAAGATGTAATAAATAGAAACGGGGAAGAACTTCGACAATTTGCTACCTATAATAAACTAAAAATCACGAATACTTTCTACAGGAAAAAGGACATACACAAGTATACATGGTGGGCTAGAAACCAAAGATCTTTAATAGATTACATAATGATTAATGATAGACTCAGGAATCAAATACAAGATGTAAGAGTATACAGAGGATGTGACATATATACAGACCATTATCTATTGGTAGCCACGATGCTTGTAATAGCCAAATGGAAAAAACCGAAAACTCAAGAAAGAATAAAAGAAGAGGTTTTTAAAGTATATCTTCTAGAAGAAGAAAGTATGAGACAATTATACCAAAAAAGGCTACAAGAACGCTTAGAAAGAAAAGCAATTAATGATAATCTAAATGAAGAGTGGGAAAATATGAAAACATGTATTATAAATGCTGCAAATGAAGCTATAGGAAAGAAGAAAAAGATTCGCAACAAAAGAGGATTAAATATATGGAATGACGAAATAGAGGATGCTGTGCGAGACAAAAAATTAGCTTATTTAGAGTACTTACAAAATAAAAGTGAAAAATCTAGAACTATATATAAACAAAAAAGAAATCGATAAAAACAAATAACTCGAACAGCTCATAAAGATTCCTGGGAAAGATTTATTTCCAAAATAGAACACGATGTACATGGCAGACTATGGTTAGCATTTAAAGTAATGAAACAATTAAATACAACAGAAAAATATACTGCAAAACTAAATACCATTGATCTGAAGAGATGGGAGAATCACTACAGAGAATTATGGTGTAACGAAGAAGAATTAGTTATAAAACGCTCTTCTGAAAGTGAAAATAAATCATAAATAGACAGAATTACTCTACGCGAAATGAGAGAGGCATTGAAAGAAATGAAAAATAGAAAAGCACCAGGTATAGATGGTATAAACAATGAACTGATAAAGTATGCAGGTTTATTTGCAGAAATAAGATTATTAAACTTAATAAACGAATGTTGGAAGACATGGAAAATACCTGAAAATTGGAAGATAGGTGAAGTCATATCCCTCTTCAAAAAAGGAAATAGATTAGATAGTAAAAATTATAGAGGTATCAGTTTATTGAACTCCACTTATAAATTATATGCAAAAATAATAAATAATAGATTGAAGAAGATATCTGACACACTCTTAGAAGAAGAACAAGCAGGGTTCAGAAAAGGAAGATCCTGTAGTGATAATGTATTTATTATAAAGAGACTAATTGAAAAGAGAAGAGAATTTAACCTGCCAACATATTTGTTGTTCATTGATTTTGAAAAGGCCTTTGACAGAGTAAATAGATCTATACTATGGGAAATAATGAAGGAACGAGGATATCCACACCATCTAATAAAATCAGTCCAAGGCTTATATGAAGAAACTAAAGTTGTGATAAGAACTGATGGAAAAAGGTCAGAAGAAATTTTAATAAATCAAGGAGTTAGACAAGGGTGTAGTCTATCGCCCACTCTTTTTAATATATATATATATATATATATATATATATATATCGACGACATTATGAAACAATGGAAAATTATAATGGACAATGGCCTTAGATTGAACAATAACTCAAGTATTAATAACTTACTTTTCGCCAATGATTTAGTCTTACTACACCATGATGAAGATATGTTACAATTGGCTGGTTACAAACTAAATGCAATATGTAGCGATTATAATTTTAAAATTTCAATAAGTAAAACAAAAGTAATGGCATTTTGTGGAGAAATACTCTGCGTGCAAAAATAGTAATTAGAGACGAAATTATTGAACAAGTATCCCACTTTAAATATTTAGGCTGTGACATCAGCTATGGGTATGATAAAGATATTGAACACAAAACACATCAGTTTCAAGCTATTTGTGGTACAACAAATAGAACATTGAATAATAAAGCCCATAAACAAAAAAAATTAAAATTTTATAAAACAATGGCTGTCCCTGTCCTTTTGTATGGGAGTGAATCTTGGATTACCACTACCAAACAAGAAAGTAAAATCCAAGCAGCCGAAATGAAATTTTTAAGAAGAGTAAAAGGCTGCACTAGAATGGACCAGATAAGAAACGAGGATATCCGTGAAGAACTGCAGATCTACTCCATAAAAGAAAAGATATTTAACAACAAGATACAGTGGAAAGAACATGTAGAAAGAATGGAAGAAAGTAGATTACCAAATAAAATCTTCCATTATTTTCCAAGAGGAAGAAGAGATGTCGGACGTCTTCGGAAGAGATGGTCTTAGATCTATTAGTGAAGACGGAACAGGCAACTCTTGCCTAAACCAGGAAGTGAGAAGAAGAAGACCATTAAGAGTTCGCTATGTGATTTTTTGGTTATGTTTGCATTTGGTGTTGTGGTAGTTGTCAGAATTCTCCACATAGGAAGAACACGCAATTTTTGTTAGGGTCATAGTATGATAATTGAGGCGGTTAGAAGCAAAGAGGTGTAAGGGATTATTTCGCAAAAAAAAAGAAGACAGAACAAAATTATAGAACTTCAACATTAAACTTGTGTTTCTCAATATTGCAAAACTTGTACTTAACCCCTTTACTTCTAACCTTAATTATGTTCCATGTTTTGTGGCGATAGTCGTGCATTGTTAATCTCATCACCGCGTGTGTTAATCTCTGGTTGGCTTGGCGTTGGTCCAATTCGGTCCATCATGGCGTTCGTGCTGTAATTCATAAAATAAATCACCAATTTCGAAAATTGATTGTCTGTATCACTTTGCCCTTAAGGCTATCCTCTAATGAGGAAAGTTATATATACTAAAAAAATCAAAGATTTTTTTTCTTTTTTCAATTTCATATACTTTTTGAAGATGGTGTAGTATTATTTTCCGCTGTACTTGTATAAGGATGTTTTCTCGTGTCTGTTCGTAACAATCTCGTATCGTCAATTAGTTGTGAAAAGTTTGTGAAGCAAGAAACTTAAAAATCTAAACGAATTCTTCAATGAGTGAAATTTATGGTTCAACTTTTCTTATTTAACAAATATATCCTTCTCTTTTTAATTAATTCATATATTTCAAACTATATTGCAAGATAGCAAGTGCGATACTGAATTAAAGCTAACATTGCATACCCCAACTCCAATGTTCGAATTTTCTTGATGTTTGGATAATAATTACCTTTCTCACTTTACTTCAATAGCATATGCTGAGTTTAGCTGCTAAAAATCGAAAATGCTAGTTAACGGACACGACTTTTTCTATTGCTAAATGTCGAATTTGGATCAGATAAAAATAAAAACTGATGCTGGTAGAGCATTAAAAGCACACACACACACACATATATATATATATATATATATATATATAGTCCACCGCTGTGGTCTCGAGGTAGCGTGCTGCCTTATCACGCAGCGGGCCCGGGTTCGATTCCTGGTCGGGACAGGCTCCTGGGTGAGGTGTTTTTTCGGGGTTTTTCCTCACCTGTAAGACAAATCTCAGGAAGCTCAGGGCCCAACGGTCCCCGAAAACCATCCGGCCATCATCACCATCCTTCACCGGTGTGGAAAGCAACGGGAAGCTCCAAAACCTATAATTCCCTAGAAAAGCTGCAAATCATAGCATGAAAATGCTATGATTGCAGTGAAATATCTGCCCTCAGGCAAAATTACTATGGGTGGATATATAGGCCTATATATATATATATATATATATATATATATATATATTACATGGTTATTTTAGTAAGGTTGATGAAGGATAAATGAGAATAAATTTATTTTAAAAATTCTCTTTTTTTTCATGATAACCTTAATGGCTTCATTGCATGGGAATTCACTAATAGTTTATTTAATGCAGGACCATTTTATAGGAACATCATTACACAAATAATTAACAATAAAATAGGTAAAATTAATTAATTAGATATTTTAGAGAATTCCAAAGGAATTTATATATTGAGGTTATTCTTATGAATTTCTTTAACACAAATCTTCATCGATCCTATTTAGTAGACATCAAAAATGTATACAGTTATAGTTTAATATTTTAGACGATAGCGATAAAATACTAAAATTCAACTCCACATTCTGTTAAAAACATTGAGAAAATGGTGCGGGAAGTAAATATCACTAAAGCTAAATATATGGCCCATGTAATGAAGCAAAATCTTTCACTCCGACTTCTAGATTAATAAATTAGAATAAATAAATTGATTAGGACGTACATTATATATCATGCTAAATGTCTATTGGACTAAATAATCGTCGCAGATATATGAAACTTATATGGAATCTAATCGTGAGAACACGAGGATTTTGATTTTCATATAATTGAATTAAAATAAATTGAATCAAACGAAGTTGATAGAAGTAGGAATAAACGATCAGTTAGTTAATAATTATTTCATTTAACAAGTACATGGTACCGCTTTTGTTAAGCGACAGGCTCTTGACGCGGCTACAAAAGAGTTAAAATTTAAGAAAACTTATTTTACTAGCGGATTACTGGACATTTCTTTGTAGACAAGTAATCCATGATCTTAAACCGAGCTTCGCTGACAGGTCATTAACAAAGCATGATTTATGGCTGGGGAACTACAGCGTCGAGTAAACAACCCATTATAACGAACTCGACAAACCGCGAGGACGCGAAGCCTAGCAAACAGGCGGGAAAAGGCCACTGACCCATGGGAGTGTTCATATAGGGAACATGGTGGATCCTTATCCAATGGAAAGACGGCGATTCCTTCTTTGGTACTAAGGAATCGTTCTCAACCAATATAATAAAGTGTTGTATCGCGACAAGGTAATGACCTCATGACGACACGATGACGGAGAGAGGGTAACGAAGTTTACCTTATACCTAGCAATAATTAGTTAGTTCAGTTCTGCATTAAGAGTTCAGCGTTTTGGAGTTCAGTGTTTAGTTCTGCATTCAGAGTTCAGTGTTTTGGAGTTCAGCGTTCGGAGTCCTGAGTCCGGCGGAACTCACCGAGGCGGGAGTCGGGACAGACTCACCGGCATGGCTATCAATTAACAAACTATAAACATAACGTCACTTATAATTTATTCATCCGTGAGAGATCATTCGAGATTCCATCTGGATTCTAAATGCGTTACTTCGGTCAATACCTTGTCCGACATCAAATGTGTCAACAATATTACATGTGTACCAGGTCCCATTATATTAATAAAGCCTAGTTATTAAAAATTCATCTCGCGTAGTCTTGCGCCGGCCAGCTCCTTGCTTATTCCTAGAGAAAGAACCTCAACTCTACCGATTACCAACCTGAGCAACCTAAGATCTCATATATGGAGATATCCTTTCGGTACTCCTGGCGCCCAACATCCATCATCACCTATCTACCCACATTAAATCCCTTATCAGTAAATATATATCTTGGCTTAAGATGACTATTTAACTCATGCCCCAAATGGGAGTCAATGACCAATCACGTTTCAATGATTTCTGTTTTACAACCAATCAGAGTCGTGTTTCACCAAATATTTATCAGTGTTATAATTACCATATTAAAGAAAGCTCCTCCTTACAATATTGCGTTCCTTTGGCAATAAATAGTATGATCTGGTTGCAGTGATAAACAAAAGAAGCAGTAGAAGCGTACCTATCGTTTCTCATTTGTTTTCAAACATCGCCGTTTACATTAAATATATAAATATTTTAAAATAACTATAGTTAAATAATGATTTGTGAGTAAACAGCTTAATTTTATTCGTTAAATAGTCCTAACAAATGCCACTCTTGATTTCCAAATTCTCTAGATAAATTCACTCCTCACTTCGTGAGTCGTGAATTTATCGATAATTTGGAAATCACTCGTGGCATTACTTATGATAACTCACGTTAAGACAATTTTACAGGTGGAAAAAATCTGCACTTCCCTTTTATTTCAACTGAGAAAACAGCGTTTAAATTATTTTAAAATAATATAACACGTTTTTATACAATGTTCCCAGTTTTAATAATTTAGTAGCATACACGGTACGGCCTTTATAAAAATGACAATTCTATGTGGTTTACAAGGTTTTACAAACAAAATAAAATTAAATACTCCTGTGACAATGATGTAAGACACAAAATTATATAAACGATTTAATTATATTTTAAACATTTTAAGAGATTCTGTAAAATAAATGAATAAAAAAAATGTATAAACTCTAACATGAAAACTGAAAGATTTTTAGAGGGCCATAAAAGTTTAAAATTTGTCTTAAAAGTCATATTTCTCACTTTTTCAGATTTTTCGTCATACTTCTGCTTATTTCTATGATAAACTCATATTTTGGTCATATTTTGAGTTTTTTTAATAGCCTAGTCATCAGGCGATTGTAAATAACCACACTGTATCTGTATAAAAATCGTCAGTTTCACAGTACACTTGTTTCGAAGGTTTCTGTTAACAGGTAGCAAACGTTTGCACTGGACAATAGAAGACAACCTTGAATATTTGTATCTCACCCTTACCACACTAATTGCTTGGTGTCAGGTTTTCTGCTTTATTCCCTTCACTTTACCACCCCCACCTCCACCAGCCCTCTGAAATGTTCCTGTACATTCCTATTGAGACCTCAGCTTTAGTTCGATTTCACCATGCCTAAAAGTATGTGTTCTGAGAGTGTAAAATTAAGGAATTTTTGTTCGAGTGTTTGGAGAAAAGATTTTTAGTAATGATGGTGTTGTTATATATTGTAAACTGTGAAGTTAAAGTATCGGCAAAAAAGCAATTTAATGTACAACAACATTGTGATACTGCTAAACATAAGAAGTGTTCAACGACAGATCTTTCTTATGATACAATTGAAAATGTGTATGAATGAACAATTAATATAGTATGGGTAAAAAATGTATTCAATTATAAGGTCATGTTTTGTCTTTTTACGTCATATTTAACCCTTAAATTGCCAATACAATATTTTCTCGTGACAGTTATTTAAATTTTCCGAACCGCAAGGAAAATAAATTCATATAAAACTGTGTTATTATTATACATTATTGCGTAATTTGACATACATGTAAGTAATTTTACTCGTTCGTTCTTCTATTGATCTAAAAACTATATTAAATACAATGTATCCAATAGGATACATTTTTTAATTAAGGGTTAAATCTATTTTTAGGTCATAAATGCATATATATTTTCCATTTTTAGGTCACAGAAATTCGCCCCATGTATATATATATATATATATATATATGAATAAGAAAGTTTTCTTGGGTTTTCCGCGGAAAACCCAAGAAAACTTTCTTATTCATACTTATATCCGCGAAAATCTGCAATAGGCCTATAACATATATATATATATATATATATATACTTATATATGCATATAAGCAGTCTCTTATACACAATAATATTAAAAATACGATATGACCAAAGTTGTTAAAGGGTCTTAAAATTGAAATATAAAACACTGTATATGAATATTGTAATGTAAGACAATGTACTGTAGTCGCATGAAACATACAGTATTAGTCGCGTTAACTAAAAACTTGAGAAACATTTTCATGTGAAACATTTGTGGTACACAGTATAAGCAAGAGAGTATTCATAAGACAAGATGGTGTATTAAGCTTTATGTGTGTAAGGAATGGTTGTTTTCACTTAACAACTCATTTGTAATTCTACTCTCGTTATTTAAAATCCCTGAGTTCACTTTAATGTCTGAAGAATCAAGATGACTCTGCATTTTACGCTAAACTAACAAAGTGATGAAAGTAAAAGGAAAAAATCTGGAATGATGTGCCGGTCAAATAATGAGTCGCATACTAACGCATTCACAATTCAGACGAGAGAATCATCTCACTAGAATAAATTCCCTCCCTTTTCTGAGACTACCATTTTCCAATTTTCCATTTCAATTCATCGAAACTGTGGAAATAAGATGTATAGAAGAAAGCACTGGTGTGCTTAATGATGTGTCAGATTCTATTTTCTTTCTTTCCATCCTTTCTTTTTTCCACTTCCATCTTATTTCCTTTTCTTTGTTTTCTTATTTCCTTACTTCTCTTCTTTTTTCCTATCGTTTTCTTTATTTCTTCTTTATTTATATAATTTTCCTTCGTTTTGTTTCCTACTTCCCTTACTTAATTGTATCTCTTTCGTTACTTATTTTAAACCGTGCTTCTTTCTTTATTTACCTACTTCACTATGTTCTCCCTTATTTACTTGTTTGTTTTCTACCTTCCTTTTTTCCTTCTTTCTTTTTACTTTTTTACGTCTTTATTTCCATCTATTCTCTTTGTTTCTTTCTTTCCTTTCATTAATTCGCGTTTCTATTTTTCCTTCTCTATATCCATCCATCTATCCATGGTAATTCTGCCCGAAGGCAGGTCTTTCACTGCAATCATAGCATTTTCATGCTATGCTTTGCAGCTTTACTAGGGAATTATAGGTGTGGTAGCTTCCCGTTACTTTCCAAACCGGTAAAGGATGATGATGATAATGATAAGGATGATGGCCGGATGATTTTCGGGGACAGTTGGGCCCTAACCTTCCTGACATTTGTCTTACAGGTGAGGAAAACCCCCGAAAAAACCTCACCCAGGAGCCTGTCCCGACCGGGAATCGAATCCGGGCCCGCTGCGTGTCAAGGCAGCACGCTACCTCGAGACCACAGCGGTGGACCTTCTCTATATATTGCCTTTATTCTTTAATTCCTTTTTCTACATTGCTTTTATCATTCCTCTTCAGATAAATGAATTTCTTTGAGGGGCAAACAAACGATTGCCTAAGGCAATGGTTCGAATCTCTATTCTGTAGTCCAACTAAAATTTAATCAACTTTAAACAAATGGACGTTACATAAAGCTCATGATGAATCATTATAAGACCCAGTTCACTTGCATAATATTTTTTTATTTCACTTTTATATGGTTTTAAAAATAAATTCAAAAATAGTTTATTTATAAAAAATAACATGAACAAGTTCCTAGATTCCATTTGGGTAGGTTATTCTGGCTACATTCACACTCTTCAGTACCTAGAGTGAAGAATTAGTGTCCTAACATGACTCATAATCGATGTATCGATAGTCTACTGCTATTTCTATTACACTGAGCAACAAAAAAGAAACTTGTTTTTTCTCTCAGAAAGAAAAATATGTGATTCTGATAGTATTTTTTCTCCTGAATTCAAATATGATATCGGGTTTCCTCCATCACGCAGAGTTTCCGAGAGACAGATATTTATAATTTCAAACACTTTAATTTTTCTACATTGGTAACTACACAATATTCGAACATTCAGACTCGCCTAGAAAGTAAGAAATGACGACTTTCTGCTATATTTCGCCTGTGGAGCATCCCTCTTGATGGTCCAACAATAATAGGCCAGTATATTAGGATTTCATTTGCCTTGATATCTCTTTTCCATAGCTGAAATCTCCTGAGTTAGCTCATTTGGTTTTATTTTACAATGGACAAATGGACGAAAAAACGTTTATTAATAAATAATTATTTAAATCCATTAATTGAAATTGAAATAAAAAAAATTGTGGGTGATGGAGAAATTCCGAATGCATATTTGAAAACACGATAAAAAAACTTCATTAAGTACAACTATTGGTACTCATTAGACAAAAATCATGTTGACCAGTGTTATCGGATAAATCAATCCTATGTTAATTGAAGACCTCACTCGAATAAAGGTATAATGAATAATTCCGTGTGACATTCTTTTAGGAGGAACAACTTATTATAACTAAGTTCAGTCTAGTGGTAAATGATCCCTACTTAAAAGTGTTCCAACTTCTTAGTGCGTAGAATACGCGATAGGTCTGTTTAGACGGTTTTCATATTTTTAAATGAATTCCATAAGCTTGATAACAACTTTAGAGGCGCAAACCGTATCCAATGATGGCGCAAAAATAACGAAAGCTACTTGTATATTTATTTTATTTATTTAATGCAGGACACTTGAAATACAGATCATTCACCCAAATGACAGACCTTATTAACATATTTACAATAACTATACACAATAGAAACAATAACATAAAAACGCTATAAAAATATAAATAGAATAATCTTAAGTAGATTAGGAGGTTTGCAGTGAGATCATTTTGCCTCTTGCCTCCCAGTAGCGTTTATGGAGTGTAGCAGTTTTTAGTGCAGAACAGTGGAGTAGGTGGGCAGAATCCATATTGGCACCAGTCCTACACAGCATACAGAGAGGATTGTTCAATATTCCCAGACGATGAAGGTCATGTCCTGTTGCAATCCGAAATTTTGCGACAGCTTCTATTCGTGGCCAATCTGGTACTTCAGAAACAATTTTATTTCTCCATTGGCTTTCTTTGGTCCTTTCTAACAATGCCAGATGGTATTCGGATTTTATCTGGGCGTGGATAACAGTGGCAGATCTATGGTAAGGAATTTCTTTCATGGGTGCTTGTAGAATTTGAGTGCCTCGTTTTGCAAGAAGATCTGCAGCTTCATTTCCTGCGATCCCCATAGTGTGATGGTATCCATTGTAGTGCAACTCGCTTTTGGAAGCAAATAAGGTTGTTGATGAATTTCCTGCACTCTTCAACTTCTTTGCTGTAAGCCGCTGTTAAATAGTTTGCAATTGCACTAATTGCTGCTTGTGAATCTGATAGGATAACAACATTAGAGAAGTATTCTGGTCTACATGTGAGGTGGAAAAGTGCTGTTCGAATGGCTTCTATCTCTCCATCAAAAGGGACACAATCTTTGCCAAGTGAAATATATGTTGCGAACAGATCACTGTAGACTCCAGATCCTGTATTTCCATTTGAACTGATTTTGGATCCATCAGTATAGACATGTAACCAACTATCTGCTGGGTATCGGGTTTAGATGAGATACTTTTATATTGAATCAAAGAAAAGTAAATTGTACTATATCTATCCCATATCTAAGAAACGTCGCCATTATAAGCAGATTAAATTTAGGAGAATATTTCACAAATAATAGTGAAAATGGAACTCAATTTAATATCGCCTTCATTGAAATTAATGTTTCCTTTACTGTATTATCCTATCTGAATCACTTTCTAATAAATTACCATTTAAAAACTGAATTCAGTTTATATCCCCAATATCCAGTTCCCAAATTACATCTGAATATTAGCTAGCAATCTATGCATAGGCCTTCCTAATGACATTTTCCCAAGAGTTTACTACTTTTTTTTCTACGGTCACTCACTCGAGCTACCTGACCTGTCCACCTCAATATCCTACACTTAATAATCTTGATAATATCAGGAGGAGTTGATCATTATGATTATTTCTCTATTATATATGTTACATAAAATATTCTATTATCTACATTTCTGTGATTAACTAACCGGTATCTATTTAGTAATCAATCATAGCACATCTTATCAAGATTCAAAGGACTTGCTTATATGTCCTACACATCAACAACACATTGTTCTATAACAAGTCGCTGGAGATCGTGGATTCCTTACATCAAAACATTCAAGCAACATCCCTGAAGAACCGGTAAATGTATGTGGATACAGTTCTGTTCCATCCTGAATGAGGAATAATAATCCCCAATTGGTAATAATTAGAAGTTATATAGTATCCTGCTAGAGTTCGGAATTCCTAAAAAGTTAGTTAAACTTATACGAATGTATAAAGAGTAAGGTGCGTGTAGGCAAATAGTTTTCGGATACTTTTGAAATCCACAATGGGTTGAAGCAGGAGATGCACTATCTCCTCTACTATTTAATTTTGTACTAGAGCATGCCATCAAATCTTTAGAGGATGAAGAAAGCCTACAACGCAATGGTATTAATAAGGTGTTAGTTTATGCTGATGATGTAGTACTATTGGGCGATAGCGAGGAGCTACTAAAGGTCAACACGCACACATTACTCAGTAACACTAAGAAATTGGAATTGGAAATAAATACCAATAAAACTAAATATATGGTCACACATAGAAATACATTATATAATGGAAGTGGACAGCTAATGACAAATGAGGGAAATTTTGAGGAAGTGGCTGAATTCTAATACCTAGGAGCAATAATCACAAACAGGAATAAGATGCACAAGGAAATTAAACATAGGCTCAATTCTGGAAATGCATGCTATTATGCATTACAGAGACTTTTGACTTCCCAACTCCTTTCAAAAAACATTAAACTGAAAATATATAAAACTGTTATTCTACCAGTTATATTATATGGATGCGAAACATGGACTCTCACTTTAAGGGAGGAAAGGAGATTACGAATATTTGAGAATAAAGTTCTTAGGAAAATTTTTTGGACCAACGACAGATAAACAGACAGGTGAATGGAGAAGACTGCATAACAGTGAATTACATGGTCTTTATAGGAAGCCAGATATAATGAGAACAGTTAAGTCTCGCAGACTGCGGTGGGCAGGACATGTGGCACAAATGGGGAATGAAAGACGTGCATGGAAGCTTCTTGTAGGAAAACCAGGGGGGAAAACGCCCAGTTGGTCGACCAAGAATGAGGTGGGAGAATAATATTAACTATGATTTGAGGGAAGTAGATTATACAGGGATATTTGGAAAATATTGGCTCAGGATAGGGATGTATGGAGAGCTTATGTCCGCGCGGCCATGAACCTATGGGTTCGATAGTGCCAGTTAGTTAATTGGTAATAATTATCCTTTCCTAGATAATAAGAAACAAAATTAGGGGACAAGGAAATTATTGGGCCGTTAGGCTAGATATACTATTGATCCTTTAAGATGTTAATACTTCATCAATAGGAGTATTAATTCCATTCCTATCTACAGTAACGTATTTTATATAATGAAAAAAAAAGGAGTTTATATAGTGACGCACTTTAAACAACTACCATCACTAGCATTATAATTCAACTGAAAGGGCGGATAATTTTTCTCAGATACCCTCTTTTTAGCCTTTAGCTTCTTTAACGTATCGTAATTAAACGAAGGAACTCATACTCAGTATTTCTACAGCCTGAAAAATCCATTGAGCCTGGCCGGGTTTGAATCCGCGAACTTAAAATCAGAGAAGTGCATGATACCTCTAATCTACCAACCAAGACCACTTAATAAGATAAATTTTACTTTGAGATCAAATATAGGTCTACTTTATGAAATGCAAGGAAAGCTTCTAATTTCTCACTTTAGCATTAAATTCAATTTACACTTCCACATAGGAAGTAAGGAATTTGATAATTAAATAAAAGTGCCAATTCAAATTTTCGAATAAAATTTTCCACAAGACACGTGTTGTTTTACTAAATAGTAAATACAAGTCTTATTACTACTACTAAATAGTAGATTAGAATGCGAGGTTGGGAAGTGGTTTTTACAGAAGGAGAGGAAATGATTAAAAACCGAGTGATAGCCAGGTTTTTAATTTCCGATATTCTGTAAAACACTTCACAAACGTGTGGTGTACATTACTTTTTGCACGATCGTGTTTTCAAAATAATAAATAATAGTAAAATAATATGTTTGTTGGAAATATTTGCGTTCATTATAAACAACTGACTAACGTTAACAGTCTGGCCAATGTTTATACGGTAAATGCCGAAAATAATTTAGTTGAGACTACAGCAGGCCGTGACACCAATCAGGCATAAAATGGCGGCAAGTACGAATTTATTGTTTTCTATTGTTTCAAATAAAGTTCAGTTAATTTAAAATGCAGTGATTTATTTCGTATAATGTATATTAACATTACCTTTTGGATGTATTTTGTATATACATTGAATGTAGGGCAGTGGTTTTACTTCCCGCATTAGGTAGGTACAGTATAGTTATTTAGTTATTTATAGGGTGGCAACCCTGAAATGTAGGAAATTGAGCTTTCAATCATGGTCGCCATCACTGTAAGTACGATAGAACGCACTATCGTGTAAAAAAATACTTTTAAATTTGTACTTTCAATTAAGAAGAGACGATCGCATGCTTATTTTATTATTATTTTTATACATTAATAGGAATCTTGTAAATCTTTGAGAGGACTGGAAGCTGCAACTGTCTCAGAATATTGTTGCCTTTCTTTCATGTGAGAAGACTTTCATATCACATTTTATTACCCCTGTATTTTATTATAAATCAGGTTTTATCTTGAGCATTTATGGCATCTACAATAAAATGACGTAATAATGGAACTTTTACAATAGATGGTTATGTGATGACGATTTGATAGAAAACATTAAGCCCTTGAATGCAAATGTCAGAATTTGTCACTGAGTTCAATTCATGTAAAATTATGATGGATGATACGTCAGCTCTTGGATAAAGTAATGATAACAAATGTCGATATTTAATGTGACATTTATGATTTGAGATTTAAAAGATGGGCTGAACTTCGTAACTGATTTTTTTTGTGATTTAACAGTTGGAATTGGTAGAGGCAATAATTTTAAAACAATTTCACTTTAAACAATTATCAGTTTACAAAACAAATATTTCCTATCGGCCTTGGTATTCTCGAATAAGAATCTCCATCTCAAACCCCATAAAATATCAATATATTTCAATTCCTTCTGGATTTTTTCATGTTGAGACTTGAAAGTAGTTTTGAAGTTCCTTAGGACGAGTTACTGGCCCGACGCTAAGTAGTCCAGTGGTAGGGCTGCTACCTTTTAGTCTCTGGACAGACATTAGGATACCGCATTTACTCAGTACCCGATGGAACGGTTATACCGCCATGACTCGGTCCTCAGAGTCTCGTTTGTGAAAACGGGTTGTACCACGAGAATGTGAGGATGAGAATTGGGCAGGATGCAACATGTTCATCGAATGGAAGATCACAGAATACCCAAACAAATGTTAAAATATCAACCTGCAGGAAGAAGAAGACCAGGACGTCCACTCAAAAGACTTTTGGATGGTGTTTATCTTGAGGCCGAAACAGGTCAACAAATGGCCTAAATTCGTGAATGTACTATGATGATGATGAAATATCAATATAATTTTTCCGTTGAAGAAAATTCATGCACGCGGTATATTTTGGAGGTAAAATTAATGCCGCTTGTCATACATATTTATGGCGTATTACATAATGATGCTTTTCTTTTTCTTCTTCTTCTTCTTCTTCGTACTTATCTTGTAGTTTTGGATATCCATCCCCGTTCTGTAAATACAAAATCTGTTCCATCCAGCAAAAAAGTAGTATTTCCATGTTTCGTACTTTTCTCATTTTGTGTTTTAGTTGTTTTCTAACTTAAATACATATCTAATAAAAAATATATGTCTATGACTTCATATCAATAGTATATTACGATGCGAAGTTGGTAAGTGGTTTTTAGAGAAGCGAAGAAATGAATATTTCACAAACCTGCGTTGTACATTATTTTCTGCGTGATGGTGTTTTCAAAATAATAAATAATAGTAAAATAATAACATCTTTGTTGGAAATATTTGCGTTCATTATAAACAACTGACTAACGTTAACAGTGTGGGCAATATATTGACGTAGACTTTCACGGCCGGAGTTGTTATGATGACCTTGAAGAAGATTTTCGGGCTGTAGGCCGTGGTCGTGAGGCTTGTAGTTCCCCGACATTTCGCCAGATCGCGGTGAACGTATGAATAGGACAGAATTGCTAGTCTCAAGACAACCTTTGAGGATGCCAGACGCAGTCTCTGGCGAAACGTCGGGAAACTACAAGCCTCACGACCACGGCCTACAGCCCGAAAATCTTCTTCAAGATCATCATAGTGTGGGCAATGTTTATTAGTTGAGACTACAGAAGGCCGTGACACCAATCAGTCATAAAATGGCGGCAAGTACGTATTTATTGTTTTATATTGTTTCAAAAAAATTTCAGTTAATTTAAAATGCAGTGACTTGTTTCATATAATGTATATTAACACTACCTTTTGAATATATTTTTGTATATACATTGTACATAATATACATAAAGGGCAGTGGTTTTACTTCTCGCACGAGGTTTGTAATATGTAATATTACAGTACAGTTTTTTACGTTGGCAACCCCGAAATTTAGAAAATTGAACTTTCAATCATGGTTGCCATTAACGTAAGTACGACAAAATGCACTATCGCGCAAGAAAGTTTTTATTCTTCTTCTTCTTCTTCTTCCTTTCCAGATTAGGTCAATGCGACCTGTTCCGGTCTCAAGTCCATCGTTTCCTTTGCCGTCCCAAAGATCATTTTCCATGTGGTTTGTAGGTGTTGATATTTTTGGGTAATCTTGTATTATCCATTCTGTCTAAATGTTCTTTCCATTGGTAATTCTGCTCTTCTAGTTTATCGACTATTGAAAATATCTCCAGTTCATTTTTAATTGATTAATTGTGCAATCTATCCATGCGTGTAAAAAAGTTCTTGATTAGCAAAACAGTTTCTTTATATATTTTGTTTTAATCTTATTTATCTTTACATTATCAGAATTGCTAACTTATTTCAAATAAAACAGTCCAATATCAGATATACCTTTATTTTCTGAAATGTCTGTGTATTTTGTTCTCCAGGATTTTACATAAATTATTTTATTCGACTTATATATTCCTAACATTAATGCAATTCACACCTTTAACTAGAATTTCAGTTGGCGAGATTATTAACATCGTGAGGAAGTGTTTGAACACGGTTCAATTGAAAAGAGATTTAATACAGAAAGGAACTGCCCTCAACTTAAATCGGCTTAGTACTCTCATCAATTATAGAGAATTTGATTTAAGTATTTGATCTAAGTACTTGTAAGACAATAATCTGATGTTGAGACCTATCATTTGTCTCACACCAGAGAATAAGTATTTTTAACAGTTTCTCTCAAACTTTTATTAATTTTAATCTACTGCTATTCCCATTACATTAAAAGTTATTAAAATTATTCTAGCTCCAAAATTTTGCATTGCCATGCGTTTTCTTATCTCTTTCTCGTAGTTTAAATGTTGTTATTCAATTTCGTTATTTTATCATAAGTAATGCAAGGAGTGATTTGAAAATTATCGATAAATTCACGACTCACGAAATGATGAGTGGATTTATCTAGAGAATTTGAAAATCAAGAGTGGCATTTGTTAGGACTATTTAACGAAAAAATTAAGCTGTTTACTCACAAATCATTGTTTAAATATAGTTATTTAAAAATATGTATATATTTAATGTAAACGGTGATGTTTGAAAACAAATGAGAAACGTTATGTTTTATTTGTTCATCACTGCAACCAGATCATATTTATTGCCAAATAGAATCGTAATATTGTAAGAATGCACCCTAGTGGAGAGAAATTGAAACAAATCATTACAGGTTATTAATTAATTTCTGATATCCATTGATGTAAATGTGTCAATTATATTTTTCTGCAGTGCTAATTCCTGGGAAATAATGCTTTTAAGACAGTGCAAACAGTGGTTTCTTTTTTTTATGGTATAATCAATTCCTACGAATGTTTTTCTATTATATCTCGCAAGCAGAATCTGGTACATTCGTGCACTATATATACAATCTGGGAGTAACTTTGTACAGTGGAAGTGATAAAATCGAGGTGAAAAACGGTTGTGATTGGTTGTAAACCAAAATTCATTGAAATGTGATTGGTCATTGGCTGTCATTTGGGGCATGAGTTAAATAGTCTATTTAAAACACTGAATCATCTTAGACCATACAATATTCATTGCTAGACTTTGGGACTTCTTACTACAAAAGATCAGGATTGCCGGATATTAGCTTCCTTTAAAAGAAATTTAAATGTATTCATTTTGTAAAATGAGGTCCACCGATATGGTTTCAGAGCAGCGTCACTGCCTCGTAATGCAGGGGGCCTGGGTTCGATCCTTGGTCGGGACATGTTTCCTGGGTGATGTTTTCTTTCAAGGTTTTTCCTCACCTGTAAGACAAATGTCAGGAAACTTAAAGGCCCAAACGGTCCCCGAACATTATCTGGCGATCATAATTATCATTATCTTATTCGCCATGTTTAATATAGTACTAGTACATAAGGACTTTATTAAACTAAAAGTAAGATACATACAATGATATTTACAAATATGGAGAATTATTAAGAATGAATGCTATTGCAATGTGTTAACATATTTTTTTTATTCCTGAATAAGTGTTGTTCTTGTTTTCCGCGTTTTGTCCAGAAATCTACCCAACTTTAACCAATTTTCTGGGTTTACCAGTAACTCGTAGCATGCCAATCTTCCGCGATTTGAATTTAGAAATCTTTCCGGTAAAAGCTGATGCCTCCAATATTTTAAATCGTTACATTTTCCTGATGTATGTATTTCGTCTTCAAAGCTCCTGCACATTGAACATATTCACATATCGTGATGGTCGCTAATTTTTAAAAATTGCCATGCCCCTAACCTGAACCAAGCAAGCCCTGATCTCTCTTTAAATCCTAGATTGAGTATATAAGATTCTTTTCCCCAAACTTGTTTTAGGTCTCTTTGTAAAAACAGTGATCATTTTCCCGCACATTCGGCCAAAATATTTTGTCGGTTTATATCTAAGTACCTCCAATATGAATGTGTGTGTGAATTGTGTATTTCGTCTTAATGTTGTGTTATCTCTGAAGAGGCCCTGACACTGAACTAATCCCTCATTCGGGGAGGCTCACCATGTTCGTGTGTGGTCAAATAAGTATGTGTGTGATCAATAGTTAAATCCCTCTCCCGACAAGTCGTGCTACTGTAAGGCTCGGGTGGCGTGTGGCACGTAAAAGTACCTGTAAGGCGAGAGGTTAGACTGTATCAATGGAAATGAATGGAATTTTGTAATTGATCTCTGATCGGGTTAATTGATTATTCTGACTTTTTGCTTCCCTAATAATATTGATTTGGTTCTTTTTAATTTTAATTTCTATATTTACTTATCATTATTTATTTTATGTTATGTTCATATGATTTTTTTGTGTATAATATATTTTACTGAGTGGAAGAGAAGGCCTCATGGTCTTAACTTCGCCAGTTTAAATTAATATTTTTTTTATTGCGGATGAGCCCATGTAGAACTACGCAAAGTACTTAGAGGTGTTTCCTTTGAGCCTAAATTTATTTTATTCTTTTGCTATGAGCTTGTTTTCTATCGTCTGTCCAAGTTGTTCCAGTTTTTTTTTTCGGTTTGTCCTCTTGGTCAACTTGCCACTTATTCACCTTCATTCTAAATATATCTCTGTTTGGGATATCTTCTTTTGTAATTCCTGCCAATTTTAAGTCCTTTTTGACTTCATCAATCCACTTCATAGTATCCACTGGAGCTTTACTTCTGTAAATTATTATTATTAGTATTATTATTATTATTGTTATTATTATTATTTATTGTTATATTTTGGTTACAATAACAGGCTGTATATGTCAGGAGTCATGTGTTTGTTACACTTTCGCTGAACTCCATTTCTTACAATATATGGAAAAGATCAACTTTTATAAGATTCATGATGTGTTCCGTTGAGGTTTATTCAAAATTAATATAAAATTATAGAATATTCACCTGAAAGGTCCGTCTCCTCACTTAATTAATCATTTAACTGTAGCGCTTTCGGGACTTGTCCCATCATCGGCAGGATTCAAAACTGGTGTTTCACTGAAGATCTGGTAGAGGGGGTTGCATGCGAGGATTGGGTTCGTTTTCGTTTATCAGGCTGTCGTTGTGAGCTGCTTTCATGATTTCCATCTCTTCGAGTACGTTTATCTTCGCTGGATTATTTTCTCTGTGCATTATTGTTAGGGTGTTTTCAATATTTAACATGCGATGTCCTTCATGGATAACGTGTTTTGCATAGCTTGAAAAGGAAGAACAACATAACCAACATAACTAAACTAGAAAAAGAATCTGACAACAACAAGAAAACATGGATAACACTTACATACACAGGAAAAGAAACGACAAAATTAGCCAATGCACTAAAGAAAGCCGATAAAAACGTAAAAATAGCATACAGAACCAATAACAAATTAAACAACATAATAAACAATAACATTGAAGAAAATAACATTTTCAACAGCAAAGGAGTTTATAAACTGACATGTAAGGACTGCAACAAATTTTATATAGGAAGGACAAACAGGAGTTTTAACATCAGATTCAAAGAACATTTTCGAGACTTCATTCACGCAGAAGGGAAATCAAGGCGCTCTCCCTCTACAGGGAAGAATTTGAACCATACTAATTTAGTTACACTTTTCGTACAGATGTCATTTGAGTGGTCCGTGGTCAGCGTTCCGCCTCATACTGACATCTAGGACGGGAAAATTTGGTAAATTTTGCTTAGAGGCCTTTTCATTCGAGCCTGAAAATCTTCAGACTCGGAATCCACGGCTTAAAGTCCCTCCCAGAGGACTCGCTCCTTGGATTTTTCCGTCCTAAAAAATCCATCGACCCCGGCTGGGTTTGAACCCGCGACCCTCGGGACCAGAGGCAAGGAGCATAACCACTAGTCCACCGCGGCCGATAGTTGTAATAATAATAATAATAATAATAATAATAATAATAATAATGAACATAGTAAGTTAATGGCACTATGGAACCAAAGGTTTATGACCATATGTATATAAGCCCTCCATAAATCCCTTTCGGAGCTCATATTTTCCAGTCATTCCCTATATAACTCATCTCCTTCAAGTCGTGGTTATTATTGTTCTTCCATATGTTTTTGGTCTACCTACTGAGCACTTTCCCCCTGGTTTTCCTACAAGACGTTACGAAATCCTTCTTTACATCCCTATTCGTGCCATATATTCTTCCCATATCAATTTACGAGACTTAACTTTTCTTATTATACCTGATTTCCTTAAAGATCATGTAGTTCATTATTTTTAATTTTCTCCATTTGCTTGTCTCTTCGTTTCTGTTTGGTACAAATTTTTCGTAAGCAGTTTATTCTCAAATACTCGGAAACCATTTTCCTCCCTTAAACTAAGAAACCATGTTTCGCGTACGTGTTAGTAGAGTCAATAAATAACCAAACTTCGGGTAGTAATGTCATGCTCTATAGGCAGCTTCCCACTCACGTCGTGTTGCCTACTCCCCAGGCGTTCATGACAATACCCAGCACATCGGTCACTCTTGGTGAGCTAATTCCTCGCAAAACGCAAAATACGTGTCCTCCCATAAATCAAAATATTCTCCAGATCTTGTTCTAGCAGATTTCTACCTTCTTTCCAAAGGTCAAATATCTACTTAAGGGGGAGGTGGTATGTGTCATCCGAAGAGGTGAAAATTCATGCGACGCGCGCTCTGCAGAAGTGACCAAACAAGGACTGCAGGAATGTTTCGAGAAGAGGTTCGGACGCTGGCAGAAGTGTGTTCCTGCCCAGGGGCTGTGTTGTGTAAATGCTATCAAGGACATACGTCCGGATACTTTTGACTCTACTAGTATCTATAATAAATTATTAGAAATCCTTTAGAGTTTATCTTGCTAGAACATGGAATTCCCTTCCACCCTATGTCAAAGACTGCCAAACATTACCATATTTCAGAAACAAATTGAAAATAAGATTATTAACAGAAACAACTCACTGATATTACTTTTTAAAAATTAATAATTTGTTTTTACATTATTTAATAAAAATAGTTTTAAGATTTGTTAATATATTTACCTAATGCCTGGTATAATAAGCAATAGATTAATTCATTATAGTTTATTATTTTCTTTTTCTTTTTTTTTTTCTTTCTTTTCTTTTTATGTATAATAGATTCGAGCTGTTATTCCTTTCTGTATACATTCTATAATTAATTTAATTTTAATTGTATTTAATATTATTGTATTATTAGACATTTATAGTCATTATTATTCAATTTGACAGATAATTAATCAATTTAATTGTTTACTTGATGAAAATCCATAACTTACTTAATTAAATAAAAATAAGACAATTAATTGTTTAGTATGTACTATTATTGTAATTTTCTAATTTATATGTAACATATGTTTGTCCTTATGAGTGGAAGAGAAGGCCACATGGCCTTAACTCCACCAGGCTAAATAAACTTATTCCAAATAAATCTATTCTAAATGATAAAAGTGAAGAATTGTCATTTTACATACTTTTAATTTAACGTTTTTGAGAGAAATTTGCCATAAAACATTATTATTATTATTATTATTATTATTATTATTATTATTATTATCATCATTATTATTATTACTATTATTATTATTATTATTATTATTATTATTATTATTATTATTATTATTATTATTATTATTATCTAACTGTATATTACCTGCCCTTTAAAAACTATACATGCGTGGTAAATATCGATTGTCAGAATAACGGAACTGTTCATCCCTTAGGCTACATGCTTAAAACAAAATGCGCCATTTTGTAGAAGTGTTTTTATTCAATGACCCAGATTGTCATTTCGACATGTCTGGTGTTCTCTCCTGGCATTTGTATAATTGTAACCCGCCTCTGAGGTTGGGGCTCCTGGAAGACGGGGTTACTCTGCACTGATGTGATGATGATGATGATAGAGTCCTTAATCCTCAGGCGAATATGATTGATGATGATTATGATGGTCATATGATGTTCGGGAACCTTTTGGGTCTTAAAGTTCCCTAACATTTTTCTTACAGCTGAAGAAAAACCCCGAAAAAAACATTACCATGAAACTTGTCCCGGCCGGAGATCGAACCCAGGCCCGCTGCGTAACAAAGCAGCGCGCTATCTCGAGACCATAGCGGTGGACGGGTTGTATATAAATTAAACCTAGTGAATTCAACTAGTTATAGAAAAGTTGCAAATAAACAATCTTAGAAAGTAACCCAGTGTTTCAGACGAAAAATACTTTAATTGTATGTTATTTAATAGCCTACTAGTAATCCAGTTTTAAAATGAATATGGAGTATTGAATGGTATGATGTGGTCTTAGAACTTAGAGATCATCATCATCATCATCATGAACAAATTCGTTTTAGGCCATGTGGCCTGTACGGTAAACCTAGCGAAGATGGTCTTGTAGAGATTGTAAAATAAAAGGTGCAGCCTTTAGGATATCCTTGAGGTAGTAGGATGTTAAGGTTTCCATCTTTCGACAATCGAGATGAGAAGTCAGCCGGGTTGTCAGCCTTGCGTGACGGCCGCCCTAACCCTCAGAACATAGATCTGGTAATAATTTCAGTTAGAGGCTGAGTCGACCCCAGTAATTGTGCTGCTAGAAGGATTAGACCAGTTTAAAAATTCTGACTACATCTGAACTCCAACTTTTGCGTTTACAGAATATTTAAAATTACTCTTTATTTGCCGACATTTTTCACAGATTCTTTAAACGCTAAAGTTGGAAAAAATGTTGAATTAATTCTTAATAGTTGGACTCCATACAATTTTCAAGTAAGGTCAGAAGTCATCACATTCCATTTTATATCGGTTTTTTATTTTTATTTTTTGTACTTAAATGTATAAAATATAAAATTCTAAACGATTGTAAACTCAGATATTTTTCGTTCTGAAAACCTGGTTTCCCATCTCAAATTGCTTGTCTTTAATTCCTACATAACTAGGTAGGACATAAATGTCTTCAATTTTATTTCTTCGTGTTTATACGAATAATAAAATGCGGCATTAAACCTACGAGTTCCAAAGTGTAAGTAATATTTTCTTTGTAATAAAAACTTTTCAAGGATGTATTTCTTCTAAAATAAAATATTCTGATTTAGAAATTCCATATGTTTTCTATTAAAATAAACACATTACGATAATAATATATTTACAAATTCAAAGTCTATTAAATGTTGGTTAAACTTTAATATATTATATTTCCCTGAAACACGTGTAATAAACAATGTAGATAAAATAATATGCACTCTGCAAACAATATTGATTCTCTTCTATGGGTTATTTTTAGCCAGATAATGTGAGTTCTTGTGAAAGTTATGAAAGCACATGTAAAAAATGTATCCACTGCAGCCGTAGGAGGCCTTCGTGATTGTAGGATGTTAAAACTCTCAGCTTTCCAACAATCGGCACGAAGTATCAACCAAGTTGTCAGGAATGCATTACGGTCTTTACCCCCAGAAAATGTCTCGTACTCATTTCAATGAGAGGCTAAGTCCATCCCAGGGCTATGCTGCTGCCAGAAAGTTTAGGGTAGTTTATAAATCTATAGGAATTCGAACCCTCGATTAAAGCAAATGTATTAAGATGAATACAATGTACATCGAGGCTGTTCTTTAAACTGCCACCAACCAGAAGTTAGCTTTACCTTTTTCTAATATAGAGAACAAAAATGATACATAAATTACGATTCGTGTCTTAAGGATTTTAAACGTCCTAAGATTTTTATTATCAAACATGTAAACTAAATAAATTATATATATATATATATATATATATATATATATCTTAATATATAAAAATTTCTTGTCACGTTGTTTGTCCGCGATGGAATCCTAAACTACTGAACCGATTTTAATACAATTTTGCACACTGTATGCAGTTTGATCCAACTTGAGACCTAGGGTAGTTTATAACTAAATTTATAGTCACATTACTTTTTATTGCAAATTATTTTTTTATTATTTAACAAAGAGTTAAAATGATCTGTGAGTTCCATACGATTCTAATAGATGGCGGTGTAAGGTACAGCTCGGGTCCAAGCTCTGTGTGTTTGTGGGAGGAAGTGTGGAGGAGGTACACTTCTCTGCTTCGCATAGTGCTAACAGCTGAGTCCAGCAAATTCCTTTCAGACACACGGAGCTGGGTCCCGAGCTATAATTTGGTAAGGTAATTGGTTTATTATTTAACAAAGAGAAGTCCAGATGGCTGTGCTTTTTGTTGCAACCGCGAATTTCAATTGAATTACAAATATTGATTATTTCATAATTTAAGTGTGTTCAGTGTTTATTTTATTTTCAATATTATTAATTTCGTGTGTAAGTATTAGTTTTAAGTAATCTGGCTGAAAGACAGCAACTTAATTTAATTTTTTAACATATACCTTAGCCACAGCAACGCGTGGCCGGGACTTCTAGTATATATATATATTTGCTACGATAGTATGAAGCATAACTATATATATGGATTAGAAATTTGGAACTTGAAATTAAAGAATTAGGAAAAAAAGCTAATGGCAACACAGATGGATCTTTGGCGGAGGTCAGCAATGATACCTATGCCTGACAAAATTAGAAATGAAGTTATTCGGAAGTAATGGAAGTGCAAAAGTCTGTAATTGATTAGTATATCAAAAACAACTTAAATTGTATGGACATATTAAGGGAATGCCGTTGCGAGGATGGTTAAGGTGGCCCAGGGTCTTGGGATCGAATCAGCCTCTAACTGAAATGAGTACCAGACACTTATTCTGGAGGTAAAAGCGGCCGTCACGCAAAGCTGACAACCCGGCTATTGTCTAGAAAAAGTGGGAGCCTTAACCTCCTATTACCCCCAAGGATCTCCTATGGCCTGTAATTAGATCACTTTATCTTTTATATTAAGGGACTGGCAGAAGAGAGGTTGCCCAAGATCACGTTAAATTGTATATCGCCTGGAAAAATAGAGAGAGGAAGCACACATCTCGTCTGGTTAATAGAATAAAATGGAATTTGAGAAATATGGAAATAGAATAAGGGAAATGGAATGACAGAGAGGAATGGCGACAATAAATTGAAAATTAAGAAGATGTGACCAAAGAACATGAAACCGGAATACATATTGATATCTTGCACCTCAATTAATAAACTTATTTTAAAACTATATGCGTGAAAATAAAACTGAACCATTCAGCATTAATAAAATTCATGGTAAAACTTTGTTGGTGTGTTAATCACAATATTAAAATTAAAATTTTATAGTATGGTTTTAATATTAAAACTGAACTAACAATTTACCTTATTACGTATTTACATTTTTTTTTATTATTTCATTTAGTCTTCTTCATTTAGGACAATGACCTGTATTTTTCAATTGTCTTTTTTTATTGATAATGGATGATATCTCTTTTCAGCGTGATGGCGGTCTTCCTGCCGGTGTGGTGTGTCTGGTTTGTTGTTCATTGCAAGTTTCAGGAGCCGATCTTCTTCATTCTTAATATGATCACTCTATTATTTTCTCCTTCATTTAATCCATTCGTAACGTCTGTAATCCCACTTTCTTCATTAGTATTTTTATTATATAGTTATTTATCTTATTACTTTCATTTAATTTCTTCTAACAAGTTGTTCTATTTTCTTTGTGCCGATTCGTGTTCCCGCTGCATACGTCATCATGATCTGACATAAGTTTTACACATTTGGTTTAGGCTTTGTTGCCTCACATGTTTATTTCTTCAAATAATCCCCCTTAATCCTCCAGAAATCATTTATACCTTCCTTACTTGTGATTTGGCTTCTGTAATTAAATTCTTATTTTTTTTCATTTTGTGTGTTTTTATTCAATTTAATAATCCAATTATATTACTTTAACTTTATTTTCTAAAGGAAATATCTCACCAAAAACAAATGTTCTCTACTTCAGCTATCCATTTCATTTCTTGATTAGTCTTAGAATTCTTTAATTTCTGTTGCATCATTTAAAACAGCCTCTCTTCGTCTTCATCTTATTAAAAGTGCCTTTAAAAGTAATTTTAAGAAAATTATTGTACAGAGTATGTCTGTACAATGTCCAAAAACTAATTTTTCTAAATTGATTTTGATAATTAATAGCCTGTATTCTCCTATTTCATCTAGTACTTGTTGGTTTGCTTTTTGCAGCATAGATAAATTGAGAGACCTGTTCAATTTATATTTGTTAATCGTTGTCATAACCATATTTCTGTCTAATCCAGTAATTTTTGTCACTTGAATATATGTTACTTAAAAATTCAAATACAAGAGTACACTAACTTTATTGAATTATTTATGTCACTAGAATCTATATTTTATTTGAATCTATACTGATTTTCTCTTTCGATAATACCGTATATACGAATTTGATAACACTTTAGAGAATTATCTCTAGTATTCAATTTTTAATATGTAAATTAAATGCAAATTTTTCATTGGTTTGGTAAAAATGCAATGAATAATTACAACGATGTGAAAGTTTTAAATCTATAATATCTATAAGCTAATTATAAGCTAAATAACTTGGATTTATTTTCATTCATAGCAGAGCGTATAATTGTTTACATGATTCGTCCTGCGAATATAAAACTCGGTGACATCAAATATTCTCGCTAGCACAAGTTAATGTATTTCACGACCCAGTAATAAAAAAGCAATAAACTGAATATATATAAAGTCACGAAGGTAAAGCAACATGACTTCTCTTGAGTACACTCAATTTTATTCATGTCGACTTAGAATGCGTGCAACAAAATTATAAGTTTTAACACTCTTTAAATGACGAAGTGTTAGTATTTTATTACTAAAAACATGTGTTTTGAATTTATTTTATAAGAATTTAAAGAATTTTCACCCAATTAGATTATCTTTAAAAATAAATGTTTCCATGGTGGACATAACCATTAAAAATCTACCAAGTACTTTACAGAATATTTTTCTAATTATTTTTATCATTTAGATTCGACTGTTATTTCTGGTATGTCAATATCTAGCGGACTATTAAAGTATTATCACCAAATATACATACATGCATAGTAATTCTGCCCGAAGGCAGGTCCTTCACTGCAATCTTAGCATGTTCGTGCTATACTTGCAGCTTTACTAGGAAATTGTAGGTGTGGTATCTTCTCGTTACTTTCCATACCGGTCAAGGATGATGATAATGATGGCCATATGATTTCGGGGACCGTTTGGACCTTAAAGTTTTCCTGACATTTGTCTAACAGGTGAGGAAAAACCCCGATAAAAACCTCACCCAGAAAAACTGCCCCGACCGGGGATCGAACCCGGACCCTCTGCGTGACAAGGCAGCACGCTACCTCGAGACCACAGCGGTCGAATATATATATTATTCCTACCTCATTTAAAATGGATATTTAGAAAGGACCTAATGAATGGAGGAAGAAAATCTCAGGAATGGGACATTCAGATAGAGGACTCGTGTTTGACGTCGCTTTGTATGCAGATGATCAAGTATTTATAGCTAGTGGAAAACATTGTGTTGGTTATATGCTGAGGAAATTGGAGGAGGAATACAAGAAATGGGTCTCAACATGATCGTGGTGAAAACAGAATATGAATATCAGAGAGGAGAACGACAACATATATATTCTGAATATCAAAGCATCTAATAATTTAAGTATCTGGGAAGCAGACAACAACTCGAAAAGTCATACACAATCGAGTACAACAAGGAAAGAAAGTTATTTATCTTTTAAATAAGGCGTGATGATCGAATAGAATGAACATTAATACAAAGATGAGGATACATAGTGATGTGGAGGAACGAATATTGTCATATGGATCTGAGTGTTGGCAACTATCGGGTAAAGATAAAAGAGTAATTGAGACAATGTAAATGGATTTCCTAGGGAGACCATGCTGGATTTCTAAATTCCAAATTGCAGAATGCAATAATTCAGAGACTAACTGGAAAAAAATTTGCGAGTGCAGAGAGGAGAGAAACTAGGCACTTATTATGGTAAGGTCATGTGAAAAAGATCAAAGAGGATAGATAGCCAAAAAAGAGCTTTTAATTATAATCCAAGTAACAGAAGAAGACTTACAACTCAATGGAGAGAAGGAATTAAGTATCTCTACACGAAAGAGTAATTGGTGAAGATAAATGGAATGGAAGAGAGGCATGGCAATCGAAATGCAGGATGCGGCTCAAAGGCTATGATATAGACCCCTCTTGATTGATTTATTGACATATTCTAATCTGTAATACATCTTCCGATTGTCCTCTTACCATCCTATCTGTTGTGACACAAGTCCTTATCTAAATTTAATGTATTGTTTTCTACCGTTTCTCGCGCAGTACCATGGGAAATGCGCTGGTTCGAGTCCTCACGGGGAAGAACTTTTCTCGTGGATTTCGGTCAGTATGGGATCGATGCCCACCCAGTATCGTGAGAAATTTTAATAGCTATGATAAGAAGCTGCTCCAGGTTGAAAAAAACCAGCTATAACGGCTGGGACACGTCATGCTGATCACATTTGACTCCTACACTGGCTGATGACTGTCTACATCTGTAAATGGACACAAGAAAGTAGGGCCTGCAGTCGGTCGTTAAGAAAGGGACCATCTAGACATATCGCGCCATGCAGTTAGTATTTTCTGTCAGTATGTTGTCCTTCCAAGTTATTTGAGCCCTTCCTCTCTTTATTTTCCTTTGGGGTATCTATTGAAAAATATATTGATGCCTTGTCTTCTTGAATTCTTATTAAATGAGGGAATACGACTGCATTTATTCCAATGTTATATGATTTGGAAATTTTGGATAGAAAATAAATGATATTAGAAAATACTTAAATATGTTTAATTTAACAGTAGAATTGACAATATGAGATAGAACTCGCATAAACGTGTTAAAATAATGCCAACAGATAGAATCCCTCAGCTGTTAATAGAATACAAACCAATAGGACATAAAAGTGTTGGACGCCCATTTACTAGATGGGAAGATTCATTAAATTCCACTTGATGTGAAAATAGGTCAAAAGGCCTAATTTCCTTAAGTATAAGAAGAAAATATTATTATTATTATTATTATTTATTATTATTATTATTATTATTATTATCATCATCAACATTACCATTATTAGTATTATCATTTTTTTTTCTAATTTTGCTTTTCTTGAAACTCTGGCACTCACAGCTATAAATACGTTTGGATACTATATGTAACTTACATTTGTTTTGAGTGGATGTTTTAGAATCTTAAAACGATTTAACTTGTTTCGCCAGTGTATAAGATTTATACAAAGATTTCAATAAAGATTTGTGCCATATTACCAACAAAAATGTACTCTGTAAAGTCTATATAAAATTTATAGCATTGTTAAGTACACAACAAATTACGTTGCGGACAATTGACTGCTAGAACGTTCAACCCATTTTAATTACTTGCAACCAAAATGGATATTTTGGCGACGAACATCCAGCAATTAATTTCTCTTTTGTCAGCAATTTTCTAGCATGTAGACCAATGAAATAACATACTGCCAACTATTCACTAGATTTTTTTCTAATTTTTCTCCGGATTTTTAATTTTTTTTACTTTTTATTACACAAGTGAATACAATCGAGAAGATGGTGCCTCGATCGATAAGAGTTTGAACCAAATTTCACTTTTTTTAATGCTCTGAAAACGTTTGAAAACAAACGTAAATACTAATTAACTGACATTGGACAATTGCATTCCTAAAGGCGACTGCATTACAAATTCACAAATAACTGTAAAATAAGTAAGTTGTTCCTACACAATTACTATTAATGTTATTAGTATTTACTACTAAGGTTAAAAACAGCAGATATCAATCCAATTCATGACTTTTAGGAGTCATTTTCAAGTGATAACCTGTTAATTTTTAATAAAAGGAAAAGTGGAAGATTCAGTTCTTTGTTAAAGTTTTTTTTCGATTTACAAAATGATTCTTTGAAAATGATATTAATTCTTGTAAATATTTGTTTGCACCATAGTGGGACTTTTCGGAGTTTTCTCTAGGTTCTCCCGTTTCCCGCATTCACCGGTACTCATATCATGTCAATTCATCTAATCTATATAAAAATGAATGTTTGTTTGTTTGTTTGTTCGTACCGTTGATCCGATTGTGATGGGGCTTTTTGCAAAATGTTCAGGAGATTCCCGGGATGAACATAGGCTATAAGAGAGTTGTGATACTCAACTCCTACACCCTTAAAAATCGCCGTTTGTAGTGGAAAACGTGAAAAAAGTAGCTCTTTTGGACGCTTACGTGGCTTACGCTGCCTAAATCATAACAAATACACAAAATTAATGTACACAGAATTGAATATGTCAAAAAGCTCTACAAAAAAGTCCGCGACAGCATATGTTTATCTCTTACAGATAACTCACAATAACCATTTTTGTCTTTCATTGATGCCAAGAAGATCGAGACAAGTACGTAGATTTCTGTGCAAGCATAGCAGCACATGGCGGGTATTCTTTTACGGACAACTCACAATAACGAATTTTGTCTTTTAGCTCATTTTGCCAAGAAGCGCGGGATAAGTAGATTCCTGGGCAACGCCGGGTAATCAGCACGGGGTATCTAAAAAATATAAGTTTATAATTATTTGTCCTTTTACTTATTCAACTAAACATAAAAGCACATTAATTTTAATTTATTTAGGCGTAGCAGCGCACGCCGGGTATTAGCTAGTCTTCAATAAATAATTCACTCATTCATTTCATATCACCCTTCACTTCATCTGATTTAGGGAAAATAGCTTGGTCTGGCAACCACAGATGTTTAAAATATATGCTTGTGATGATCCAGAGGAGGGCATATTCAGTTAGGCTACTTCCTCAAGACTTTGAGCCTATATGAAAAATTAGGGCAGAATAGGGCCGAATGGAGGATTGTGTCCCCTCCTTGAGGCCCTGGGCAGAAGCCAGAAAATGGCGATATGAGTCGTATGTGAATGCCTGATGTGTCGAAACCAGGAACACCATAATAGACTACATAACGCCAAGAATAGTTTAATTCCCATTCATTCATATAAAAAACGATAGATACTGTTATATAATGATCCCACATAAGATTATAGTGTTACGGGCATAATAACCCGAGCTCATACGTGATTGTAATATAATGATCCCACATAAGATTGTAGTGTTACGGGCATAATAACCCGAGCTCATACGTGATTGTAATATAATGATCCCACATAAGATTGTAGTGTTACGGGCATAATAACCCGAGCTCATACGTGATTGTAATATAATGATCCCACATAAGATTGTAGTGTTACGGGCATAATAACCCGAGCTCATACGTGATTGTAATATAATGATCCCACATAAGATTGTAGTGTTACGGGCATAATAACCCGAGCTCATACGTGATTGTAATATAATGATCCCACATAAGATTGTAGTGTTACGGGCATAATAACCCGAGCTCATACGTGATTGTAATATAATGATCCCACATAAGATTGTAGTGTTACGGGCATAATAACCCGAGCTCATACGTGATTGTAATATAATGATCCCACATAAGATTGTAGTGTTACGGGCATAATAACCCGAGCTCATACGTGATTGTAATATAATGATCCCACATAAGATTGTAGTGTTACGGGCATAATAACCCGAGCTCATACGTGATTGTAATATAATGATCCCACATAAGATTGTAGTGTTACGGGCATAATAACCCGAGCTCATACGTGATTGTAATATAATGATCCCACATAAGATTGTAGTGTTACGGGCATAATAACCCAGGCTCATACGTGATTGTAATATAATGTATCTAAATATTTATTCTATTCTAGGGGTAGTTGTAATTACTATATGGAAGATAAAATCTAGTGACCTAGATTAAATAATTATTAAATAAATCTAACAACTAATTAAATATTAACAATAGTAATTAATAAAATTGTGTCTTGTTCTATCTCTCCATTTCCCTGCCAATAGAGTCTTGCGCCAATTACTGGTTCTCTATTTCAGTTTAGATAGCGCTGAAATTGTTATAATCGATTTTGAATTTTTTCCCCCATAGCACGACAGGCATAGAAGCCTATCAAGCTGGATGCTGGCATCGTATCCACATGTGTTAGTCATAGAGGACGGCAATTATCCAGGCTGTATAGGAGTGTCATATGATCAGCATGTCAGGTACCCCAGCTGTTATAATGATTTTCTCAATCTGAAGATATTTTTATAGCTACCAAAGTTCCTCACGATGCTGGGTGGACACTAGTCCACACTGGCTAAGAAAATTTCTGGGGACTCGAACCAGTGCAAGCCCGCAGCTCTCTACTAAGTCATGTTGCCTTAAATTTCTTCGCTATAACGAGAAACAATCTTTTTCTCTAATCGCATTTAAATACGGATTTACGTATCATATTAATTTAATTGTTTATTGTGTTAGACGAATGAAGAAAACTACATAACAGTGAGCTACATGGTCTTTATAGGAAGCCAGATACAATAAGAACGGTTAAGTCTCGTAGATTGCGATGGGCAGGACATGTGGCACGAATGGGAATGAAAGATATACACAGAAGCTTCTTGTAGGAAAACCAGTGAGAAACGCCCAGTTGGTAGACCAAGAATGAGGTGGGAGAATAACATTAACCATGGTTTGAGGGAATTAGATTATACATGGGATGATTGGAAAACATTATCTCAGGATATGGATGTATGGAAAGCCAAGAATGAGGTGGAAGAATAACATTAACCATGATTTGAGGAATTAGATTATACATGGGATGATTGGAAAACATTATCTCAGGATATGGATGTATGGAAAGCTTATGTTCGCGCGGCCATGAACCTATGGGTTCGATAGAGCCAGTGAGTTAGTTAGTTTAGATGTAATTATGTTCATAATCTAATCCTTCTAATGTTATCCCAACTGTTCAATGTTTTCATTGTTACACTGATTGGTAGAATACAAGAGTGTGTATGCCGCCAGCGCGACGCGATGGCTTGTTTGGTGATATCGATAATGCTAGCCTTAGCATTATACTCAGAGAATCTCTGTAGAAGACTGTGCAGGGTGTGTTTAAGCAGCCTCCAAGCAAATCCAAGATTTCAATGTGTTGTCTGAATTAATGGGTTTCTGGTTTGTTTACCATTAGATTACAAGCCATGATACTGCAAATATACTTAGCTAATATCTTGCAGCACTTAATGGATAGGAGATAAAAGCCAGAAAGAGAAATTACCAAACGCTAAAAAAATAATATATACTAATGTTGTTCTGCGATCAAACTCAATGGAAATTTAAAACAATATGATTCAATATAATTAGATGGTCCACCGCTGTGATCTCGAGGTAGCGTGCTGCCTTGTCACACAGCGGGCCCGGGTTCGATCCCCGGTCGGGGCAGTTTTTCTGGATGAGGTTTTTATAGGGGTTTTTTCTCACCTGTAAGACAAATGTTAGGAAAACTTTAAGGCCCAAACAGTCCCCGAAATTATATGGCCATCATCATCATCCTTCACCGGTGTGGAAATCAACGGGAAGCTACTACACCTACAATTCCATAGTAAAGCTGCAAGTATAGCATGAAAATGCTATGAAGGACCTGCCTTCGGGTAGAATTACTATGGATGGATAATT
Organism: Diploptera punctata; assembly: GCA_030220185.1. Lineage (NCBI taxonomy): Eukaryota > Metazoa > Arthropoda > Insecta > Blattodea > Blaberidae > Diploptera > Diploptera punctata. Next base: position 4,025,095 of record JASPKZ010009837.1, on the reverse strand, counting down.
AGGTGATAGCAATAATCTTCAAATATCTTGGTAAGATTAATAATTTTTCTTTAGAAACTCTCCACACCATTTAGGTCTAACCAAAGATCTGTATAGAAATATACAAGTAAGTTTAGTATTTTTTAAGATTTTTTTTACTTAAATAATGTATCTAGGAAAGAACCGATCCACATAAAACAGAATATGTATTAATATTGTTTCTGAATTAAATAATACATATAATTTGAATATTAATATAATACAATATTGATTTTTGAAAATAACTTAAAGGTATCTTGATGAGGATAGCGCGGTGTATGAATGATATGGAAAAGTACTTAAATAAGAATACAAAGACAAGAATCTATAAAGCTTCTGAAACAAGAGTGGATACTTTTAGAACGAATGTAATTCTAGAAACTATTTAACTCATGTCGCAACCAATCATATTTCAATGGATTCTGTTTTACACCAATGACAGTGGTGTTTCACCTCGCTCTTTATCGATTTCTTTTTATCAGCTACTACTTTTGTGATAAAGAAAGCTCCTCCTTTTTTAATATTCTGAACAGGTTAGACCATTATTTTTCTCCAACAAACACATTGAATATATATACTGAATTGTTTATTCAAAATATAAATGCTTAACCTATAATGTTGATTATAATAGTTTGATATGTTTAATTATTTCTCCACTAGAGTGCATTCTTACAATATTACGATCCTATCCGGCAATAAATAATATGATCGAGTTACAGTGAATATACATAACCTCACATTTCTAATTTGTTTTCAAACATCGCCGTTTACATTAACTATATAAATATTTTAAAACACCGGTAATTATATTCAAATAATTATTTTTTAGTAAAGAGATTTCCAAATTCTCTAGATAAATTCACTCCTCACTTCGTGAGTCGTGAATTTATCGATAATTTGAAAATCACTCATGGCATTACTTATGACAAATTAAATTAATATTTTAACGATTATACATAAGACTAAAAGAGATGAGGTAAGAAGTGAAGAGATTAGAAACCAATTAAATATCAAAGCAATAGGTGATTTGGTGGATAGTAGAACAGAATGGAACCAACGTATGTCTCGCATTGCCTCGGACAGAATTGTACGTGTGACAAGGGACAGTTTACCTGCATACGATAAGAGATCGCCTGGAAAACCGAAAAGGAGATGAAGAAACTCTTAACTTCTGGAAGCAACAGGCTATATGTTTAATATAACGGGAAGGAGATACATTGAATGTCTAACTAACTAGCACTATCGAACCCATAGGTCCATGGCCGCGCGGAAATAAGCTTTCCATACAACCCTATTCTGAGCTAATGTTTTCCAATCATCCCCTGTATAATTTACTTATCTCAAATTAAGGTTAATGTTATTCTCCCACCTCATTCTAGGTCTACCAACTGGGCGTTTTCGTCTGGTTTTCCTACAATAAACTTCCATGCACCTCCTTCATCCCCCATACGTGCCAATCGCAGTCTATGAGACTTAACTGTTCTCATTATTAATTAAATAAAAATAAAACGTAGTGTTATTTGATTTTCATATTTATTATATAATTCAGTGACAGCTGTTTCGGTACACTGTACCTTCTTCAGACATGTTAACAAATTATGAATTGTGTTCCAGCTGTTCTTATTATATCTGGCTTCCTTTATATACCATGTATCTCACTGTTATGTAGTCTTCTCCAATCATCTGTCTGAGTCAAAAGGTAAATATATGAGACCTAAAATCGTACTTATTATTATTTATTACATAATATGAAATAAAAAAATAAGTACATACTTGAGCATTATGGAAAAATCAGAACTATTAAAAAATTATTTAAATTTTTGTTTTAACTGCATATTATAATTTATAAACTTTTTATAATAAATTAATAAATAAACACAATTTTAATTCCAGCTCTAATCATAATTTAAGCCAAATTTCAAACAACTTATTTTTTATTTTCACATAGCTTATTTGTGTTCTATAAAAGTTGTAAGTAGTTTGTCCCTCGGATAAATCACAAGGTTCTATAACAATAATTACAAATAGAAATGAGATGCACAAAGAAATTAAACAGAGACTCAATTCTGAAAATGCGTGCTATTATGCATTACAGAGACACTTGTCATCTCACCTCCTTTCAAAAAACGTTAAACTGAAAATATATAAAACTGTTATTCTCCCAGTAATATTATATGGATGCGAAACATGGACTCCTATTTTTAAGGGAGGAAAGGATATTACGAATATTTGAGAATAAAGTTCTTAGAAAAAATTTTGGACCAAAGAGAGATAAACAGACAGGTGAATGGAGAAGACTACATAAGAGTGAGCTACATTGTATTTATAGGAAACCATATATAATAAGGTCCACCGCTGTGGTCTCGAGGTAGCGTGCTGCCTTGTCACGCAGCGGACCCAGGTTCGATTCCCGGCCGGGACAGGCTCCTGGGTGAGGGTTTTTCCGGGGTCTTTCCTCACCTGTAAGACAAATGTCAGGAAGCTTAGGGCCCAACGGTCCCCGAAAAGCATCTGACCATCATCATCATTATCATCAGCATCCTTCACCGGTGTGGAATGCAACAGGAAGCTACCACATCTATAATTCCCTAGTAAAACTGCAAAGCATAGCATGAAAATGCTATGATTGCAGTGAAAGACCTGCCCTCGGGCAGAATTACTATGGATGGATATATATAATAAGAACAGTTAAGTCTCGTAGATTGCGATGGGCAGACAGTGGCACGAATGGGGAATGCAAGAGGTGCATGGAAGCTTCTTGTAGGAAAACCAGACGGAAAACGCCCAGTTGGTAGACCTAGAATAACATTAACCATGATGGAGAGAAGTAGATTATACAGGGGATAATTGGAAAACATTAGCTCAGGATAGGGGTGTATAGAGAGGTTATGTCCTTGCGTTCATGAACCTACGTGTTTGAGAGGAGAGAGAGCCAGTGAGTTATTTAGTTAGGAATATTTACTTTTAATTTTAAAAATTACAGTACAGTTCTGTATAAAACGCATATGAATCATTCATACGTAGAAATGTATAGTAGACTGCATACGACGAAAATGCTTCAATGCTCTGATTAGGCATAACGGATACGGAAGACACTGGGGATTTTGAAATGTTGTTCTCCTCATATAAATAGCGATTATGAAATAAGTTATAAAGCATAATTTCTAAATTTTAAGCATTTCCTTTTTACTTACTTACTTACTCACTGGCACTATCGAATCCGTAGGTTCATGGCCGCGCGGACATAAGCTCTCCATACATCCATATCCTGAGCTAATGCTTTCCAGTCATTCCCTGTATAATCTACTTCCCTCAAATCATAGTTAATGTTGTTCTCCCGCCTCATTCTTGGTATACCAACTGGGCGTTTTCCTTCTGGCATTCCTACAAGAAGTTTCCATGCACGTCTTTGATTCCCCATACGCGCAACATGTCCCGCCCATCGCAGTCTACGAGACTTAACTGTTCTTATTATATCTGGCTTCCTATAAAGACCATGTAATTCATTGTTATGTAGTCTTCTCCATTCACCTGTCTGTTCATCTCTCTTTGGTCCAAATATTTTCCTAAGAAACATTTACTTTTTGAGTCATTTAATCACAGACAACCCTTCAAATGTTGGAATAAGTATTTCTGGGCCTATTTTGACAACTTTATTTTCGAATTATGGGAGAAAATTAAAAAAAAAAAAAAAAAAAAAGGAAGACTGTTCTGGAAGATGAATCACAAATTATAAGGTACTAACGTAAGACATATGGAGCAGGTACCTATATGAACAAGAGCTAGAATTCTATATGATGATGCTCTTTAACGGTCCAAATTATTGGCATCGCAATTCAAATCCGTGCGTGAAAGGGCCGATAAATTTTGCTCAGATGTTTATTTTCTACGACACGAGACCCATGACTCTGCACCCCTTCCAAAAGAAGCCATACTCAGATTTTTACGCTCATAAATCTATTGAACCCGCGAACCTCAAAACCAAAAGGTGAGCATAACCAGAAGTTCACTAGACCGACCGAAAGAGGAAGAATAGTTTGAATGACAGGGCAATCTTTAGAACAAGTTGATGAAATAGTCAAAATTATATTTTTTTGTCTATTGTTACCACGTTGTCTCTTATGGCATTTCTGGTTTTCCTCCTTGCATTGGCGGAATGATAATCCATTTCTTAGGTTGGGGCACCTGGAAGGCGGAGTTGCGTTTCCCCGATGATACGATGGGTGATAAATGGTAATGAATGGCCAGAAAAGTCCTTAACGTAAATTCCAGACCGTGAGCGACCACAGGAATAATTCTCTTTAAGAAAAAATCCTATAGTCTGATCAGAAATCGGACCCGGGACCTTAAGAACTGTAGACAGAAATGCTGACCACTAGCCCATGAGGCCGGTCAAAAAAAGTATATAATCCATCCATGATAATTCTGCCCTAGGGCAGGTCTTTCACTGCAATCATAGCATTTCCATGCTATGCTTTGCAACTTTACTAGGGAATTATAGGCGTGGTAGCTTCCCGTTGCTTTCCATACCGGTGAAGCATGATGATGTTAAGAATGAAGATGATTTCTGGATGATTTTCGGGGGCCGTTGGGTCCTAAACTTCCTGATATTTTTCTTATAGGTGAGGAAAAACTCCGAAAAATACCTCACCCAGGAGCCTGTCCCGACCGGAAATCGAACTCGGGCCCGCTCATGACAAGGCAGCACGCTACCTCGAGACCACATAATATAAACTGAATATCAGAAGCTATGTTATTTGTAGTTTAAGACTCTATATCCACGATCAAGGTTATTCTAATCACTGCATCACTGGTTGTACTATCAGTAGTAACATGAACTGCGGTCAAGAAGTAAAGCAGAGGATAGCAATGGCAAAAGAAGCTTTTAACAAGAAGAGAAGCATTTTCTGCGGACCTTTGGCAAAAGAATTAAGGAAGAGGCTAGTGAAGTGCTTTGTGTAGAGTAGTATTGTATGGTGCAGAGACTTGGACATTACGACGGAATGAGGAAAAGCGACTGGAAGCTTTTGAGATGTGGATATGGAGAAGAACGGAACGTATAAAATGGACAAAGTAAGAAATAAAGATGTGCTGGACAGAGTGTGCGAAAGAAAAACAATGCTGGAACTCATAAAGAAGAAGACAAGAAATTGGATTGGCCACTGGCTAAGAAGAAACTGCCTGCTGAAGGATGCCCTAGAAGGAATGGTCAACGGAAAGAAAGTTAGAGGCAGAAAAAGACATCAGATGATAGACAATATTAAAATAAATGGCTTGCATTCATATATAAAAAGCAAAGCTGTTTAAGGAAAGAATGGAGAATGCTGAGTTTGCAGTAAAAGGCCTGCTCTTGAGCAGAACACTATGAATGAAAGTATATTTTTGGTTGGTGCAGGCAACAGGTTGAATTAGGCAGTGTCAGTTAACAACTCGGAGTGTTGCAAAGGAGAATGTATATGCGATGATGGCCGTGTAGGAAATGCGAGGCGGTCGCGGAACATCGATTAGTACAATGCCAGCTCATATGAAAACCAACTGCTGTGAATAAAAGTTCCCGTGTTAAAGAGGAACAACTCGACGTGACTTCATATAAAAGTGCACAACAAAATGGAGATGGACATCCAATTTAATAAACTCCCATTTCAAAACTATATACTATTCTTCCTAACTTTAATTCAAATGTTAGTAACGGTATTGCCTTCTTTTTTTAAAAGAAAGAAATTACATTTGCATTTACATTGCACACGGGCCTGCTTGGCCGTATGTGCATTATTTTTCCACGAATAAAAAAATAAAAATAAACATAAGAACATATAAAAAATGCCTAAATAAAAAATGTAAAAAAATGTGTATATATATATATATATATATATTGTCACGGGATGGCACAGGGTTTTCCTTTGCGTATTTCGACTTAAATAAATACACAATTGTTATATAATTTTTTTTTTATTTTCACTTTATTTTCTTCTTACAATTATCACTAAATCTTCAATCACAATTTTATCTCACAACTATTCTTCTTTGAAGATTTATCAATCACTTATCACACAATTACAGACACAGTACTTCCTCACGGTTTCTCTTACTCTTAACCTCTCACCGTCCAACTCAAGACTGGGGGTCGTTCCATCCTCACCACATATTTATAGGCGAGTGACGGAAATTTTCAGGTCCATGAACCCGGGCCCGGGTTCGATTCCCGGTCGCGACAGGCTCCTGGTGAGGTTTTTTCCGGGGTTTTTCCTCACCTGTAAGACAAATGTCAGGAAGCTCAGGGCCCAATAGTCCCCGAAAATCATCCGGCTATCATCATCATCCTTATCATCATCAACATTATCATTCTTCGGTGTGGAAAGCAACGGGAAGCTACCACACCTATAATTCCCTAGTAACGCTGCAAAGCATTGCAGTGAAAGACCAGCCATCGGGCTGAATTACTATGGATGGATATGATATATATATATATATATATAATCTATGTCTACACTCCATACACAATAATACACACCTACACTCATACATGAAAAGACCATGTGTATAAATATAAAAAGTCTCATTTTGTAAATTAATAATAAAAAAATTGCTACAAAACAAATTTAAAAAAGAGAGAATAAACACACACATATACCCACATACACCCCACACACGAGCGCGCTCTCATACCCCCCCCCCATCCCTCAGACGTAGATTTATGCTATAGTCACTATGCTGGCTGCTTGCTGATTGTAAAAAAGACTCCAGTTAAGGATGCTCCGAAGTTCTCGGTCGCCTTTTCCCCCAACCATTTGGTCTGTTACCACAAGGCGCATGTCTGTATCTCATATTCCAAAGCGACTAAAAAGTAAGAAAATTTTGCTCGCATGTAGCCTAGATGTAACGCCATTCGATTATATTTATAGAGTGAACTTAAAAATCAGGTTTATACAATATACATATAGCCTACTTAAACGAATTACAAAGGAACTGCCAATCATTGAATGCCGAAACCTACCTTTAAATTTCTCCAAGATAAGCGTTGTGACGTACCTAGGCCGTGTCCAAAAAAATGATCTGCCGCTTTTAACTGCAAGGTACTAATATCTGGATCCTACTCTCATATTTAAACTACAGGGAAGTAATACAACTCCCGAATTGGTAGATTGGTTTACCCTCACTACCTGCAGTACGGGCTGCGTCCCGCCTCACTCTATTTCGCTCTTACTCAAACTGGGAATCAATTTGCTCCTTAAAGTGGGTTGTCATTGCTGGATTATGGCTTCGATTTCTGTTCCTTACAGTTAAAAAGGTACCTAGTTGTTTTGAACACGGCCGTTGTAGATCACAACGTTTCTCTGGGAGAAATTTCAAGATACGTTTCGGTATGCAAAGGTTGACATTTCCCTTGTTAGAATATGAGAGGGACAATGAACTGTATGATAACTAAAAACAACATGCAATAATAATTTACTTTCGTGCTCTATAACACGTCCATTTTACTTCGCAGAGCAGTTTCATATCTCATACCGCTTGTGTAAACCCATTCACTAAGCAGTTAAAATTCTATCATGTAATTAATTTACATTCTGTATACATATGAACACATCTATAAATAGGTATTACATATTCTCTCCCTCTCTCATTTTCTCGTTTTATTATAGTGTGTCCTTCAAACAATATTATAATATCAAAACACAGTTGGAAGAATGATATCTAGGAATCCATGAATGGAAGGGAAGTGGAAGAAAAAAAGAGTGCTTAGACAAAAGGAAATGGAAATTTGAAAAAGAGAGAAACCCCAGTTGTAACAATCTGTAAAATAATAATAATAATAACAATAAATGTGTATGTTACAGTATTCCTTTGTTCCCTTCTATCGTCGTTCTATATATCTTAATATATAAAAATTACGTGTCACGTTGTTTGTCCGCGATGGAATCCTAAACTACTGAACCGATTTTAATAAAATTTTGCACACTGTGTGCAGTTTGATCCAACTTGAGACTTAGGGAAGTGTATAACTAAATTTATAGTCGCATTATTTTATTGCAAATTATTTGTTTATTATTTAACAAATAGTTATAATTATCTGTGAGTTCCATACGATTCTAACAGATGGCCGTGTAAGGTAATTGTTTTATTATTTAACCAGGTGGCTGTGCGTTTTGTTGCAACCGCGAATTTCAATTGAATTACAGATATTGATTATTTCATAATTTAAGTGTGTTTGTGTTTATTTTATTTTCAATATATTGATAATAATATTAATTTCGTGTGTAAGTATTAGTTTTAAGTAATCTGGCTGAAAGACAGCAACTTAATTTAAATTTAACTGGACCGAGAAGGGACATTGAACGGTATAGCGAATCAGTTCTAGAGACCATGAATGATAAGATGTCAAGTGAATTTCCGCAAATTGGTATAGGCCTATGTGACATAAATCTTACATTTAAGAAGAATATAAATTTAAAAACATATGAAGGTCCTAAGGAACGGAATAACAGAACTGTAAGTAAGTCTGTTAGTTATAATAATATGCATAATATTACAGAAACAATCTCCATGCCTCAATTAAATGAAAAACAAGATGACTATAATATATCACAAGATGATATTACTATACAGAGACTTCTTGATGATGATGAGAATCCAAACTGCCAACAAGTTCGTAGAAAAAAACGAAAGTATAATGAAATCAGCAAGCCTCCTCAAAATATTCCATCAATAAATGTATATAATCCTTATGATACAATTATGGATGATACTGAGAATGCAGACAACATAAATTAATCTCAATCAACAAAATCACTTCCACATAAACCACCACCCATATTTATACCGGGTGTAGTTAACGTACCAGGATTAAAAAATTGTGTAAAACAAAAACTTTCTGATTTAGATTTCTCACTTAGTTTACAACATAATTTAACGTACACCTTATCCACAGCAACGCGTGGCCGGGACTTCTATATATATATATATATATATATATATATAAAACAAAGTCGGATTAGTTACACTATTTATAACTCAAGAACGGCTGGACCGATTTTTATGATCTTTGTATAGTTGGATTTGTTTCCCCCCGAATAGCAGATAACTATTAAAACATCGGGAAAATTAACGTAAAAATATTTAAAGGAGATACGACGTTCGCCGGGCCAGCTAGTTTAATATAAAAATTAAAATGTCGGTGTATTTATTTAATCGATCTAGTTTATAACTTGATTCGAATGCAATTCTTTTTAGAATGATATTTCCCTGCAATTGTTTCGTTCTATCGATCTTCAACAACACATGAAAAGTTGAAAATTAAATTTCACAGTTCAATTAGATACAGCAAATCTCATAAAATTAAACTAGTTAGATCTGAATGTAGTGTTCACCAGATTTGTAGCAATGGAAAATCTTATTATTTATGTTATCTTCCTTCCAAATTACATTCTACAGTAAAATGAAATGTTCCAAGAAAATGCGATTCCATTAAGTTCATGAAACAAGATTTACGAAACTCCAGATTTTCTAGAAAGGAATTTATCAATATTTAATTATATAGTATAATTCATTTCTCGTGATTTAAAATCTTTCAACCTTCTGTTATATTTTGCATATAAATTCTGTGTGTATATTTGTGCGTACGTGTGTGTGTGTGTGTGTGTATGTGTGCGTGCGGGTGCGCGTGTGCTTGTGTACGTGTCTGTTTGTGTGTGTGTCTGCTCGTGCGTGCAAGTGTTCGTGTCTGTTTGTTTGTGTGTGTGCGTTTGTTTATTTGTGTGCGCGCGTGTGTTTGTATGTATTTTGTTAGTTCATATGTTTGTGTTTTGTTTGTTTGTGTGCTTGTGTTGTGTGTGTGTGATTGGATGTATGTTATGTGTTTTTGCTAGTGTTTGCTTTTGTTTTTTGTTTGTGTTTGTTCTGTATGTGTAATTGTGGGTATGTATGTGTTTTTGTTTTAGTGTTTTATTCATTGTTTTTGTATGTTTTTTCTTTTCGTTTGTGTGTGTGTGTGTGTGTGTGTGTGTGTGTGTATGTCTGTTAGGCGTGTCTATGTGTGTTTATTTTTGTGTGTGTCTGTGTGTGTGCGTGCGTGTGTAAAACCTCCATGGCATGACTCTCTGAACCCTCTTGGCCTACCATACGGCTGCTGGCTTCACTTCCACATATGTTGGTCACAGAGGTGTAGGAGTGGAACCACTACTTATTGTAGCTACCTAAATTCTTCTCGATGCTGGGAGGGCACTGAAATTCCATGAGAAAATGTTTTCCTCAATGGGGACTCAAACCAGCTTAAGTTCCGTAGTCTGCACCAATACATGATGCCTTAAACCGCTCGGCTAGACGCGGAACGTGTGAGTGTGTAAGATATGTACGGTATTTATTTTATATATTAACTCATTGTCACTAATGAACCCGAAGATTCATAGCCGCGCGCAGTAAACTCTCTGTAGATCCATATCCTGAGCTATTTTTTTTTTCAATTATTCCCTGTATAATTTACTGCCATCGAATCATAGTTAATGTAATTATTCCACCACATTCTTGATCTACTTCTGAGCGCTTTCCCTATAGTTCTCCTACAAGAAGTTTCCTTACGAGACTTAACTGTTATTATATCTGGTTTCTCAAAAAGATCATGGGGCTCAGCGTTCCGTAATTTCTTCCATTAACCTGCCTGTTCATATTTATATGGTCCAAAAAGCATTTATTAATAGTTTATTTATTCTTAAACACTCGTAATATTTTCTCCTCTCTTTTCGATCCTACTTTATTCTATTTCAATGTAGGCTAATATCAAAGCAGTGTGCTTCGTAAACAAAGAAAACGTGGATAGTGTTTTGAAAAATCCGCATTGAAACGCCGAAGCTGGCCAATCTGTTTGGGATTATCATGTTTTCTTCAGTAATAAAGTGAAAAATGGGTTTGAAATTCCATTAGAATGATCCGTTTCATCATTGATCGTCATTTCATAACTCATTAAAATATTAGATAAAATAATAATAATAATAATAATAATAATAATAATAATAATAATAATAATAATATAATAATAATAATAATAATAATAATGAAAGTAATGTGTTTGTGTGTCTAATATGTAGAATGACTTGTACAGTGAGAACCAACTCCTTCGACAAACTTTTAGTTATTATTCAGATACATTGGTTGAGTGTCTTGATGTGAAAATTCATGTTCACCGGTATCTTATTATACTGTGCAAGTATAATGAGTATTACAATTTTATTCTCAATTAATCGAAAATAACTTGTTTACAGTTTACATTTTTAGTGAATTATGATAACTTTTGATATGTGGACTTGAAGAAATTTTACATCTTTCGATGGATGTCCCTGATCACATGTTATATACTGAACGTCGGAATAAAGGACTTGATTTATTTTGTGCAACATGGGAAACAAAATCACAGCACATAAATATTTGCCACACTCTTTACCAAGACAATAATACATACATTACTACTCTCCGAAACCTAAAAGAGGAAAGTTTACAATGTGTGAGAGACCTTAACATTGAACCTAGTGACATCAATAATAACACTCGAAGTCTTCTACCAGATGCAAGAAAATTCAGGAAACAACTAAGAGACAAAGAAGCAGTTCTCTGGAGTCAACTTCCTCATAAAGGAAAAGGCGTTGTTTTCTACCATGAATATACACCGGCAAATCAATGGATTCGTGATCATCGGGGATTGTCTTGTTCCTAATGGAGAGAAGCGATTAAAATGCAAGCCAATGTATCGGTGGTGCGTTCTTTGCCGGGCAGATCTAGGTACGATACCCTCTGTAGACATTGTCGTAGAGAGCACGAAACCCTTGCTCACGTCCTTGGGCTCTGTCCGTTTGGAGAATCACTGAGAAACATTCGGCACCACACTATTCGAAATATGATGGCAGAAGCCTTGCGAGATTATGGATACACAGTTTATGAGGAAGTTCATGGTGTGGCCACTAATGGGAGTAACAGACGAATAGATAGTATTGCATTTAGACCATCTTCTAAAATCGGTATGATATTAGATCCCACAATTCGTTTTGAGACTCATAGTGGCCAATCTGAGGAAGTTGACTGTGAAAAGAAAGCCATATATGAGCCAACAATTGACTATTACAAAGATAGACCAACTAGACAGTATAACTGTCACAGATTGATGATCGGGGCAAGAGGTACTATACCAGGATTCTTAGCCAAATTTTGGAATTCCTTAGATTTGGACAGGGTGTATCTTTCTAAAATTGCCATCGCTGCCATTAGAGGATCAATTTCAATTTTAAGAAACCATATTTACAAAATTTCTACTTTATAGTATGTATACTCCAATTAGGCCTACAATTTGATTTTTTTAAATGTATTTACAAAATGTATTTCATCAATTCCAAAAATTAATTGTCTGTATCACTTTGTCCTTGAGGCAATCCTCTAATGAGGAAAGCTGTACATAATAATAAATTTAACTTTAAAAAATTAATATGTTCTGTGGTATCTAATAATATTATCTAGATATTACACATCTTATTTTTGTATCAGGAAATAAATTATGTTCCATTAACATAAACATTATACTAATCTGTGTTGCAATCTTATATTTTAGTGTATAAAATCCCTGTTACATAGTTATTTGATCTTCATGTTATATAGTCAACTATATCACTAGATACGACACCGATGATTTATATAGTCGTGTTAAGACACTTAAAAAATCTATAAAATACTTATCAGTAACATAGAAACAGGTTTTGTCTTATAGATTATTTCATTTTTTATTTATACGTTATCTACTCTATGGTGCAATTTCCCTAATAAGATATTGCAATACTATGTTAAGTTAAATATAATTGTATTAATCTTGTTTGTAATCTGACGTCCAAGGGACGTAATGTTGATGCATCAGTATTTCTCCGTCGCCGTTGCGTAGTCGGTAGATCCCTACCTTCCACTCCGGCGACCCGGGTTCGATTCCCGGCGGGCTAGGGGATTTTAAATCTCCACCTTAGGCCTGGTGTGTGTCGTGTCCTGTCCTTGTGACTATGTATGAGAATAACATAAAAGTTAACAAATTAAAACAAGCAAGATAAAACAAGAAGGAAGAAAAAAAAAGGTAATTGCAGTCCGTCCCCGTGGCGTAGTCGGTAGAGTCCCTACCTTTCACTCCGGCGACCCGGGTTCGATTCGCGGCGGGGTAGGGGATTTTAAATCTCCACCTTGGGTCTGGGTGTGTGTCCTGTCTTGTGTTTGTATGTGTGAATACGATAAAAAAGGTTAACAAAGGTAAAACAAAAAGGAAGAACAGTGTAAACGAAAGAAAAACGACAAAGAAAGAAATTAAAATAAAAAATAGTATCGAATGACTCTATGATGTTGATACAATAAGATACCGGAGATACCGATATCATACGTCAAATAATCAGCTAACTTCAAATACTCCGAAAATTTCTCGTCAGAATTATTTTCATCCTTCATTTGAGAACCAAACATACATTCACTTTTGACAAAAATTATCTTCACAACAATCTTTATTTTTACGTTTTATTTTATTTTTCAATCTCTACCAGCCTGTATTCTTATTCTCGTACTAATTGTGATATTTTCCGTCAATAAAGTATATGTCACCGCATTTAGCTCAAGTAGTAGTATGTGGCTTCCAGAATAGTGGCCCGGGTTAGATATCCGGCGGGACTGTAAATTTTAACTGTAAAATTTTCAATCTCGGGACTAGGAGAGATGGTGATGCATAGTCTGTAATCGCTAGAACGTGCACCTGATGTCTGAATTAAATTCCACCTACACAGTTCATTATTATTTTATTATTAGGAAATGTGCACTCAGTTGAGCATTAGGGACAGCACACACACCCAGACCCAAAGTGGAGATTTTTTTAAAATCCCCACCCCGCCGGGAATCGAACCCGGGTCGCCGGAGTGGAAGGTAGGGACTCTACCGACTATGCCACGGCGACGGACTACACAGTTCATTATGCTAGAAGGTATATGATGCTATTTGTCATCGATTCGTCCGACGGATGGGGACGCTAAGTCTGTCGGTCCTTTCGAAGTGGCGGCAGTGGATTTTACCTCCTTTCTTCTCTTCATCATCTTTAAAACACTATCTACACTTAAAAACATACGCTCACTCTATACTCCTCTCAGTACACAACATATACGTAAAGTGGTCTGCTGAAGCGGTGCCCTAAATTTAAAACACACAATATTAACACCATCTAACCGCCAGCGCGGATTCCGAAAAACAAAAAGTGCATTGGAACGTAGAGTGTAAAAGTGTAGCCTATCGTATGTGATTCCATATGTGTGTGTATATATATATATATTATATATATATATATATATATATATATATATTCATCCATAGTAATTCTGTCCGAAGGCAAGTCTTTCACTCCAATCATAGCATTTTCATGCTATGCTTTGCAGCTTTACTAGGGAATTTGTAGGTGTGGTAGCTTCCGGTTGCTTTCCACGCCAGTGATGGATGATGATGATGATAATGATAAGGATGATGACCGGATGATTTTCGGGGACCGTTCAGTCCTAAGCTTCCTGACATTTGTCTTACAGGTGAGGAAAAACCCCGAAAAAATCCCACCCAGGAGCCTGTCCTGACCGAGAATCGAACCCGGGCCCGCTGCGTGACAAGGCAGCACTCTATCTCGAGACCACAGCGGTGGATTTCATATAGTGGATATGTTAAGTTTTTAATATTCTGCAAGGTGAAGTAAGAAAATAGCTAAATCTAGTGAGTCTCCAGCATGAGCAATTCTTGCCGTGGTAGGATAAACCGTTCTTCCTGTTCCTGCCCCTCTTTTAACTATACTTAATGTCAGAAGTTGAGTTAAGGATGAGGGAGAAGCCAGAAGCTTATATTATTTATTCGTGGAAAAGCTACGTTTGCTTCTCATTTGCTCGCTCACTCAGTTAAGAACAGATTGCACATGTTGGACTGTTTATTTAGTTTATAAAAAAAATATAAAGTGATCGCACTACAGACCTTGAGAGGCTCTTGGGTTAGTAGGAGGTTAAGGCTCCCACTTTTTCTAGACAATCTACACTTGATGTCAGCCGGGTTGTCAGCCCTGCGTGACGGCCGCCTTTATCCCAGAACAAGCGTCCGTTAGAGGCTGACTCGACCCCAGGACCATAGTGCCGCCAGAAATTTTGAGTCAGTTTAAAAATCCTGACCCCACCAGAACTCGAACCCTCGATCTTCCGGCTTGCAGCATATCGCCTTAACCACTATGCTATGGCGTACCATTCAGTTTATAAAATGTTTAAATAGGCCTACTTAACATTTTATTTTCAATGTGTGTGGGAAATGAATTGAACGCCAATATGGCTTTAAGAAATTCATAATATTCACGTTTCTTATATGCTAAGAAAATGTCGAAAAAGCGCGCCATCTTCCAAAATATGTATAAACATTTTCATAAATGATAATGGATCGATATAAGATATAATATTACGAATGCATGGAACATGAAATTGCTTTTGAGTTTAGAATGTAAACTTATATCATAAATAATTCAGTATATGTTCTTCCATCTCATCTCTTGGCCGTCGTACATGCCCT
Organism: Diploptera punctata; assembly: GCA_030220185.1. Lineage (NCBI taxonomy): Eukaryota > Metazoa > Arthropoda > Insecta > Blattodea > Blaberidae > Diploptera > Diploptera punctata. Next base: position 4,009,501 of record JASPKZ010009837.1, on the reverse strand, counting down.
GGGAGTGAGTAAATGGAATGATTATCAATTTTACAATTATTGGCGTCTTGTGAGCTAGTTATACAGTTCCACTTTCGTTTTAAAATATGCCTATATATTTATGTATCTTATCGTTTTATATTCTACAATATAATAATCTGATATAAAACAAGCAAAACAATTTCAAAATCATATGACTCTACGCAATATAACTATACAGATATATGTAAGACCTAAGAATCGCTGCCACGAGTCGTAACGAATCCACTGGGCCTAATTTGAATTGTAATGTATCATAATTGCAGTTTTGATTAAATTCGTTAGATAATTAATTGATTTTTGGGTGTTTACTTGCAGAAAATTCATTGTTTATTTATTAAATAAAACGATCAATATTTTATATGATTTTCATAAATATTTATTTTATTCAACATTCGTATCAGTTGTTTCAATACACTGTCTCTTCTTCAGACGATTATCATAAATACAAATAAATCGAAGGGTCTAGTGAGAGAGGGAGCTATGCCACTTTGAGAAGATATGGAAATAAATTGGGTTTTATAAAGCATTATATTACGAAAATATTTGTACAATAAAGGGGTAACTTTTTCTTCTTTAATTTACTGTTATGTAAACTATGCAAGAAGAAAAATATAAATTTTAATATAAATCGAACTGATTATTTCCATTTCTTCTCAAAGAATAGCTCCCTCTCTCACTAGACCCCGCAATTGTCCTATTTGTATGTATACTCGACTATGTAAATAAGTGTAACTAGGCAACACAATACAAACTTATACATATAAATAGTTGAATATCTATATATTAATACGTGAAGAAAAAACTTTGTACCCCTTTTTAAGCACATTGCATGCACGGAGGAGTGTAATATTTGGCATAATTAAAGTTTGTGGCAAGTCATTCACTCAGCCTCTTATTCCAGATAAATAAGTACTTTCATCAAAGGTGAATAATTTATGAACCTGTAATTATTATCAGAAGTAGAGCATATTTATATTCAAATGAATTGTAATTAAAATAGGAATTCAATAGTAACAAAATTAAAATGATATAACCTACCACAAAATAATTTAATATGCAATAAATAAAACACTAGTATCAAGCAATTAGCGCCAGTCGAAGACCTGGACCCTTGCTATTGTAGCGAACGAAATTAGTAAACACCTTACAATGGAACCGTAAGCCCTTATACAATGGGGAAAAAGTCTGCAGTTTCTTTGTTAAGAGAACTTACAAGACTGCACTATTATTAACTTGTTACAACAATGCTAAGCCCAAAAACTTCTTACAAAAGGCTGGGAAGTCGCAAATAAGCAATTGGATTTTCCTAGGCAACTTGTGGAAAGAGTTATCCCCAAAACCAATTTTAACTAGGACATGTCGCTAACAGCGGGTGCCTTCTTTGGCGGCGTAAGGTAGATGCCGACAGTCGATAGCCGCGTCCTCTTAAAGATCACCCATTTGGCCAACCCTGGAAATATTATATTATGAGGCAACTAATTTAAAGGGAGGGGGACGAGGCCACAAACGTCTAAGTTTAACACCCCCGATAACGCCCTTAAGATATTATTTACCAATCAAAAGTAGTGTAACATATAAACTGTTTGTGAGACGCTAAGACTTTTGGTGGAAGGGACTAATGCCGGCCCACTCGGAAATAATAAATATTTTTATTTAGCGAAAATTAGTGTCAGTTAGTTAGGCAGTTCAGTAGCGTGGAGTAGGCAGCCAGTAGTCGGTTGCGAGCAGAGTCGCGACTGGCGAATGTGCCGGTAGAGACGGCACATCGCTTTTGTATAAGTTTCAGTGCTTTATTGAGTGATATTGTTAGTTCTGACCCACCAACAGCCTTCGCATCAAACTCGTCGTCTAATGCGACAAATGTAATTCAAAGCATCAATAAAAGTGGAACGTCAATTTCAAGACATCACACCAGGCCTGCTATATATATAACCCCAGTGAATATCCTTTCTCACGGATTCCCGAGATTTAAGTCCATTGTTCTACCGAAACCTGAACCCAACTAGCCCGGAGCACAATTGTCCATGAACCCTTATCCTTGGACACGTAATATAAAACCTTACCCCGACTACAGTCCTTGTTCAAGTTCATATAGAGAAGGAGTGCAGAAAAATAAAATTTATGTATAATATGTGTTACAAATACATTAAACATTTTTTTTCTAAGTAATTAATGTGCATCGCTCATTCATTTGTTTACGTTCATTGCTGAAAGTGCATTTTTGTAAAGAGAAAATCGTGCAGCAGCAATGTGAATATCTTCTCCTCCAGCCACTTTCTGTATGAAATGTATGTTTTTTCATATCTTAATTTAGATTTATCTGGCACTAAAGAAGCACACCCAACTTTCCACGCTTCTTCATTTTCGTCGTTTTGTTTACAATTATTCATACTTGCAGCCATTTCATGCGAGATTAATATCAAGGCCTGCTGTAATCTCAACAGTTATTTTCGGCATTTAGCATATATACATTGGCCACACTGCTAACGTCAGTCAATTGTTTATAATGAACGCAAATATTTCCAACAAAGATGTTATTATTTTACTATAATTTATTATTTTCAAAACGCCATCGCGCAAAAAATAATGTGCACCGCACGTTTGTGAAGTGATTTACAGAATCTCATAAATAAAAAACCTCGCTATCGCTCGGTTTTTAAACAATTTCCTCGATTCTGAAAATACCACTTCCCAACCTCGTATTGTAATATACTATTTTGCGCGATAGTGCATTTTGTCGTACTTACAGCAATGGCGACCATAATTGAAAGTTCAGCTTCCTACATTTCGGGATTGCCAACCTAAATAACTATACTGTAATATTACATTTACACCCACGTGCGGGAAGTAAAACCACTACCCTCTATGTATACTACGTACAATGTATATACAAAAAAATATCCAAAAGGTAGTGTTAATATATCGGTACATTATATGAAACAAATCACTGCTTTTAAATGAACTGAACTTTATATGAAACAATATAAAACAATAAATACGTACTTGCGGCTATTTTATCAATATAATGATCTCACGGCCTCCTGTACTCTCATCTAATAAATATTGTCTATACTGTTAACGTTACTCAATAGTTTATAATGAACGCACATATTTCCAACAAAGATGTTATTATTTTACTACTCTTTATTATTTTGAAAACACCATCGCGCAAAAATATAATGTACAACGCATATTTTTTAAGTGTTTTACAGAATCTCGGAAATTGAAACCTTGCTATCGCTCGGTTTTTAGACATTTTCCTCAATTCTGTAAATACCAGTCCCCAACCTTGCATCGTAATATACTATTTTGCACGATTATGCGTTCTGTCGTACTTACAGCAATGGCGACCATGATTGAAACTTCAATTTCCTAAATTTCGTGATTGCCAACCTATAAATAACTAAATAATTATACTGTAATATTACAAATGGTTTACCTAATGCGGGAAGTAAAACCTCTACCCTTTATGTATACTACGTACAATGTATATACACACAAATATATCCGAAAGATAGTGTTAATATACATTATACGAAACAAATCACTGCATTTTAAATGAACTTTTTTAAAACAATATAAAACAATAAATTCGTACTTGCCGCCATGTTATCCCTGGTTGGTGTCACGGCCTGCTGTATTCTCAACTAAATTATTTTCGGCATTTACCGTATAAACATTGGCCAGACAGTTAATGTTAGTCAGTGGTTTATAATGAACGCAAATATTTCCAACAAAGATGTTATTATTGACTATTAATTATTATTTTGAATGCACCATAGTGCAAAAAATAATGTACAACGCATGTTTGTGAAGTATTTTACAGAATCTCGGAAATTAAAAACCTCGCTATCGCTCTGTTTTTAATCATTTCCTCGCTTCTGTAAGAACCACTTTCCAACCTCGCATTGTAATATAGTGTTACAGAATTTAAGAATTTCAAACATAACAGACAGAATGAAATTGTTGCAAGTATTTTCTTAAGATGATAAATCCGAAAGTGTCCTTATTTGAAAAATACGGATGGAATGAAATTTTATCAATATTTCTATTTAATCCGAGTAGATTATTTGACCCAGTTGAGAAAGAGAGAGAGGGAGAGAGAGAGAGAGGGGGGGGAGAGAGAGAGGGGGGGAGAGAGAGAGAGAGAGCTAAATTGGATCACTCCATTAACACAGGGAGGTTTTTTTTTTAATCTAATGTATCAGTCGCGTAGATCCAAAGCCTCCTTTAAAGCCGCTACCAGAAATCATAGCGCAATATTAACATCTTCTGATTACTCTGGAGTTCAATACTCCCCTAGCTGTATATAATTCACAAGGGAACTACTAATGTTCTCATATCGAAACCACCTTCAAATTTTGTTAACGAAGTGAACATCTAGTAAGGATCCTATGTACCAGTAGGCAGTTGCGAATTCCAACTGCAAGGTAGTGATAACAAGACCGAAATATTTTAAGTTCGGCAGTATCACTTGGACAACCTCACATGCTGCCTGTTATCTACCACAAGTAGTCAGCGTGTCGAGTTCCCAACTTTTGTAGATTATTTTACCCCAGTGGAACCCATGTCCGCATTTCTTGACGGTTGTATTTTTACGGTGAAAATTCGTCACTCTTTCGACCAAGGTACTTTTTTCGTCTGACTTATCACCTAATTTTTTTGGACTAAGAGAGATAGTCATACAGGTGATTGGAGAAGGCTACATAACAGTGAACTACATGGTCTTTATAGGAAGCCAGATATGATAAGAACAGTTAAGTCTCGTAGACTGCGATGGGTAGGACATGTGGCACGAATGGGGAATGAAATATGTGCATGGAAGCATGAAAAACAAAAGGGAAAACTCCCAGTTGGTAGACCAAGAATGAGGTGGGAGAATAACATTAACTATGATTTGAGGGAAGTAGATTATACAGGGAATGATTGGAAAACATTAGCTCAGGATAGGGATGTATGGAGAGTTTATTTCCGCGCGGCCATGAACTTACGGATTCGATAGTGCCAGTGAGTTAGTTAGCCCTAGCTTCTACTTATTCTAGCCATCCAAACTCCTCCATGATGTTGGGAGGGAATTGTCTTATAGTGACCGACATTCCATGAGAAAATATCTTCCCCATGGAGCTAGAACCACCGCATGTCCTGTAAGGTCTTCATCAATACATGAAGGGTTAAACCATTCGGCTACGCCGTGGACAACAGTAGGCCTATATATCCGCCCTGTTTATTTGTTCTATCCCTTGAATTTTAATTTCAAAGTAACCAAACAGGTTTCGTAGATATGTACTACAAAGTATTTTTAAATTGACCGATGACTGATGCAAATTACAAAAATTCCTACAAGACATTCTTACCTCTCCAAATACTTACATTTCTAGTGTTATTATGCATTGCAGAGACTTTTGTTGTCCCAACTCCTTTCAGAAAACGTTAAACTGAGAATATATAAAACTATTATTCTACCAGTTATATTATATGGCTGCAAAACAGGGACTCTTACTTTAAGGGAAGAAAGGAGATTACGAGTATTTGAGAATAAAATACTTAGGAAAATTTTTGGACCAAAGAGAGGTGAACAGACAGGTGAATGGAGAAGACTACATAACAATGAACTATATGGTCTTTATAGGAAGCCAGATATAATGAGAACAGTTAAGTCTCGTAGACCGCGATGGGCAGGACATGTGGCACGAATGGGGAATGAAAGATGTTAATGGAAGCTTCTCGTAGGAAAATCAGAGGGAAAATGCCCAATTGGCAGACCAAGAATGAGGTGGGAGAATAACATTAACCATGATTTGAGTGAAGTATATTATACAGGGAATGATTTAAAACATTAGCTCAGGATAGGGATGTATGGAGAGCTTATGTCCCCGCGGCCATGGGCCTACGGGTTCGAGAGTGCCAGTGAGTTAGTTATCCTATGGCTAGTATGTAACATACAAAACATTTTTTTTTTACTTGCAGAGTTATGGGATATATTTTTTTGTGAAACAGACAAAGGTTTTAATAGACTGATAAAACCATAGCTATAAAACTTATTTACTGCTTATCTCATATGATTTGTTGGGAGGATTAAGTTTCCTGTAAGAGATACTGCTGACGCGTTTCTTCCCAGAGGCCATCTTAAACGATAAGATGCCAGTCATTTTCTAGATCTCTGAGAATCCAGACATGTACGGCTGTTTCCCACGGGAGATTTTCTTCAAAAGTAAAAGACCCAGCATCCGACTGTTATTTGTTACTTTACTCAAGTATATATTCTACATCAGAAGAAGCACTGATTCATTCATCTACAATGAATGCTACAGAAAATAATAAAAATAGTTCTTAATGACTCATTGTCAGGTTTTATGATATTGTTCGCGTGATATTGTATAAAACAAGTGGACTGTTATCCTCTTTCATTTTCTTCCCATCTTCAATATCTCTGTTTCTGTCTCTCTCCCCTCCCTTTTATAGGCCAGAGTTATTAGAATATTTTTTTTATGTTCCTGGTCACTTTTACAACGCGATAATTGGCAGAAAAGTCGTTAGAAATCGGTGGACATATTTTGGAAAAAAATAGATGCGGGGCAATTAGATGAAAAAAATCATTAAGATGCCAAAATGTTCTTTTTTTTTAATATTAAGATAAATTAATTTGGAAAAGCAAAAAATATATACATAATGATATAGCACTCAAAAAGGTGAAAAATGAGTCCTTAACACATTAGGTCATTTCATAATTTTTGCCAAAATATGAATAAAAACGAGAAAGAGTATCATTTTTCACCATAGTATCAGTAGTATTATACTATTACAACGTAATCATTGTAGAGACTTCTTTACGGGTCTTAAATCGTACCTATGATGTCTATCAGTCCATTCAGATATTTTCCTCTCTTTCTCCCTTGTATGCATGTATATTCCCACACGTCCTTCATAGAAGCACGGTTCTTCTCTAACGAGAGTTTCTTAATATAGCTTAATTTAGTTACACATATTTCCCTACAGATATGTTGTCAGGACATCGCCTCAATGAGACATCTAATAGCCAACTAAGGTATTAATTGGATGGGGAAAGTCGGTTATATATTTCTCAGATGCTCTAATTTAAGCTTGAGGTTCTTTTACGTGCCCAAAAATCTTCAGACTTGGGATTCACGACTTAAGGTCCCTCCCGGAGAACTTTTCCCTCGGATTTTTCCATCCTATAAAACCCTATCGACCCCAGCCAGGTTTGAGCCCGCGACCCTCGATTATTTCTAGTGCAATTACAGGGAAAAGCATATTTTTACATTGTGGGTTAGGCATCTATGGCACTGAAGCACTCAATTCAATGTTGCATCCGTTAAGGCCCTTCATTCTTCCCTATAATCAGATCAGTTCACTAAATCCAATTCATATATCATATTAATTAGTGTCATAATTGTCCGGGCTCAGGTTCGATTCCTAGTCGGAATTTGTTTCCTGAGTGATTTTTTCGGAGGGTTTTTTCACTTTTAATAAAAATGTCAGAAAACTTCAAGGCCCAAATTATATCATCACCATCTTCATCTTCACTAACATGATGGCCTCATGTAGGCAAAAAGTCTACGCCAGTCATCTATATTCGAAATTACAGGTCTCCTACGTCTACTTCCATAAGATGCGTTCAAATATTATCCTCTCACTTATCTCTAGGACTTCTTAACAGTCTTTACCCCAGGGGTTTACAAAATTACAGACCTACCTATTTCAATCTCTAGTCTTAATAAACCTTACAATTTTAGGACATTGGTTTAAATTGCGGAGTTCCTCATTATTAAGTTTCTTCTATTCTCCATCTCTTACGGGAACTATTTTCGAATAGTTTAGCTTGTTTTATTACATTAATGTAAGAGATTGTTTTATTTACATCTATAGAATACCATAGGTAAGATTACTGTTTTATAAATTATAATCTTTAGATTCTTAGACAAAATCCAAGAAGATAGACGTTGTACTATTGGTAAAACGAATTGTAGGCCTGTGCTTTAAGTTGGCATTCAATTTCTCTTCGTCGTCCACCGCTGTGGTCTCGAGGTAGCGTGCTGCCTTGTCACGCAGCGGGCCCGGGTTCGATCCCCGATCGGGAAAGTTTTTCTGGGTGAGGTTTTTATCGGGGTTTTTCCTCACCTGTAAAACAAATGTCAGAAAAACTTTAAGGCCCAAACGGTCCCGAAATCATATGGACATCGCAATCATCATCATTCATATTCACTCTAGATTAAGCTTAGGATTAGGGACTCTCCTGGCACACCACTATCATCACCATCACTCATCATATCATCGGAGCAATGTAACCCCGCCTTCCAGGCGCTCCAACCTCAGAAGTGGGTTACAAGTACGCCATGCCAGGAGAGAACACCAGGAATGTCGAAAGACAACCTGGGGCATTTGCAAAAAAAATCTCTTCGTCTTCCTTCTTCTTATTCTTTAGTTGTAGGATTTTCATTCTGTTTATTTTCCAAATCACTCCTTGTATTATTTTGATCTACCCGATATATAATATTAATTTAATCTGATAAATAGGTAACTTGGAGAGAAGTTACTGATCACAAATTGTAACTAAAAAGCAAGTGTTTATCCCTAAATAAATAGTTTATCTGTGAATTATTTAATTAATTCTATTTACTTACTGAGGAAAGGCAGAGGAAATGTGATAATTAATAATTCTCCATCCCCATTTATTTTTATTTATTTATAATTTAATCTAGTATAAATTGCAAATTTGTATATACTTACTTACTCACTGGCACTATCGAACCCGTAGGTTCATGGCCGCACGGACATAAGCTCTCCATACATCCCTATCCTGAGCTAATACTTTCCAATTATTCCCTGTATAATCTACTTCCCTCAAATCATAGTTAATGTTGTTCTCCCACCTCATTCTTGGTCTACCAACTGGGCGTTTTCCTTCTGGCTTTCCTACAAGAAGTTTCCATGCACGTCTTTCATTCCCCATACGCGCAACATGTCCTGCCCATCGCAGTCTACGGGACTTAACTGTTCTTATTATATCTGGCTTCCTATAAAGACCATGTAGTTCATTGTTATGTAGTCTTCTCCATTCACCTGTCTGTTCATCTCTCTTTGGTCCAAAAATTTTCCTAAGAACTTTATTCTCAAATACTCGTAATCTCCTTTCCTCCCTTAAAGTAAGAGTCCATGTTTCGCACCCATATAATATAACTGGTAGAATAATAGTTTTATATATTTTCAGCTTAACGTTTTTTGAAAGGAGTTGGGACATCAAAAGTCTCTGCAATGCATAATAGCATGCATTTCCAGAATTGAGCCTATGTTTAATTTCTTTGTGCATCTCATTCCTATTTGTGATTATTGTTCCTAGGTATTTGAATTCAGCCAATTCCTCAAAATTTCCCTCATTTGTCATTAGCTGTCCATTTCCATTATATAATGTATTTCTACGTGTGACCATATATTTAGTTTTACTGATATTTACTTCCAGTCCTAATTTCTTAGTGTTACTCAATAGTGTGTGCGTGTTGGCCTTTAGTATCTCCTCGCTATCGGCCAGTAGTACTACATCATCAGCATAAACTAACAGCTTATTAATACCATTGAGTTGTAAGCCTTCCTCATTCTCTAAAGATTTAATGGCATGCTCTAGTACAAAATTAAATAGTAGAGGAGATAGTGCATCTCCTTGCTTCAACCCATTCTGGATTTCAAAAGTGTCTGAAAACTGTTTGCCTACACGCACCCTACTCGTTGAGCCATTTAGACACATTCGTATAAGTCTAACTAACTTTTTAGGAATTCCGAACTCCAGCAGTATACTATATTAACTTCTCCCTCTTAATTGAATCATATGCTTTTTTGAAGTCTACATATAGTTGATATACAGTACCATTATATTCCCATTTCTTTTCTAAAATCTGTCTTATACTAAAAATCTGATCTGTTGTAGACCTGTTTTCTTCTAAATGCACATTGATGATCTCCTAGAATGTCATCAATATAGGGAGTAAGTCTGCTTACTAATATATTTGTTAGAATTTTGTACGAAGTTGAAAGTAATGAGATGCCCCTATAGTTGTTGCAATCAGTTTTATCTCCTTTCTTATAAATTGGTACGATAATTGATTCCTTCCATTCATCTGGAAGAGCTTCTTTTTCCCAAATCATACTAAGCAAACAGCGTATCTTGTCCATCAATTTTTCTCCCCCTGATTTTATCAGTTCTGCTGGGATCTCATCTGAACCTGATGCTTTATACATCTTCAATTTTTCAATTGCCATTTCAACCTCTAATGCACTTGGCTCTGCGACTAGCATTTCTGCTGTCTGTAACTTATCCTCCTCAATGTCCTGTTCTGTATGTACATTTAATAGCTGATTAAAATAACTTTTCCATCTATTTAATATACTCTTGGAATCTGCAATCATATCCCCATTTTCATTCCGAATTATGTTTGTTCTAGCCTGAAACCCTTTCTTCTCTATACTAATTCCCTGATATAATTCTCTAATGTTCCTATTTTTTGCATTCATTTCAAGATCATTAATCTTTTCTCTCAAATATTCCCTCTTTTTTCTCTTTAGTAACTTGGTGGTTTCCCGTCTAACACTACCCAATTGCTCTAAATTTACCTCATTTGGCTCATGTAACCATTTCATTTTTGCTAGCTTTCTTTTCTTTACAATGTCGGCACATTCCTCATAAAACCATTTCTTGTTTTGCCTCTTTTTTAAACAACCAATGCTTTCTGATGCTGACAATTTAATAGTATCTCTTATAGCCTCCCATTCTTTATTTATATCAGTTTCTTCTTCGTTTGCCACATTGTCATCTGAAGATTCCAGTACTTCAAATCTATTAGCAATTTTGATTTGGTATTCTTGCCGCATTTCATAATTTTTCAAGTTTTTTAATTCATATTTTACAGAATCATCTTTAGCGTTTGTTCCTCTCATAAGCGATAGCCGTTGTCTGATTTTCACCCTGAGCAGATGATGATCTGAATTGCAGTCTGTCCCTCTAACTGATCTAATATCAATGATGCTACTGTGCCAGCGTTTATCCACTAATACATGATCTATCTGGTTCCGAGTTTCTCCATCTGGGGACGTCCAGGTGTATTTATGAATATCCTTATGCTGAAATGTTGTGCTCTTAACAATGAGATTCTTTGATGTGGCAAATGTGACACTAATCTAACCCCGTTGTCGTTACTATCTTCATGAAGACTGAATTTGCCTATTGTTGGTTTGAATATATCTTCCCGCCCCACTTTTGCATTAAAATCTCCTAAGACAATTTTCATATGATATCGTGAAAGGCTATCAAATAAGCATTCTAATTCTTCATAGAACTCATCCTTGATCTTGTCATCTTTATCTTCTGTGGGGGGCATGTACATTTACAATTATAAAATCATGTCGTTTACCCTTTAGAATTATGTATGATATCCTATCACTAACAAACTTAATATCTCGGATAGCGGATAGGATCCTCCTTCTGACTAAAAAACCCGTTCCAAATGCAGGTCTTTCTGCACCCCCATAGTATAGTGCAAAGCTTCCTGATTCTTGACTACCTTCTCCTGGCCACCTAACTTCCTGTAAAGCGACTATATCCAAGGGCGATTTATCCAATTCCCGCGTTAATATCTCTAGTGCCCCGCTATTGTATAAAGTCCTAACATTCCATGTTCCTAGGAACATGTCCTTGTGTTTGAGTCAATATAAAATCACTTTTTTAAAATTGTAATTTCTCATCAATTGATTTTCTTTTATTCAACAGGTTTTATTGTCGTGGCAGCATGCGTAATGACTTTTGAGGCTCGTGACAGTGCAGCAAAAGTAGTGCCAGCTAGATTCAAATTCAACAATACAATAAAAGCAAGTCCTCTTTCTAATAAGCAGTATTCACAGAGATCTGACAGTCGTCGCAGTACAAGCTGTCAAACAAAATGGGACAACAACATGGGTTTGTTCAGAGTATCAAGCAATAAAACTGCCAGCATACATGGAGAAAATGGAGGGACTTCACCAAGTGGGAGCGAAGTTCTAAATCGTCGCGCTCTCACCGCTGCATTCGTTCAGTTCTCTAGAACTTTACAAAATCGACAGCCATCGACAGAATCAGGATCTTCACGCCTCAATATTCCAGTACCCAATGCCATTACCAAAAGTCCCTCAGCACCAAATCTTTCTGTTGATAATAGTCACCATCCTCACCTCAGAGCTCGAAATTCCATGAAACCACAAACTCTTAATCCTTCACCTAAATCTAGACCCAAAGTGAGTAGAAATTCTCTTCATCCTACTGGTGGTGGTTGTGCATTATTGAGTCCATATCTGCTTCAAAGGCAGGCTTTATCTATGGACAACCCTGCTTACAGAGAATGTGGTTGCTATTCACCTCCGCCATTATTACGTCGACAACCTAGTGGACGCAGTACCAGAAGTGGAGGAAACATGAGTACGGGAAGTAGAGAGTCTTTAGAACTTGGAGCAAGTGCTGGAGCAAGCTGTTCCCACCATGGTTCTCAAGCTTCAATGGCAATGGACCTACATCTTCCAAATGATTGTCCTGTTACATTAAAAGTCAGGGATCAATCAAGAAAATCTGAAACAGCTAAAAGACATCTTTTTGTAAGACAAAAACCTGTTGAAGAAGATTTTAGTGAATCTCTACCATGTAGTAATTTAGAATTTCGAAGAGAATCTCATTCATGTAGCCCAAGATTAGGAGGACTCTATACTAGAACAAATATTGAAGATTCAAAATTTTCTCATCCAAGGTCAAGAGCAAATACTGGAGAATCTAGATATCATCGCCAACCTCCAACTAGGAGAGGATCCGTGTCTTATTCAAGATCAAACACTGATGAAAATAAGTTCCCACATCCAAGATCGAGGTCAAATACAGGAGAATCAATGAGAAGTTACAAGCGCAGAGAATCTAGTGCTGCATATTCCAAACCTCATTACACAAGATCTAATACTGAGGATCCTAGGTAAGAATTTTACAAGATGAGTTTTATAACACTTCACTTAAAAATAAGTTGCACACCATAATCCTTTGTTGCTTTACTAGTTTGAAAAAATTGACAATGATATGTAAATATATTGAAACCGTGGTTTTTCAGGAAATCTACAAATATGAGGTGAGTCATGAATATTCTATTCTCACTCCTATTAATTAAAATAAACCTCATAGTGCCACTTCCTTTAAATATTAAATCTTATTTTTACCTGTGTCATGACAGCTCTGAAAAGCCAAGGTCTATGATCACTGTTACTGGTTAGCAGTGAGTCATGAAGTCTCTCAACCTTATTTTCAGATTTTTTTAACAAATCTTGCTATCCTCCCCTATCAAGCAACTACACTTTCATTACAAGGCTAAGTGGATCCTGTTGGGTTATAAACCACATAACTCAAGCATGTCAGTCTTGATGGACAAGTGGTTACCATACTCACCTCTGGTTCTGAGGTTCGTGAGTTTAAACTTGGCTGGGGACTGAACCTGGTGTTTCTCAAGAACCATCTTTTTTCTTCTTTTTTTTTTTTTGGTTTATTATTATTCTTCTTCATCTTCACCAGTCTTGTGTTCCCTTTCCAGAGTTTGAGTTTTGGACAAAAGCCTCCACCTAACTCAGTCATTCCACATGTCCTCTTCTTGCATTTTCATTCATTAACTCTTTTCTCACATTTTTCTTAACTTGTTCTTCCTCTATATTTTAGCTGACTTCTTGGTCTCTTCCCTCCTAATCAAAATTCCAGTACTTGCCTTGGTATACTTCCAGTGTTAATTTCTTAATGTGGCCATGCCAATTTATTCTACCATCTTCCATTTCATCTTGTATGAATTACATCCAACTTCAAAATTTCTCTTAGTTTAGTGTTCTGTATTCTATATATCCTAGTTTTCTCAAACATGCTTGTTAAAAATTTCACCTCTTTTCCTTGAATTTTACTTATATCCTTCTTTGTTAACTATCCAAGATTCAGCTAAAAAAATTTATACGAGTATGTTTAAAAAAATATGTTTTATACATTTCTCACTAATACACTCAAATAAACAATCTAAAATCTATGGAATAGCCAGTAATCAAATGTGAACCTCCAAGATGCCAAATGATGCTATCTCATCATAAAGGTGATATCCAGGTCATCTAAAAATTTTTTTTTTAATGTAATGCTCATTTTTTATTTTTACATTCCCCTGCTATTTTTATTGTAAAATATTAAACATTTTTATTTTGTACCTAATGATCTGTAAGCATATTTGATTGATGCATATGATTTGCTGGTTTCATTGAATCTAGTCAAAAATAACTACAGCATTTTGAAATAATGATGTATGTATATAAAGTATAAAATTTGCTTTCTAGAAATATTAATTTAAAATTTCTTGCAATGTACCTAGAATCACTATGAGCTAAGGTAAAAATAAAGATTTTTTTATAATTATAGTTTACGTATATTGTAATTAAAAAATGTTAAGTCCCATAAAATTATGTTTCTTGTCCTCTACTGAATTTTTAAAACTTATTTCTATACAGATTATATTAAGTTATTTTTATTTTCTTTTTACAGTAAAAGAGCAAGCTTTTCATCACTTCAGTATAACAGGTAAAACACTAGCCTAAACAGAGGAGATGGTGCAAATATAGGCTACCATTTTTTAAGCTCATAATCTAAAATATGTATACCTATGAATATCATTCTTCAAGAGATAACAAGAATATATATTTGAGGTACTCTGTAAGCGTATCATCAAATTTTCAGCTTCAAATTTAAGAAAATACAAGTCAGATATAAAAGTATGCTAAAAGTATGATTTTAATTGATAAGGGCCAAATTTAGGCTACTTGAAATATTTTCTTTTTAATTAAAAAAAACATGGGAGTACAATATATTGAATATAATTCATATAAATTAACTTATATAAAGTACAAATCTTACTTTTGCACCAATATATGTGGTTATGAGAGTCTATTTACAAAAATCGCAGAATGATCTTATTTTTCTGCATCCATACATTTAGGATGAGCCCACTGATAAACTATATCCTGGATTTATTTACATTTATTTGGCTTGCACTAAATATGAGCTAATAGCCTACATTTTCACCCATACAAGTAGCTCAATATAAGAGGCACATTGGACTGTGAAATTTTTATATAATTTTATGGCTCAGTAGTAACAACTTAAATGATAGTTCACATTCTAAAAGACAGCCATATTCACATATAATGTAACTAACTCACTTATATATGATAATTTCAGAGTTGTTATCCTTAAAAAAGTAAAATTGTATACCTGTAAATGTTTCAAATACTCAAAACCTAAAATCAACTTTCCACCCAGACGTAGAGGTAACTAGTGGTGTGCTGGAACAAGTCTATAAGATCTAATTCATGCTATTTGCACGAGGCTAAATCAATTTTGTATTCTCAATATAAGACTAGTCTGTTTTGAGACTCGAAGTCCATATTTGGATCATCTCCTCTATAGTTATCTGCCACATTTTTTAATTATATTAATTTTATTGATATTCAAAATGTAATATCCTTTAATTTAATTTGTAAAGTTTATGATCAAATAAATGTTGCAATCAGGGCTTCCATTACATATTATGTAATTTTCTCCATTCATCCCAGATAGAGAGATAATATCCAAGATTATATTATTTTTGGTCTGGACATCTTACCTCAATATTAATGTTGATTTGTTCTTGGACATGTTTCAAAACAATTCTGTTTTATCGTCAGCTTTCCCAGACTGGTTTTATTTTTGTTGCACAACCTGGATGTCGATGTCAGCTAGAATGTCGAAGTCAGGAATATATCAAATTGAATGCATGGGTGTGAAAAGATATATATAGGGAAAACAAAAAGAAACCTAAAAATTAGAACCAAAGAACACATAAGAAATATTAAAAATGGGAGTATTTGAGAATAAAGTTCTTAAGAAAATTTTTGGGCCAAAAAAGAGATGAATGGAGAAAATTACATAATAGTGATATGTATAGGAAGCCAGATATAATAATAACAGTTAAGTCTCATAGGTTATGATGGGCAGGACATGTGGCATGTATGGGGGATGAAAGAGATGCATGGAAGCTTCTGTAGGAAAACCAGAGGAAAAACACCCATTTGGTAGACATGAGGTGGGAAATAACATTATCCATGATTTGAGGGAATTAGATTATACAGGGGATAACTGGAAAACATTAGCTCAGGATAGGGATATATGGAGAGTTTATGTCCACATGGCCATGAACCTATGGGTTTGATAGATCCAGTGAGTTAGTTAGCTATTATTATTGTTTTATTATTAAGACATAATATTACTTTTTAGATCATTTAACTGTCTTCTTCAAGAAAGAGTATAGCTGAAATATTGGTCAGCATGATCCATCCCTTTCATAAACATATTGTATTTTACAATGCAATTTGGCTTTCTAATCTTCTCTCCAGTTTCTATAATTCTATAAATCTTGCAGAAACTCTTCTGAAGTTTTTCTGTCTGCCTTACTTGTGTCCATATGATATAAATAATGAATAGTAGAAATCATTCTCACAGGCCTTCTGTCCATCCATCTTTGAATTAGTATATCACGCTTTCTTCTGAAACCTGAATCACCTTTCTTCAGATTTTTTGTTTCAATTTAGATATTAGCTGGAATACCTCAGTTTGATCTCACTGTACCATCGACTCTAGTATTTCAGGTGAAATTTTTCACAATATTTTGAAGCTTATCACATTGCACAAAAAATGACACCAAGTCTGACATAACAGGCCTGTGATCTAAATATGCAGCTCATTCACATCCATATTTGAATTCTAACGCTAATAACCCGAATTATGATGCAAGGTTGGGAATTACAGAATTGAGGAAAATATTTAAAAACCAAGCGATGGCGAGGTTTTTAATATCCGAGATTCAGTAAAACACTTCACAAACGTGCGTTGTACATTGCTTTTTGCATGATGGTGTTTTCAAAATAATAAATAATAGTAAAATAATAACATCTTTGTTGAAAAATTTGCATTCATTATAAACAATTGACTAACGTTAACAGTGTGGGCAGTGTTTATTAATTGAAAAAACAGGAGGCCTTGAAACGAATTTAGTGATAAAATAGCAGCAAGTACATATTTATTGTTTTATATTGTTTCAAATAAAGTTCAGTTCATTTAATATACAGTGATTTGTTTCATATAATGTATATTAACACTAACTTTTGGATATTTTTTGTACATACATTGTATGTAGTAAATGTAGAGGGCAGTGGTTTTACTTCCCACACGCGTGTTTGTATAATGTAATATTACAGTATAGTTATTTTATTACAGTACAGTTATTTAGGTTAGCAACACCAAAATGTAGGAAGTTGTACTTTCAATCATGGTCACCATTGCTGTAAGTACAACAAAATGCACTATCGTGCAAACAAATAATATTAACTTACATTGCAACAAATAAACTACTATATATACTAAAAAAAACTCCATGGCATGACAGGCTAGAAGCCCCTTGGCCTACCAACTGGCTGTTGGACTCACATATGTTAATCACATAGTAGGCAATCATCCTGCCAGTTGGTCCTCCAGCCGTTATAGCTTGATTTTCTCAACCTGGAGCTGCTAATTATTGTAGCTACCCAAATTGATGCTGGGTGGGCCCAGCTGACCGAAATTCCTTGAGAAAATTTCTTCTCCCATGGAGACTGAACCAGCACAAGTCTCATAGCTATGCATCATGCTAGCTTGCCTTAACCACTCAGCTACAGCATGGGACACTATATGTATACTATATTCACATTTATTGTTTCATGTATTTAAACAGAAAGTGTTAAAAACGACTTCCATCTCTTCCTGAGATGAATGCATGGAGTTTAAATCATGACTTTAATTGGGATGCAACAGCAACATAACTCCATTGAAGGCTATTCTGGAGAGCAAAGTGATAAAATAAAAATATAAATTAGAAACTTTACAACTCACCTGATAAAAAATGATCCTCTCACCTGAATATGTTTAAGAGATCATTATCTCCATTCTCAAGTAAATTCCAACTGTTTTAACCTTCCGTCAGGCACATCTGATCTGAGAGGCACAGGTTGTCAATTTTGTCCCATTCCACTGCCATCAGACGGCAATGATGACTGGGCATGCGAGTAGCTGTTTCTTTTTACCTGCTATAAACAACCACCATGATGTAGTACTACTGGCTGATAGCGAGGAGATACTAAAGGCCAACACGCACACACTATTGAGTAACACTAAGAAATTAGGACTGGAAGTAAATATCAGTAAAACTAAATATATGGTCACACGTAGAAATTCAGTATATAATGGAAATGGACAGCTAATGACAAATGAGGGAAATTTTGAGGAAGTGGGTGAATTCAAATACCTAGGAACAATAATCACAAATAGGAATGAGATGCACAAAGAAATTAAACATAGGCTCAATTCTGGAAATGCATGCTATTATGCATTGCAGAAACTTTTGATGTCCCAACTCCTTTCAAAAAACGTTAAGCTGAAAATATATAAAAATTTATTCTACCAGTTATATTATATGGGTGCGAAACATGGACTCTTACTTTAAGGGAGGAAAGGAGATTACGAGTATTTGAGAATAAAGTTCTTAGGAAAATTTTTGGACCAAAGAGAGATGAACAGACAGGTGAATGGAGAAGACTACATAACAATGAACTACATGGTCTTTGTAGGAAGCCAGATATAATAAGAACAGTTAAGTCTCGTAGACTGCGATGGGCAGGACATGTTGCGCGTATGGGGAATGAAAGACGTGCATGGAAACTTCTTGTAGGAAAGCCAGAAGGAAAACGCCCAGTTGGTAGACCAAGAATGAGGTGGGAGAACAACATTGACTATGACTTGAGGGAAGTAGATTATACAGGGAGTGATTGGAAAGCATTGGCTCAGGATAGGGATGTATGGAGAGCTTATGTCCGCACGGCCATGAACCTACGGGTTCGATAGTGCCAGTGAGTGAGTGAGTGTGAGTGTGAGTGATAAACAACCACCCCACTCAGTTTGCTCTCGACTTTTACAAGGGGTGTTTTAAATATTTTGTTCAGAGAAGCTCATTGCGCCTGAAGTCATTACATTATTGAAGATGTGTATTTTGAAAATATTTGCAAAAAAGAAAATTATTTATTTGACTTATTTAGACTAAATAATGTTATATTTTTTAATTTTTTTTTGTAAGCCCATGTTTTCCCTTTACAGAGATTTAGGCACTCTCCCCCTACAGGGAAGAATTTGAACCATACTAATTTAGTTACACTTGTTTTCATATAGATTGTCATTTTTTAATGGTCCGAGGTCAGCGTTCGACTTCATACTGAACAGTCTCAGGAAAACAAGGGTAGTAATAAGACGGGAAAGAAAATTTGGTAAATTTTTCTTAGAGGCCTTTTCATTAAAGCATAAGGATTTTTTACAAGCCTGTTGAAAATTCAGACTCAGGACCCACGGCCTTAAAGTCCCTCCTGGACGACTCGACTCCTTGAATTTTTCCGTCCTAAAACAACCATCAAACACGGCGGGTTTGTTGAAACCCACAACAATCGGGACCAGAGGGCACGGAGCATAACCATTAGTCCACCACAGCCGATATATTTTTTAATAATTTTGCTAAAAACATAGGCTAAATATTGATAATGTGAACTATTTTCAAGTATATTTGAAGTGAACCTAACTTGTTTTACTTTTATATCATGTTGTTTGGAGGTTTGTCACAAATTTTCTGAAAAAAAATTGTTGTTAATCAATATCATGTCCAAAAAAAAAAAGTGTCTCGCAGCCAAATTTTGAATATTTTATACATTGGACATTCCTAACAATAACATTTCTTCAAATTCCCATTGTTTAGATTGGGACAACAGTTGTTGTTAAATACATTTTTTAAGCATGCGCTGATCAGGCACATTGCACCTGAACTCGAAGATCAGAATATTGTGCCCGACAAAAGGTTAAATGTAGTGTCAACATCAGCTTTTCTCATGTCCCTGATGGAGATGAACTATAAAGTATCTGATTCATATTTTTATTTTTTTATGTTTACATAATACTGTTATTTCTTATTAATTTTTATAAAACTTATTAACATTTAACATTATTTCAGGTCAAGAAGGAGTTCTACATCAGAATATAGTAGTAGGCGACAACGTGAATCAAATCCAGCAATATTTTTTACAAGATCAAACACGGCAACAGCAGAAGAATATAAAAGACTACATTACCGACGAAATTCACCTAGTACATCACCTTATTCCATATCAAGATCAAATACAGATGACTCTTCCACCACACATCAACGAGAAGATGTTTTCCAGGATATAGAAATGACAATAGTTAGGACTAAACCAGATGATGAAGGCAGCAGTTTGCAAGATCTTTTACGAATCAGTGAATTAGAGAGACAAAATCAGCAACGACATAGTAAACGAACAGATGAAATCTTAGGCAACGATAAACAAATTTCAAAAGGTTTACAGTCTACAGTTGATTCTTCAGGAGCTATCTCTAATATGAGCAAACGTGCCTCAGAAATGGATTTAGTCATTGAAATTGATAATGGTGAAACAACGCACATTTAAATATGGTAATTTTGTTCCAATAATTCTGTATATATTACTTAAATGTGGAGATAGTTACTGTTTTAATTCAAATGTGTACAGATTACTTTTAAAATAATAAGAAAATTATACTACATGCAGTTTTGTCTAGATCATGTTTATATAGTACTGTAAGTAACAGTGAATTTTGATAAATGACTGTTTAAAATTTCTAACAAAATACACCAAAAACTGTATTGAAACTAAAAGAACTTCAACATAATCATTAAATCATACATCATCATCATCATCTTCATGGTAGGCCGTCGGCCTGTTCCGCTCTCAGAATTCATCTTCCCATCGTCTTCTAGGAGTCCCACATCTCTATTGCCTTGAGGTTGGTACAACAGTGCTTGTTTTGACGATTTTTATTATTAATTTAACACTTCTCATAGAAGGATAAATTATATTTGAAGAGAAAAATTTTCGCCTAGACCGGGACTTGAACCCGGGACCCTTGGTTTTCCGGGCCAAGTGCTCTACCAACTGAGCTACCGAGGCGAATTACGATCTAGACGCAAATTTTTCTCTTATGTATGTTGTAATTCCCTCGCGCCAAATGCTTGAAACCATAGCTTCTATCTTTGCAAATGGCGGCTTCTTAGTTAAGAAGACATTTATTGGGAATTTAACACTACTTTATAGCCAGTAGGGCTTCTATTGACGATTTTTATTATTAATTTGCAAAGATAGAAGCTATGGTTTCAAGCATTTGGCGCGAGGGAATTACAACATACATAAGAGAAAAATTTGCATCTAGATCGTAACTCGCCTCGGTAGCTCAGTTGGTAGAGCACTTGGCCCGGAAAGCCAAGGGTCCCGGGTTCGAGTCCCGGTCTAGGCGAAAATTTTTCTCTTCAAATATAATTTATCCTTCTATGAGAAGTGTTAAATTAATAATAAAAATCGTCAATAGAAGCCCTACTGGCTATAAAGTAGTGTTAAATTCCCAATAAATGTCTTCTTAACTAAGAAGCCGCCATTTGCAAAGATAGAAGCTATGGTTTCAAGCATTTGGCGCGAGGGAATTACAACATACATAAGAGAAAAATTTGCGTCTAGATCGTAACTCGCCTCGGTAGCTCAGTTGGTAGAGCACTTGGCCCGGAAAGCCAAGGGTCCCGGGTTCGAGTCCCGGTCTAGGCAAAAATTTTTCTCTTCAAATATAAGTGCTTGTTTTGTTAGCCTAGAAGAGTCCATTCTTAAAATATATTCATGCCATTTTTGTTTATAGATTTGTATTTAGATTAAAAATTTTGAGTTCTTGCCTAATTGTTTCACTAGGAATGTGGTCTCTTACATTATATCCTGCAACGTATCTGAGGAACTTCATCTCTGATATTTCTAATCATCATACAAAAGAACTTATTGTTGTCATGTTTTAATGAATTCCAAAGGGATAGCTATTAAACGTGTAAGAATGAATAGATTTTTTTTTAATTTACAAATCTTCATTGAACCTATTTTCTAGACACCAAAAAGACCATATACATATATATAATGTGTGTGTGATTAGGAAAGTTTTCTTGGATTTTCCGCGTCACGGATTCAAGGTGGCCTCTGGCACTGATTCCGATGTTTCGACATGATCCCACATGCCATTATCAATTATCAATGAATATGGAATAATGCAGAAATGTAGGAATCAGTGGCCAGAGGCCGATCTTGAATCCATGATGCAGAAAACCCAAGAAAACTTTCTGAATCATACGTATATATGTATGTATATGTACTGCATCTATCACTGAAGTAATTAGCAGTCTTGTTCTCCAGAACTTTGAAGTTAAATATATGTGTGTGTGTGTGTGTGTGTGTGTGTGTGTGTGTGTGTGTGTGTGTGTGTGTGTGTGTGTGTGTGTGTGTTTTCACAGTCTAGAGCCACCATTTTTATTTTCTTAGAACCAAACTCAGCATATAGCAAATCAATTAAGGTAACTTGAGGTCAAGATCAGTAACCAACAAAATCAGATCATTGGAGCAGATGTTAACCTGAAGAAAAATTTAAAAATCGTTCTACAGCCACAATTTTTAAATTTTCGTAATGAAACTTAGTATTTGCCATTCAAATAAAATAAGGTAGATATTAACAAATAATTAGCAAATCCAAGCATTAGAAATGGGGGTTTACCTAAAACCAAAATTTAAATATTGCTGCTATGGCTGCCAAGTTTCTTTTCTAGTAATGAAATGGCATGTAACATTTGAATAAGAAAAGTAAGATTTATTCTGTAATCAACATTAATAAAATTCATGATAAAGTTCCGTTGAGGTATTATTCAAAATTAAAATATAAAATTATGAAATATTTACCTAAAAGGTCCATCTCCTCAACTTAAAGATTATTTATCTGCAAATAAATAATTAATCTTTAAGTTGAGGAGATGTACCTTTTAGGTAAATATTTCATAATTTTATATTTTATTTTGTAAGCTAGCAAAATCGAACATAATTTCTGCTTGCTGAGGAATTTGTTTACTTTACACAAATCCTCCATGATTTACTTTAGTAGAATGTTTGACATGCTGGCTCAGGTTATAGCATGTTTGCCTTTTGATCAGTAGATCAGGATTAAATACCTGATTTTTTAATAAAAACAATTTTCTGAATATCATAGTTAGGAATTTGGCATATGCAATTTGTAATTGCTAAATTGTGCACCAAATGCCTGGATTAAATTCTAAAGTCCTCTTTGGTACTTAATAAATTGAGACTTTTTTAAAGAAAAATTATATCAGTGTGCAGCCCACTACATCATTCCAAACACAGCACAAACATCAACATTTCTTTCCACTTATACAATTCCCTAACGTCTGAACGCAGATAGCTAGAGCTATCAACGCCATCAGACAACTTCTATTCAAAGTATTTTTTATTTATTTTTTTAGGACGAGAATTTTACATTACTTTTAAATGGTAAAGCTTATATAAATAACTATAACATCAAAATATTAAACTTTGCCGCTTAAAAGTAATGTAAAATTCTTGTTAAAAATACTTCAAATAAAAGTTGTCTGATGGCGTTGTTGACAGCTCTGTCTACCTGCCTTCGGTCATTAGAAAATTGTTAAGTGGAAAGAAATGTTGGCATTTGTGCTGTGTTTGCAATGGTGTAGTGGGCTGCATACCGACGTACAGAATGAGAGGTCTGCAGTTTGATTCCTGGTTCAAACATTAATTTTTCTTTAAAAAAAATAAAAATTAATTTGTCTAGGATTGGAACATGCTAAAATAAATATAATATCAAAAAATTGAGACATATGGATAGCAATTTATCCATTGGATGGGGGCATTGAGATTAGAAATTCTTTAGTATATGTGAACAAAACAAAAGGGTTTCATCTCCTCCTTTCATTTCATCATCACAACACATTAACACCATGAAAGTAGACCACATTATTATTCTTTAGGTTACCAAAAGTAACAAATTAATGAGTAATTTCGATTCTTGCAGTCTAATGGAAATTTTGTGAAAATTGTACTATGTAAACATGATGACAATATGTGAATTTATGTAACTGTACACAGAAATTTAAATTTAAAGTTGATTATTATTGTTAAGTAGCACAAGTGACTTGGGTGCACTCAATACTGAATTACTTAAAAGCATCAATTCATAAACTAGTTATTAACAAATTTATATTTTTGGACATTATGGTATGGTACTTATTTTTCTGGCAGTTAAGTTATTTGCATATATATATATATATATATATATATATATATATATATATAACTATAAGGGAACTTACAATATTACTTGAAGTTAAATTTATAATAAAACTCCTTACATTTACAAGACAAATCTTTCCCTTTCAGTAATATATTATTAATCACATCATCATCTTCATCATTATTATTAGTTGCCTTCTTTAAGCATCATCATCATTTATAATAATCCAGTGTAACAGTTCAGATTCAACATCTCAAAAAACTAGATATTGAAAATCACAATTTCATTTTTTTACTGCAATTTTCTTAATTTATAAATCATATTAAGCGTACTTTTTTTTTATTTTTACAATTTTTAAATGTTCTACATTATCTTTCACAAACCAGAAAAAAATAATTTATTAAATGTTTAATTATTTTCAGTTGTTCAATTTCTATCTTAAGTTCAATTTATATTTTAACAAACTAACCTAAGTAGTTATATTATTTTTGGTCTGGACATCTTACCTCAATTTAATGTTGATTTGTTCTTGGACATGTTTCAAAACAATTCTGTTTTATCGTCAGCTTTCCCAGACTGGTTTTATTTATGTTGCACCACCTGGATGTCGGTGTCAGCTCCATCCTGTGGTTGGCCAAAGAACCTCCAAACAAGGTCACCCTCCATCGGAATATCAAAATTCATAACTCTGTTTCTGTTCTTCTGAATATAAATTTTTTCCCAAATAGTCAGCTCTTTTGTATTTTCTAACTGTTTTAATAATTTAGTGTCTGAATTTATATTATGTTTTTCAGACCAAACATGAGCAACAACTGCAGATTTTTCAATTTCTCCATTTTTAATATTTCTTATGTGTTCTTTGATTCTAATTTTTAGGTTTCTTTTTGTTTTCCCTATAAGATGTCCAGACCAAAAATAATATAATTAAAATAACCTCAAAATATAACTTCCTAAAATTAAATATTAACCTAAGTAGGGTCTGCCAAAAGTAATGAAGTACACTAGACAATAGGGAAGGGAAAATAATAACATAATATAAAGACAAAACATCAAATTTAGAGTTTATAAGATAAGTATACATCAAGATAGAACTAGAGCATAGATGAAAGGAGAATTTTGAATGAAATGGGAAAATTAAGAACCAGGATTGACCATATGGGTGATTTCTAGAGTCTGGATTTCTATGTAATATTAATCTCCAAATATATACATAAATACATAGCAAGAATAGTCAAAATATGTAATATTACATTTTTACTATCTATCCATAGTAAATCTGCCCAAAGGCAGGTCCTTCATTGCAATCATAGCATTTTCATGCTATGCTTGCAGCTTTACTAGGAAATTGTAGGTGTGGTAGCTTCTCGTTGCTTTCCACACCGGTGAAGGACGATGATGATGATGATAATGATAAGGATGATGATGATGATGGCCATATGATTTCGAAGACCGTTTGGGCCTTAAAGTTTTCCTGACATTTGTCTTACAGGTGAGGAAAAACCCCGATAAAAACCTCACATAGAAAAACTGCCCCGACCAGGGATCGAACCCGGGCCCACTGCGTAACAAGGCAGCAGACTACCTTGAGACCACAGCGGTGGACATTTTCACTATATAGTATCAAAATGTAAATTTGAAGAGAAGTGTTAAATTAATAATAAAAACATCAAAATGTATGTTTTAATAAAGAACTTGTTATTTCTTTGTTTTGTTATGAGATATTTGTCTTTACTTATAATTTTAGATTTTTAAATTATTTTATATACAATTTTCAGAATACAGTACTTACATAGTACAGTGCAATTAGTCCAAAAAACGGCCTAACCCCAACATCCAAAGTAAAAGTTTCCCTCCAACTTGAAATTGTTCAATATAGTCCACACATTGTTTGGTAAAAAGTTACACCACTTTAAGCATTGGGTTTGGGGGGGGGGGGGGGAGTTGGTAAATTAGTAGTTTTTATCAGTTTTTCTTAAATATTTCTAAAACTATGCGGTTTAGCGCAACACATGTCATATACAAAAATAATCTACATTAAAGCGAACAAAAATGGTTCTGTGCATAATCTTGCAAAGATGAATGGTTCTGAAGTTATGGAGGGTGTAAAAGTAGAAAGTTTTCATATTTTTTTAATTTTTTGGAAAAATGAAATTATAACTACTATGTAAACAGAAATAACTAAACAATTTCATTAAAAAGTAATATTGTACAATCATATTGAAGTCCAAAAGAGGCTAAGAGACTCCGCAGATGGTTAGAAGCGTAAAAATACTGGGAACTAGAACCGTGCGTAAGGAACCCTGCACCTGCCTCCCACCCCTCAACTACTCTCTTTTCCTCTGTCCCTTAGTCGGCTCAATTTATTGAGAGACCCGTTGAATGCGTTTATGAGTGTTATTTCTAGTGAAGTTCTGCTGTCATTTTTTTATTGTTCGTCTTTAGAATACTGTGCGAACTAGTGATAATCACTTGAAAGTGTGTGAATTATGGCGGAGTGTGTGTTGAAACCTTGTAAGGTGTTGTAGCAGATGAGAACATGAACTGTGATAAAGCGTTTGAAGTTGGAACACTAGCCTTGAAAGAGATTGGGAATAAAACATTCTATAAGACACACTCTGATAGGGTTACCCATGCCGGACTGGTCGAAGCTGATAAGCCAGACAAAAAAAGTACCTTGGGCGAAAGAGCGACGATCTTTCACCGTAAAAATACAACTGTCAAGAAATGCGGACATGGGTTCAACTGGGGTAAAATTTTCCGGAGGTCAAATAGTCCCCCATTTGGTTCTCCGGGCAGGGACTACTTCAGGGAACCCATGCCAAAACATGGACTCTTACTTTAAGGGAGGAAAGGAGATTACAAATATTTGAGAATAAAGTACTTAGGAAAATTTTTGGACCAAAGAGAGATGAACAGACAGGTGAATGTAGAAGACTACATAACAGTGAACTACATGGTCTTTATAGGAAGCCAGATATAATAAGAACAGTTAAGTCTCGTAGACTGTGATGGGCAGGACATGTTGCACGTATGGGGAATGAAAGACTTGCATGGAAGCTTCTTGTAGGAAAGCCAGAGGGAAAATGCCCAGTTGGCAGACCAAGAATGAAGTGGGAGAATAACATTAACTATGATTTGAGGGAAGTAGATTATACAGGGAATGATTGGAAAGCATTAGCTCAGGATAGGGATGTATGGAGAGCTTATGTCCGTGCTGCCATGAACCTATGGGTTCGATAGTGCCAGTGAGTAAGTAAGTATAAGATGCACTTGAAAAGAAAGTTAGTTGTTAAGTCTATAGCCTCTATAACCAAGTCTATGACAATTAACAACACCGCTGTATGTGTGAACCCAAATGCTCTCTTACATCGGATGGTGTGCACAGTAATGAATGATGAGAGACTTGAAGAAATATTTCAATTTGAATTATGTGCTTATTTTCCATCCCTCTTCAACGAATCTTGCTTGATTAGGAAGGCAAGCAAATTGTCAATGGTGACTGTTTTGGTTCCAGATTCAAATGAATCATCAATCACCACAGATTCAGATAATGTATCCTACATCACTGATGGAGGTCACCTCCTTCATCGTGTTGTCTGGCGATGCCCAGCTACCTTCAAACAGATTTGCAATACACAAATTACATAATTACTCATTATGGGCCAGCAACTGTTGTTTTTATGGATACGAGCAAGGAAACACAAAAGATGAAGAACACTTACACAGATCACGTTCTACCACTAACATTGAAGTAAAAGTAGAAGACTCAATCCATGTAAATATCAATCAAAGTTAATTTCTAGCTAACGCTAAGAACCAACTGAGCCTTATTTCTCTCCTTACAGTGCACTTGCAAAGAGGTGATTGCACAGTTCATCAAGCAATGGGTGACGCTGATTTATTAATAGTTTTAACAGTGATTGATGAAGCTAAGGAAGACGTTGAAGCTTGTGTAATTGGTGATGATACGGACTTACTGGTCTTGTTGACTGTCCACGCACCCTCAGAGAACAAATTGAAAATGGTGGTACCATAGAAAGGCAATCAGCAGGAAAAACTATACAATATTTCTGATATTCATCGAGGCATTGGGGATATGAAAAGTGTGCTCTTAGCAATATACGCCTTTACAGGATGTGACACTGTGTCAGCTACCTACAAAAAGGGGAAAATTACACCGTATAAAAACGTGCAAACTAACAACACAATTCTAGTCTTCAACAACCCGAAAGCTGACCCCAGTGCAGTGGCTGATGCTGGAAAGCATTTCTTTCTTGCGATGTTTGGAGCCAAGAGCACTGAAGATCTAGATTGTTTTTGCTACCAGTGTTGTTTGAAGGCTATTTGCAAAGCAGCCTATACATTCATTGTTTAAGTTGGCTGCACTACCCCCACTTCAGTAGCTTCCATGCAGCATTCAATTAGAACCTACCACCAGGTGCAGCAGTGGCTGAATGAGAAGAAGAATCTGCTCGAGTGGGGATGGAAGAAGATTGGCGAATACCTGAGGCCAATTATAACATCCCATCCTGCAGCTCCCCAGGAATAAGTTTCCCTCATACTGTGTGCTTGCAAAGTCAAATGTGTCCGTAACTGCGAGTGCAGAAAGAGTGGTCTAAACTGCTCAAGCAATATCCAGTAATTGCTCAGGCCTAGGATGTGATAACAGGGACACGAACATCATAGACGAAGATACAGATGAGGAGGGTGCTTTGTTAGAAGAGGACTGAACTTCAAAATTTTTTTAATAAAATATGGTTGCAACATACAGCCAAATTTGCAAATTTTCTAAAGAAAAACCTCCAAAAAACTGCAGATATAAAAATATTATGATTAAAAATAATATATTTATATATCTTAAAAGTCCACTGCTGTGGTCTTGAGGTAGCGTGCTGCCTTGTCACGCAGCGGGCCCGGGTTCGATCCCCGGTCGGGGCAGTTTTTCTGGGTGAGGTTTTTATCGGGGTATTTCCTCACTTGTAAGACAAATGTCAGGAAAACTTTAAGGCCCAAACGGTCTCCGAAATCATATGGCCATCATCTTTATCATCCTTCACCGGTGTGGAAAGCAACGGGAAGCTACCACACCTTCACAATTCCCTAGTAAAGCTGCAAGCATAGCATGAAAATGCTATGATTGCAGTGAAGGACCTGCCTTCGGGCAGAATTACTATGGATGGATATATCTTAAATTATAATAAAGATAATATTTTTATATTTTAAAATCATTTATGTTTGAAAGATATTCATTCTTAATTTGGCATTGTACAGAGAAAGTTCAAAGTGAGTATCTCCGTATCACAGGTTTATATGGTCTAGGCCTGTGGAAGCCTCATTTTCCTTAAAAAGTAGCGCCCCTTGAGAAGGTGGTGAGATTGTCGTTCCTTCAAGGTCTTGTCTCTAACATACCATTGGCCACTAAAATCGCAATTTGCCTTTACAAAACACAATCCTGTATAAAAAAAATTAGTTTCATTAGTGGTAATGTCATATTTTTTCCAACAAATCTTATAATATGAAAAATGTCTACTTTTATAACCTCCGTAACTCTGGAACTGTTCACTTCATCAAGATTATGCACGGGACCATTTTTGTTCGCAATTTAATGTACGTTATTTTTGTACACAGCACTTTTGCACTAAACCGCATAGTTTTTTAAATATTTAAGAAAAACTAATAAAAACTACTAATTTACCAACATCTACCCCCCTCCCCCCCCCAAACCCGATGCTCAAAATGGTGAACATTTTACCAAACAATATGTGGACTGTATTGAACAATTTGGAGTTGGAGGGAAACTTTTACTTTGGATGTTGAGGTTTGGGTCTAATTGCACCGTACTATACAGTCTTCTTCCACTTCAACAGTTATTTGTTGCACAATGTCACACAATGTATATGCAACACTATTTTTTCGTCTGTGGTAAAAGTATCATCGGTAAATAGGGCCTATCCATGACCAATTTTTTACAGATAACAATGAAGCAGTCAAAGCAATTTACATCTGTGTTCACTGACACACAATCACAAGATACTAAGTCCAAACTTAATAAACTAAAAATGGTCAGATGAAACTAGAATAGTCCACACTTAATTTTGTGAACCTTACCTGTGATCTATCCTGACATTCCTCACTCCACCCAGAATATCAAAGCACAGGAAATATTATTTTAAACTCTTAAAATGTATTCAATTTTAAAATAGTTATCTTTAACAGCATCAATGATGAAATGAGTAAGAGAATTGAGAACAAATCACTCAGAAATGTTACCTGATTCCTAGCATTGTACTCAACAATTTTATGAACTTACATTTTAAGACCATTTTATGTAAAAATATGTAATATTCTAACAAATATATAGTATTTGGTAAATATGTAAAAATATGTAATATCAAACTTGAGTATCCATCCATCCATAGTAATTCTGCCCGAGGGCAGGTCTTTCACTGCAATCATAGCATTTTCATGCTATGCTTGCAGCTTTACTACGGAAATGTAGGTGTGGTAGCTTCCCGTTGCTTTTCACACCGGTGATGGATGATGATAATAAGATGAATATGAATGATGATGATTGTGATGGCCATATGATTTCGGGGACCGTTTAGGCCTTACATTTTACCTGACATTTGTCTTACAGGTGAGGAAAAACCCCTATAAAAACCTCACCCAGAAAAACTGCCCCGACCGGAGATCGAACCCGGGCCTGCTGCATGACAAGGCAGCACACTACCTCGAGACCACAGCGGTGGACAACTTGAGTATAAGATTTAGATTTATGTGAATTGCTAACATTTTTTGGTTATTACAAAAGAACTTATCAAGAAAAAATATGTAATTACATAAGAATCCGGACTCTAGTGAATTCTTAAGGTGGAGATAGAACCTTTCAGCATGGTTGTTACTATTTTACTATTACCTAGTGAGTTGCTGGCAGAGAAGGTAAAATTGGTTGTTTTCCATCTATATAGAATTTTCTCTTTATATAAAGTTTTACTAGTGTCTTATTTAGTAAAATCAGGTTGCATCGTGAGTGGGTTAATGTTGAAATTTGGACAGAAAGGGTGATAAGGTTAAATGCATGCCATCATCCCTTGCATTAGTTGAAATAATGAATTTGAAGGAATATTGATGCTTTTAAGATTATCCCTGAATAATATAATACAATTTTATATTGTATGCATCCTTATCAATGGCCTAATGCCAAAATCATGAATGCAGTTAGTAATATTTTTAAAGTCATAAATGGATCCTTTGTAAATTGTATGGCAATATTTGGAGTGCAATAGAGGTATAAACTCCTAATGTGTGATATATATTTTTTAAAATTGTCTGATAATGGAGATGCACAACAAGTTATGTTTTTTAATGAAAAATATTCTTATGGTAATTTTCTACAAGTGGTAATCAATTTAAGACTGAATATGATATGAAGCTAAATAAATTAATGGAAAATTACAATGGTTGTAAATAAACCAGTAACAACAAATATATTACAAATATTTTAGTAAAGTCGTAACAAAATTCTTTTACATATTTTTAATACAATCACCAGCAAAGTTCTGATATTCTGTCAAATTTTTAAAATACATTACAAAATTCCATTGAGGTCACTATATTAAAATTTTAAGAAATATAAACTATTATTTTACCAGTTATATTATATGGCTGTGTAACATGGACTCTTACTTTAAGGGAGGAAATGTGATTACGAGTTTTTGAGAATAAAGTTCTTAGGAAAATTTTTGGACCAAAGAGAGATGAACAGACAGGTGAATGGAGAAGACTACTTAACAATGAACTACATGGTCTTTATAGGAAGCCAGATATAATAAGAACAGTTAAGTCTTGTAGACTGCGATGGACAAGACATGTTGCACGTATGGGGAATGAAAGACGTGCATGGAAGTTTCTTGTAGGAAAGCCAGAGGGAAAACGCCCAGTTGGTAGACCAAGAATGAAGTGGGAGAACAACATTAACTATGATTTGAAGTAGATTATACAGGGAATGATTGGAAAGCATTAGCTCAGAATAGGGATGTATGGAGAGCTTATGTCTGCGTGGCCATGAACCTACGGGTTCGATAGTGCCAGTGAGAAAGAGTAAGTATAAAACAGTACCTGAGATCTCAGTCTCCTCAATAAATAATCAGCAGTGTAGTTTTGTAGGAGGCCTTTCGAAAACTTCAGTACCAACCTGAAAGCATAAGACATACTTGGTATAATATTTGATAATCCCTTATTAATTATTAGTCTGTGGCTGCCTAGTGCTAATTGTTGAGGACAACTCAGATCTAAGATACTGTTTTATATTTCTTAAAATTTCTGCCAAAAGTGATAAAAATGTGAAGCCATCGGCAAGGTAGTTTCTCCTGAACACAATGTCAAAGCACATTACAGATGGGAGCACCAATGGAATATAAGGAAACCTTATGCCGTGAGAGAACAATCAGATTCTCAAGGACTCATGTCAGGAGAATGAGGAGGATGTTTTAACACTTTTCAAAATCACCTGCACAACACAGTAATCACTGTGGCAACATGCATTATCATGCAAGATGCAAGTTAGTTTTTTTCAGAAAGAAATGTGGACTTTTTGCCACAAGCAGAAAGAAGAATATTCTTGGAAACAATGATAATATACTGACACTTTTAAGGGTACTTCATGCCTCATGATTTCTTTTTGTACTATTACACAGCAATGAGTCATTCATTATACCAGGTTTCTCTTAAGCCCTGATGACAAATCCATGGATTTTTGTCATGGGACTTTTGTATATTGATCCAAGATCCTCATTCTCTATTTGTAAATATTTTTGATGTCATATTGTTTATTTTTTATTTCACTCACCTCATACTTCATAACTCCTAGCATACCCAGGGTTTCGTCACATCCTTTGTGACATTCTCAATGCTGTGTCACGTTCACAACTGACGTCCGGCTGCCTTCTATCCTGCAGACTGACCTCCTTGGCATCTGATGGCTGACCGACGAACTTCCAAATCAGTCCTCTCTCCTTATAACCGGGTATTTCAAAATTCATAGTTGTAATTTCATTCTTGCATACGTAAATTTTTTCCCAAATTGTGAGTTTCTTCGGTTTTTCCAATTGTTTAAGTAATTTTGTTTTGGTTTCTATTCTATGTTTTTCTGACCAGGCATGTGCAGCTATTGCAGATTTTTCCGTTTCTCCATTTTTAACATTTCTGAGGTGTTCCTTTAATCTTGTATTTAGATTCCTTTTTGTTTTTCCTATGTATATCTTTTCACAATCTTTACAATTAATTTGATAAATTCCCGATTTTTTGCAGTCTTCAATCTTTTCATTTTTGTTGGTTTTTATTAAATTACCTAAGCTGTAATCATTTTTCGGTGCTAATTTAATGTTGAATTTGTTGAAGATTTTTTGAAACTTGTCTAATACTAAAGGATGGTATGTGAACTTCTTGAATTTTTTACCAATATTTTTATCTATCTACATAACTTAATTTTTTATGTCAGTTGAAGAGGGCAATTTTTAAAGATTTTAAATTCTTAGCACATAAATATTTTCCATGTTTTAGCTCATAAAAATCCAGATCCTAGGAATAAAACAATTATGGTATGGTTCTCTTAGCTCTTTATATGTGCCATTCCTGATGGCATTTCACAAATCAATTATCTCTATAGTATTATTCCTTTTATTAAGCCTATGGTATTGTGCATCTCTATTATTTTGTTAAAAATGATTGTATCAATTTAAATTTTATAGATGTGTACATGTATTGTAATATTATACTGGAATATAATATAGAAAAATGTGTAGATCAATTTGTCACAAATTTAACATTGTATAAGACTACAAAATAAAATATTTATAAATATCAAGGATATCATATACAGAAAAAAAAAACATTATCAATTCAAATGTCATTTTAGTAGATACCTTGTTACGAGTAGTTTCTTAATGAAAATGTAAATTAGATAATATTTTATTTAAGGATAACAAAATCTTCTATGCTGCATCAAACAAAATTTAATAGAAATGTTAAATGCTACATCTATATTGGAATTCAATTATTGATACTTTTTATAATCGTGGCGAAACTAGTAAAATATTTTTAGCTAATTCCGAAGGAATGAAGATATTGAGGTTGTTCTCATGGAAAGTTTTTATAAATGTTTTTACAGATCTTTATTGATCCTTCTAAATAAACACTGAAAATGATCATGACCAATACTTAAGTAAATAAATATATATGTTTATATATTAAATTTGGGAATTTTTAACATTATGAGGTTCAATTCATAAGAATTAAATTAATCATGATTATTTCTTACCTCATACGTCTATATTTCTTTAAATACAGCACTGCAGTATCGGCAACTTCTTGTCACCATCATCAGCTGTTTTTACGATTGTCAATTTTTACTTTTGTTGATAATTATCCAAACTGCCATCTGATGTTCTTTTAAAGAATGATTTCCTAAACTGCCATCTGATGGCGGTTTAGAAAATGATTCATTAAAATGAACACCAGATGGCAGTTTAGGAAATAATTCTTTAAAAGAACATCAGATGGCAGTTTGGATAATTATCAACAAAAGTAAAAAATGACAATCGTAAAAACAGCTGACGATGGTGACAAGAAGTTGCCGATACTGCAGTGCTGTATTTAAAGAAATATAGACGTATGAGGTAAGAAATAATCACGATTAATTTAATTCTTATAAATATATATGTGTGCGTATGTGAGTCTGTTAACGCTCTAGTAACCATAAGTTTTGTTTTATCAGAATCAAACATGACATATAGCAATCAATTAAAAAAGTAAGTTCAAGTTTGTTAACCAGCAAAATTGGACCATTAGGTGTAGGATTTCACCTGAAACAAAAAATTAAAAATCATTCTAGCAGTCCCAATTTTCAGTTATTTGTAATGAAACTCAGTATATGCTATTAAAATAAAACAGGGACT
The DNA here is from genome assembly GCA_030220185.1 of Diploptera punctata. Classification (NCBI taxonomy): domain Eukaryota; kingdom Metazoa; phylum Arthropoda; class Insecta; order Blattodea; family Blaberidae; genus Diploptera; species Diploptera punctata. The sequence goes on along the minus strand of JASPKZ010009837.1, from coordinate 3,974,212 downwards.
ATATTATCTAAAAATAAGCAAAATCTGACCATTAGAAAGAAGTAGAAGTTTATGTTGAGTTGTTTTTGACTCACCTCATACTTCTTAACTCCCTCTCAGGCTCGAGTGTCTTCACTGCATTTGTGACATTCTCAATGCTGTATCACGTTCACAACTGACGTCCAACGGCTTCCTCTCCTGCAGACTGACCTCCGCGCCATCTCATGGCTGACCGATGAATTTCCAAATCAGTTCCCTCTCCATATCACCGGGTATTTAAAAATTCATGACTGACCTCCACGCCATCTGATGGCTGACCAATGAACTTCCAAATCAATCCCCTCTCCTTATCACCGGTATTTCAAAATTCATAGACCGACGAACTTCCAAATCAATCCCCTCTCCTTATCACCGGGTATTTAAAAATTCATAGTTATGATAAGGAGAGGGGATTGATTTGGAAGTTCATCAGTCAGCCATCAGATGGTGTAGTCAGTCTGCAGGAGAGGAGGCCGTTGGACGTCAGTTGTGAATGTGATACAGCATTGAGAATGTCACAAATGCAGTGAAGGAACTCAAGTCTGTGAGGGAATTAAGAAGTATGAGGTGAGTCAAAAACAACTCAACATAAATTAAAGTAAACCTCTTAGGGTCGTATGCAAATACATTAGTCTCTACTCAAATTACTTCCAATCACTGGTGAGCTGAGATCGAATTAACGGCCGCCCTACCGGTCATGCATGAATGTTGACGTTTTTGTAATATTGGCAACGAATTACCCAGAATTCTCAGCGATAAAACCACTTCCGTTATTTTCGTCTGCTATAGAGGAATGCATTTATGCTTGCATCCCACAAATAATACCGTATACAAACACGTCTGCGACGCGCAATATTACGCCGATTCTCCTGTTCTTCCAGTTGAATTCTTTGGTAGACTCTATCAAATTCCTCTTCTCCACAAATACCGAAAACATGATCGAAGTCTTCAAGGTCCAACATCTTGGATAAGTTTCAAACTACATCGGTTACCATCGGTTCCCTTCGGGATTTTCACATAAGTTTATATCTTGAGCTACGATCTTAAGGTACCTTGTCAGGTAGCTTACAATTATTACCGCGTGAATAGATTTCTGAGTAAGAAAAATGTGTTTGGATAAAACTTTATCAGCAGAGAACGCCTTTTACTGTCTAATGCGTTCAAACATTCGACCCTTAGTGTTATTTCCTACCTACATAACTTAATAAAGTAGAAGTTTATCTGAAGCTTACTGCTGTTTGACTCTTTTAAACAAGTTGATATCAGAAGTTGAATTTCTGCCATCTAGACTTATTTATCAATGAGATTTCGAGCTATGTAAGTGGTCTCTTACAAGCTACTCTAATAAGTGTTAACAAAGTTAGGCAGTTTTTCTTTTCTAGTACAGTGACAGAGTGTGCTTGGTCTGCCACTAGGCAGTTTTTGTGAAGGGCACTCTAAGGGCGATAGAGCTCCTGTGCAAGGTTCAAGAGCTGCATTAGAAACTTTAACTGTAGAGTGCTAAGTATAATACCCCTACATGCTGTTAGTGAATAAGTGTTCTATTCGTTATATTTTCTAAGTTGCTTGTCGTGTGTGTCAGAACTAAGTCTCACGATTTCCAAACATTATGGCAATGGCATGGAAATGGGCGACGAGGCTCTGCTGTAGGCCTACTCAAATTATGGGAAGATATTCTTGTTACATTTGTGAATTACGTATGGTACAAGGCCTTTAATCCCAATTCAAAGAATGCTCAATTGTCCTAAAAAATATGAGGAATGTTCTATATCATTATAAATTACTTTAACAACTTCCCAGAATATGAGTGCACCAAAACTGTTTCTGACCTTACATTGACATCCATCACCAAAACAGATGACATGCAGAAGGCTATGCCAAATACTGCACAATAATTTCAACCTCTATTAGAATTTATTAGGGGGCACGCCGTAGCGTAGTGGTTAAGGCACTGAGCTACAAGCCGGAGGGTCGAGGGTTCAAGTCCCGTTGGGGCCAGGATTTTTAAACTGACCCAAATCCTCTGGCGGCACTATGGCCCTGGGGTCGACTCAGCCTCTAACTGAAATGAGTACCAGACGCTTGTTCTGGGGTAAAGGCGGCCGTCACGCAGGGCTGACAACCCGGCTGACATCAAGTGCCGATTGTCTAGAATAAGTGGTAGCCTTAACCTCCTACTACCCCAAGGGCCTCCTGAGGCCTGTTGTGGGATCACTTTTTATTAGAATTTATTAGTAAAATATGTTGACAAATGCATGTCACCTGTATAGGTGAACCAACTGTGGTATCTGGCAAGAAGCCAGAAAAACCAGAAAAGAAAAAGCAGATAACTGTATTGGACTTCAAAGAAAACACTATGTCCATGCAAGCTCTACCAGCAGTAACCACCTCAAACCTATTTTCAATTCCTTATGAGATTCCTTCACTACCAGGACTCTCATCAGCAGCTACTTCACCATTACCAGTCACCTCCATCGATATAACCCCTATAGGACAATCTACACCGGCTGTTTCTAAGGTAAACAAATGAGAACCTCGGCCACAATCTGTCACAGTGTTAGATCACGACGACCCCATTAGAATGAATCAAGAGGTCAAAAAGCATCTTAAAAAGTGACCTAAAAATGGTCAGTACTGTTGAGGGTTTTAGATACTATGTGTCTACCTTGGAATACTTCCACACCCTCAAAACCCCCTTCACAGATGTGAAGGAAGAGTTTTATACATTTCAAATGAAACATGGAAAATCTCTCTACGTCATGCTGAAATGCTTCTTATTGTTATCAGACCCTAACAAAATAAAAACAAAAGTGATGCTCGTTGGAGGTATCCCATATGCACAGTGAGACAGATGACAAAGAAAACAGAAGAGCCTGCTTCATAACTTCCTCTCTTCACAATTGAACTTCACAATAATGAAAAATTCAAAGAAATATACAACTTGAACAGATTAATGTATACTGTTATATCCATTGAGGCATCCCATCTTCACTCTGGCTTAAACAGTGTTTTCATTGCCAAAAATTTTTCCACACCTTCGCAGGATCCTCATGATGTCTAAATATGTAATCTGTGCATAATAGCACAATCGTAAAGACTGCCCTTTCAAGGAGGGGGTAAAACTGAATAAAAATTAAACCTAAATGTGCAAACCTTGCATCATACCACAGATGCCCTAACTATACAACAGCTCAGACCATAGGAATTTTTTCTTAAAGGGAATTATTCCTGTAGTTGCCCATGGTCTGGAATTTAGGTTAAATTTAGGTTAAGAACTCTCCTGGCGCTTCATTATCATTTATCACCCAGCACATCATCGGGGTAACGTAACTCTGCCTTCCAAGTGCCGCAACCTAAGAAATGGATTACAATTCCACCAATGCCAGGGGAGAAAGCCAGAAATGTCATAAAAACAACCTGGTGGCATTAGACAAAAAAAATGTAATTCATGTTGGAAAGTAAACATTATGAGGTTATATCATTAATAGTGAGTGGAGAACATATTTTTAACAACTCACCTCATAAAATTTGAGTTGTTAAAAATATGTTCTCCACTCACTATTAATATAAATAGTTGTCTTAAATTGCATCATATAAACAGTTTTTATACAATTGCACCTCAAAATCTAACAGATGACATAAACCATTGTTGGAAAAATTAAAAATTAATAGTAGTGACGACATATATTCTGCCAACAATCTGCCAAACATTGGAAAGTAAGGATTGAACTATGTCATCAAGAATATGAGTCAGGGTGTACCTTATCTCGTAAAGGAAAATTATAGTGAATTCACTTCCACAAACAAGTGGATAATTAAAACTAATTGAATGATGTCTTATGATTGGAGACAGGTTCTACAACTTACAGCTAACATCAGTACAGTAAGTTCCATTCCTGGTAGGTCTCAAGACAGCCACTGCAAGCACTGCCTGAGTGTGAGATCGAAACCTTGGACACATTTTGGGATTTTGCCCTTTTGGAGAGATCCTGCATCTGCATAGATATAATATTACCTGATCCAAATTGCCTGATACCTTGAAAGATCTTCAGTATGCCATATATAGGGAATCCATTTTAAGCGGAAATCTTTTTACAGCGTTGCAGCGGCTCTCACTTTGCCTGCTATTGTGCTTGCACCCACGGGGAGCGTTTTCCGTTACTACCAGCAAATGAAGACAGTTAGAAGCTACAAAATACAAATAACTCAACTGATTTAGATTATTATAAAAAATACTCCTACACATAGGGCTGCATGCTAATACAATAGTCTCTACTCAAATTACTTCCAATCACTGGTGAGCTGACTTACCATGAGCAAGTGCAAAGATCGAATTAGCTACCCACTAACTGGTCATTAATGAAAGTCGTCGTTTTCGTAATATTGGCAAGAAATTACCCAGAATTCTCAGCGATAAAACTACTTCCGTTATTTTCGTCTGCTAGAGGAATGCATTTATGCTTGCATCCCGCAATTAATACCGTAAACAACGACGTCTGCATCGTGCAATATTACGCCAATTCTCCTGTTCTTCCAGTTGAATTCTCAGGTAGATTCTATCAAATTCCTCTTCTCTGCGTATACCGAAAACATGATCGAAGTCTTCAAGGTCCGACAACTTGGATAAAGCAGAAAGGTTTCGAAGTACATCGGTTCCCATTGGGATTTCACGATTCGTTTCTCTCTTAAGTCACTTCACCAGGTAGTTTAGGAATTTCAACAATTATTATCGCATGAACAGATTTTTCAGTATGCAAAATCGTATTTGGATACAACTTTCTCAACAGAGTACAGGCAGAGAACAACTTTTACAGTCTAATGCATTCATAGATTCGAGCCATAGAGGCTTATTACTTACCATTTATTTGAAATATTGTTGAAAATGATCCCCATCTGCAGTAAGACATACCTCACATGGTTTAAACAAAATATCTGCCACTTTCTGTAATTCTGTTTCAGTAATAGACTGCATTGCATGTGTTATTTCGACCTTAAGTTCTTCTAAGGTATGAGGATTATTTTGGTAAACTTTTCCTTTAGGTATCCCCAAATATAATAATCACAGTAAGTTTCTCTACTGTTAAAACGTGCCTTTCACACTTCTTCGGTATGTCACAAATTGAACCTGTTGTATGCCACTTTTTCATCAACTTTGAAAGGCATGATTTTGTACGATATTTTTGAGAAAATCTCCAAACGTGCCTTCTTTGGTTATTTCTCAATAAGTCACATTCCACCAAATAAATTCGCTGTTCAAGCATATACTTCATTTTTGGTTACTTTCTTATGTAACACACGACAACAAGCAACATGCGTCCCACTACAACACTGAAGCAACTAACTGCTGGGATGTTGTATACAACTTGTCTCCCAAACTGCAATCATACTGCTCACAGTCTGTGGCAGCAGAATGATGTGAAGTTTCCTCTTAAAATGGATTCCCTGTACAAAGAAGTCTATGGGAATGATGGTACAGAAGTAATAGACATATTGATATAATAGCCTTTAAAGATTAAACATCTCAAGTCATGATAATAGACCATACAAAGGATTGAAACTCTAACAGGAAATTTGAAGATACATTTTTTTTAAACATAAATCCATATTTTTCTAAAAAACTTAATATCTCCAATGTTAATTTTGTAATTATGCCCAAATAATTGTGTGTATCAAATGAAGGTGTGTATGTCATCTGCAATACTGTATTTCCATTAGGAGAATCCTGTACTGTATTTGATTTACAAGTTATTAATTTTTTGTTTCCTGTAAAATCATGAAAGGTGATAATAATGAGTTTTGAAAGTAAACTCCTCATATATTTATGTGTGTTTTAAAGTTCTAGCAGCCGCAATTGTTGTTTTATCAAAACCAAACTTGGCATATAGCAATTGATTAAAAAAAGTAAGATTGAATTCGTTAACCAGCAAACTTGGACTATTAGGTATAGGAATTCAAATGAATCTCAGTATATGCTATTAAAATAAACTGAGAGAGTTATTCTTCAAAAGTCAGCAAAATCTGTCCATTAGAAGTTTACCTGAAACCCAAAATTAAAAATTGACTCTAGGAATTTCCATGGTTAGTCAAAATGTATAACATACAATTTATTTTATCCTTAAATTAGCAATATATAATGTAAGATACAATAGTTTAATTTATTTAATATTTTAATAGAGTAATGGAAAAATGAATAAATATATATTATTTAAATTGTACAACAATTAGGTAATAATTTATGGTTATGCATTTCATTTTCACTGCAGTCAAATACTTTTAAGCAAGTTTCCATCAAAAATTGAGTTTCTCCAATTTAACAAAAGAAATATATATTCTATAAACTAGCAAATTGGGACCATACATTTGACTTGCTGAAGAATTCATTTAATTTATGCAGTACCTGCGTGAAGGACTTTTTATAAATATTGTGTATTATAATAAGGAAACAAGACTATTTTTTTTAAACAAGACTATAATTGAGTTTGTATTTTTTTAACATTCTTACCTAATATGATTGTTTAGTTGGACATATGTTTCAAGGCTGTTGCTCCATCTTCGGCGTTGCACAAATTGATTTTTTCTTTTCTTCAAGTTGTCGGCCCATGGGAAAAAATCTATATACAGAAGAACAAGGAGAAAATTATGAACTTTGAAATTCCTGGAGAAAGGAGCCTCATTACCAAGTTCTTTGGAACACAGATCCAGGGCCGACAACTTGAAGAAAAGAAAAAATCAGTTTGTGCAACGCTGAAGATGGGGCAACAGCCTTGAAACATATGTCCAACTAAACAATCATATGAGGTAAGAATGTTAAAAAAAAATATGCAAACTCAATTATTAAATTAAACCTCATAATGTTACTTCCTAATGATTTTAAAACAAGACTATCTTCTTCTTCTTCCTTCCAAGTATTAGGCCAAGGCCTCTTACAATCCTATAGAAAATTTTCCCTCCAGTGTTTCATAGGACGGCCCAGAGATCTTCGTCCTCTTGGTATATAATTATAAACAGCTTTGGGGATCCGATTTGAACTCATTCTTTCAAGATGATGTTTCCAATTTAATTGGTACTGTTTAATATATTCCAAAATTGGCATAGTCTTCAATTCTTTTAAGATATCGGTGTTCCTTTCCGATCCCGTCTGGTGTAACCTGCTATTCTGCGCATGAATCTCATTTCATAAGCCGTTATTCTGCTTTCATATTGTCTTTTTAGCGTCCATGCTTCACTACCATAGGTCAACACTGGTCTAGCCAAAGTGTTATATAAACGTGATCTGGTGTTTTTTGTACAAGGGATGGTTTCATCACTTGATTAATAATTCCCAAACTTTTATTATAACTAGTAATTTTTTCAGGGATATCCTTTTCATCCCAGATAGAGAGATAATATCCAAGATTATATTATTTTTAGTTTGGACATCTTACCTCAATATTAATGTTGATTTTTCTTGGACATGTTTCAAAACAATTCTGTTTTATCGTCAGCTTTCCCAGATTGACGATAAAACAGAATTGTTTTGAAACATGTCCAAGAACAAATCAACATTAATACTGAGGTAAGATGTCCAGACTAAAAATAATATAATTAAAATAACCTCAAAATATAACTTCCTAAAATTAAATATTAATATCCAAGATATTTAAATTAATTAGATCTCTCTAATATTTTATTCTGGAGACAGATTTTACTTTGTATGGGGTCCTTCCCATGAAATGCCATAATTTTAGTTTTGTTAATTGATATTTCCATATTAAATTTGGCAGCTGTTTTTTGTAAATTATAAATTGATCATTGCAAATCATTTTCGGAAAGTGCCAGAAGCGCTAAATCATCTGCAACACTATCTTATTTGTTAAATTATAAATAACATTTAAATAAGAAATTGTATACACGAGAGATAATTAAACAATATTGATTTTTTTCTTCTCCTCCTATCAGCAATGAGTGATGTACTTTGGTCAACGTTTACCTCAAGAGTGGGACTTATTTAAGATAGACAGTTATAAGCTCTTTATTATTTGCTGTAGGAAAAAATATTTTTTCCCAAGATACCTAGGTCTTAATTGACTTAAATCTGACTAATCCACAAAATAAAAGGTGAAAATTCCACATCTAGCCCAAATTTCTCAGTTACTAGGTCAATCAATTGATACAATATGTGCAGATTTGACATTGGACGTACATACATATATATATATCATTCTAGATTGGTATCATTAATCTGTATCGTGGCCAAACAGTCTTGGTGCAGAACTTTAGGATGTACAATTAGTTTCAATGTCCATGGGGAAGAAATTTTCTCATGGAATTTGGGCCAGTGTATAGGAATGATGCCCAAATGACATTTTGAGAAGTTTGGGAACTATGAGAAGTAATGGCTCCAGATTAAAGAAAGCAGCTATAATGACTGAAGGACCCAGCATGCTAATCACATGTGGATGCAAGACCAGCAGCCGGCTGATATGCCAAAGGCCTTCTAAGCCTAACATACTCTGGAGTTTAGTTTTTGTATTAGACTCATTAAATAAATATATTTATATAATGTGGAATGTACGTGTTTTTCTCCTAATTATGTCGGTACAATGGGTTAAAGCAAGATTCACAATAAATTTAAATGAGTGAAATTTTATTTATGAATTAAATTGAATGATGTTACTAATTTATTATCTAAAAACTTATATTTGATGTAGCAAATATAAATATGTGAGAACGCACAAACATAAGAAAAACCTCATGATAAACATTAATAAAAGCATTTAATGTATAGATAAGCACAAGATGTGAATTTCAAAAAATGAAATTCTCAAGCGTCAATATTCTAAAACTATACTCTGTATGGTACTATGTACTTAACTGTTACATATACATGCACAGTATAGTAGAAACATCAAATGCATAGAGTCAAAAAAACATATGTAAAATAATTGTTTACTTTTGCACTATATATGTGGTATTATAAAATATAAATATAGAATAACCTCTATTAAAAGACCATTGGTGATTCCAAGAAAAAAAATTGTCTCGAAGAATGGTGATTTACATTTATGGAGGATAAAACTATTGTACTGTGTAACCTTAAAAAAATTGTAAATATGCTATTTTAAGCAAATCATATTTCATTTCACTTTAGAATGACAGTTGCATCTGACCTTCGTCCAAAAATAAACCTACATCCTAAAACATCAGTATTTTCAAAATCATAAGAATATAATATATTTGTGCACAACTGTTTAGTTTTTAAGAACAGTACCCCCAACTATCTCTGTGGAATTGGTGTTTGTGCAAATGTAATGTTTTGTCACTGAATGGAAATAAATATAGTAAAAATAAGTAATTTTTATGAAATAAATCGAATTGGTTATTAAAGATTCCACCTCAAATTTTGATCTCTCACTAGAACATGTTTCAAAGGATATTTAATTAATTTTTAAACAAAAACAAAACTGCTGAGTTGATTTCAGAAGGCTTGCATATTCTCTCCCTCTGGTATTGGGCAGATGAACTTCACAATTAAATTCTTTCCCTGGGATCTTCAAAATTCATTGTTTTGTCACTATTTTTCAAGATGTGTGGAAAAAATTCTACAACTAAAAAAATATATAAAATGAATTTTAAAGTTTCCAGAAAAAAAAATTGTGAGATTTGTCTGCCCAACACCAGGAGTATATTATGCAAGAATTTAGGTTTTGGCTAAAAATGAAGTAAATGTCCTTCAAAACATATTCTAGATGACAGCAAAATATAAGATGAGGTGTTTAATAACCAATTTAATTTCTTTGATAAAATGCCTCATAGTTTTACTTCCTACCAATTTTGAAAATTAAGTAATTTATGGTTAATCATTGACCTGGGAGAAAAATGGTCTTCCAATAGAGGTACGAATCACTTTAATTTTATGGGTTTTAATGTTTTCTCCTAGAAAAATTAGTCTTATGAGTGTGGTTTCTTAATAGGAGTGGACTTTGCAGCAGATTTTTCTGTATATTTAAAATTCTTTGAAGGAAAAAATATATATAAAACAGTAATTAGTCCCATTTTCAGATAAATTAGTAAAAGAGTTATGTTTTGAAACTTAATTTATTAATAAACTGCATGTAAACAATACTTTCACTAACTTGGAAATCTTAAAGAATACTTTATACACTTGTACACATAATCTGGCATGGCATAATGTTTTAAGAGCTTATTATATGTTGGTTATGCAAGCATGTACCAACTGAAGGTGAAGCTAAGAAACTTACAAGAAACAACTAATTATGAAGTAAGATGACGGCAGACCAAAGTTATTTATTAAATAGAACCTCATAAAGTACTTCCTAATGTATTTTCATATTAAAATCATTTTTGTGAAAGTAGTATTATGCTTACAAGGGAAGTACTTATGTTGGACCAGTTGGATTGTAACAAAAATTGGAGGATATGTTGAATGAAGGATACTGAACACCGTGATATTAGTCATTTCACTGCAAATTCAATAGTATGCATAATATTTAATAGGAAATAAGGAACAAGAAAAAATAAATAAAGGCTTGGCATCGGTACATGACAGAATAAATAAGTAAAACATTTGGAAAAAATAAAATAAACAAATAAAAATAGGAAATGATAGTGTGGTGAACGAGGGAAGAACAAAAAAGGGACAGGGAGAGAGAGAGAGATAAATTAACGAAATAAATATTGCAACGGAGTGGCACGGTTACTTGAAGAGCAGTGCACCGGAGTGCGAATGTTTTTTTCACTCCTGCAATCGAGTATTTGTACAGTATACACAAATTGTTTCTATTTAAACATAAAAACTCAATAAATTGAAAGTACAATAGAATATTTGTTTTATTATTTATTAATTAGCATATTTTTATGGTGTAAATTAATACTTTTTTAGGACATAACACGTAAATGTGTACATTTACAGGTAATAGTCTTGTGAGTCAATAAAATATTTATTTATTAAAATTAAAATAAAACTTACAGTAATATAATATTTAATTTTAGGAAGTTATATTTTGAGGTTATTTTAATTATATTATTTTTGGTCTGGACATCTTACCTCAATATTAATGTTGATTTGTTCTTGGACATGTTTCAAAACAATTCTCTGTTTTATCTTCAGCTTTCCCAGACTTCCCAGTCTGGGAAAGCTGAAGATAAAACAGAGAATTGTTTTGAAACATGTCCAAGAACAAATCAACATTAATATTGAGGTAAGATGTCCAGACCAAAAATAATATAATTAAAACTTACAGTTTTATTTTATTTTCATATTTATTAAGATATAATTTAGTTACAGCTGTTTCGGTACATTGTACCTTCTTCAGACATGTTAACAAATTAATGAACTGTGTTATTATAGTACATAACTGTATCTATCCAACAATAATTTTTTTTATAATCTGTATTATAAATTTAACTGAGGTGATTCATTCAAATCTAGTTGGGAATTTAACAGTTTATTACTACTTTTCAATGTATTTATTTCTACAGCTTCTAAAAGGTTCAACTTCTTTCCTTTGTCACAAACATGTAAAATTTTAAAATTTGGATCAAAACAATGATTATATTTGAGTAGGTGGTTAGCATATTTTGAATTATCTAAATTTCTGTTATATGCTCTCATATATTCCTTTATACAAGAGATAAAAGGTCTGCCAGTTTGTCCTATATAGACATTGTCACATGTGCCACACTTCATTTTATATACACCTGATAATTTTTCCTTTTTTATTTTGGTTTTATTGTTTTTTATTATTTTGTAAAGTTTTATTAGTTTTATATGCCACATTAATGTTCAACTTTTTAAATATGAAAATCAAATAAAACTGTACCTTTTATTTTTATTTTATTAAATAAGTAATGGATTTTCATCAAGTAAACACCAACTCAATTGATTACTTAATAAAATATTTCATCAAAACAATAAAATGGGCATAATAAATCCATTTTATGTCTTAACTACATTAGAATCTATAGTTCAGGAAACATTTAAAAAACATGAAGAACCTGAATTGGAGGATGACCAGTTTGCGTATTTTCTGGCAGAAATTATAGAACAAAAATATTGGACGTTAGTGAAAATACTTTAGATTTCGAAGACTATGCTACTTGCAGTCAGAAGCTCACACAGGCTGGATGTTCTGAAGACTTTGAAATTGCAAACGAATCCAGTGAGGAACGTGACATTTCAAGTTGCTTTGAGCCATCTCCTGTTAAAAAACCTAAACGTCCTAATGTACTGCCCGTCTATTCTGAAGAAACTTTGGAAAACATATAAGAATATAGGATATCAGGGAAATCTGGCCCGAAGAAGTCCTATTCACAAATAATAAAAAAATGGCCATCATTAAGTAATAACCAAAATGTAAGAACAGTTTTGAATTATATAGAAAATAAAACATCTTATCTAGCTTCACAATTAAAAAACAGGGACCCCTACAAAATCGCCCAAATTAAAGACTACATCCTTAATAAGTTTCGAGATTCTCCAGATCGGGGATTGACAGTGCACTATTGGCATTTACAATCGTGGGCTCTTTTTCGAGCGAAGGAATTGGGTTTGAATTAATTTAAAGCTTCAAATACATTCATTTCAAAATTAAAAACAGAACAACATTTCTTCAAGAAAAATTACCAAATTTGTCACTGTCAAGGGTATTGAAAACGAAACTCAAAACTATTGAAAGTGCAAATAAGTTTGTAAGAGACGTTAATCAGACCATTCAAGAAAACTGCATACCAACAAAGAATGTGTGGACTGTGACCAAAGTCAATTTAATTGTGAAATGACAGGAAACAGAACACTGGCCGTCAAAGTCAAAAAGCTCACTGTTGCTACAGTTGAAAACCCATGGAACTGCACATTCTTACACGATAAATGTTCTTATTTCAATGTGTGGGCAACTTGGGAAGAAGTTATACATCCGTTTTCAAGAATCTACTGGAAACAAATTTGGGCCCAAAGTTCAGAAGAAGATAGAACAGAATACACTTCCAAATGTGTATGTCGACTGTTGTGCCAGTGGAAAAATGACAAAAGGACATTTGAAAACATTCTTAAAACATGTGTTTAGTTACAACATTGAAATGGATTCACTTTTAATATGCGATTCGTGGTCCGGGCATATGGACAAACAATTGCTACAGGACTGTTTACCCAATAAAAAGGTAAGGCTGAAAATTATTCCTGCAGGAGCCACCAAATACATATAACCACTTGATGGTTTTTTTTCCCCCCGTTAATATAAGATCTATGTGCGACGACTTGAAGAATGCATGCGTCCAAAATCAGATGGTGATGTGACAATGTCTGATAGATTCTTTATTATAAAACTGCATTTCCTTGTATATAATCAACTGTCAGCAGAAATTTACAAAGATATGCGTATTAATGCTTGGAAAAAGTCCTGCTATAACGTGGACCAAAGTGTAATGAGATTCACAAATGTGATTGAAAATGCATTTGACATTAGTTTTAGTGAATGTGCCACACATAACTGCTCCAGGATTGCCATCATCAGATGCTCATGGTGTTTGCAAAAACTTTGTTACAACCATTTCATCATCGAAGACCCTCATTATCACCATTGATGTTATGGTAAATGATAATTTGTTTTTGTTACTCCATTACAGTACACGAAAATATAACCGATTCTGAATTTCAATTAACAAGAAAAGTATACAGTGCTCTGCTATCTGTATAAAGTAATAAAAAATAGTTATTAATGTTAAGAAGGAGGGGTACTAATATTTATGTTATTCGCACCGCTACTAGGACGCTAGTAGCACTTGTGCTTCAAACCAACTGCAATGAGCAACCGTGCCATTACGAACCAGTCAATGAGACACGATTGAAATTAAATGACAAATAATACGAGTTTTATGGTGAAATTAAATGTTTCTTACCTCTCATATAAATCTTTTAAGTTGATCGCGATTTCGAGATCATAACTGTCTCATCTTCGGAACTTTCTTGGCGACTGGTGTTATGTCAATCGGAAGAAACTCTTCTTCTTCCCTCTGTTGGCAGACCGATGAACCTCTGGATCAGGTCAAAATTTTCAGGATCCAGAGGTTCATCGGTCTGCCAACAGAGGAAAGAAGAAGAGTTTCTTCCGATTGACATAACATCAGTTGCCAAGAAAGTTCCGAAGTTATGGTCTCGAAATCGCGATCAACTTAAAAGATTTATATGAGGAGAGGTAAGAAACATTTAATTTCACCATAAATTAAACCTCATAGTGATTAATTCCTATAAAAGTTAAACACGAGTTTTATTAAATTTGCAGCAAAATGACCGTCATCATATTTAATGTCAATTAATTAACATATCCTCCAATTTTTGTTACAATCCAACTGGACCAACATAAGTACTTTCTTTGTCAGTCAGAAGATGAGAGAGTTAAAGCTGTTTTAAATTATTGCATGCAATACATATCCCATATATTAAACTACCACAGGAAGGGTTTATAGCTGGCATGAACACTGCACATCAAACTGGCCTGAGAGATTAACAGGAAATCAGCATTGCCAAAAAAATTGTCTTGAGTGGGATAAGATGAGAACATTGAATGAAGGGTGGAAACGCCTATTTTTTATCTCTCTCTCTCTCTCTCTCTCTCTCTCTCTCTCTCTCTCTCTCTCTCTCTCTCTCTCTCTCTCTCTCTCTCTCTCTCTCTCTTGGAAGCTCTGGCCCATTCACCTTACTATAATGTCAGAGAAGACCTAACAAGAGGCACTTGGAGTGGGGAGAGAGTTGTTGTCATCTTAACAGACTTCTATTCTCCTCCAGGAAAAGATGATATTGAAACCCTATGGTTATAACACTTCCAAGTCGATGGATTCTTTAAGATGGAAAAATCCAAGGGACAAGTCCTTGGGGGGTAGGACTTTAAGGGATGGATTCTGAGGCTGAAGATTTTCAGGCTTGTTAAAGAACCTCAAGCTAAATTAGATCATCTCAGCAAAATTTAACCAGACTTTCCCAACAAAGAAATACCTTAGTTGGCTACTGAATGTCTCTTTGATGTGATGAGGTAACCACTTGTTACTTGCTGATATCTGTAGGAAAATAAGTGTAACTATATTAGCCTCAATTAAATA
Source organism: Diploptera punctata (assembly GCA_030220185.1). Taxonomy (NCBI): domain Eukaryota; kingdom Metazoa; phylum Arthropoda; class Insecta; order Blattodea; family Blaberidae; genus Diploptera; species Diploptera punctata. The sequence goes on along the minus strand of JASPKZ010009837.1, from coordinate 3,959,101 downwards.
ACTCTTGCAGCATGTCAGTATAGACAGACACAGATAAATAATTCAAAAGACAAGTCAAGCCAACTTAAATTGCATTCCCATATAATTTCTTCTTCTTCTTCTTCTTCTTCGGCTTTCCCTCCACTTATGAAATTCTTATCATCCATTATAGTTCTGACATAGGTTTTCCATTTCCATCTTGGTCTGCCACATTTATTTCTTCCAGGAGGTGACCATTTGTATATTTCTTTTGTCATCTTTCATTTTCCATTCTTTGTTCATGGCCATACCATTTATGCGTTTGATTTTCAATTCTCTTAACAACAGATGTGCCATTTCTCTCCAAAGGAATTCATTTCTTATTTTATCCTGACTTGTTTTTTGGAGGCTTCTTCTAAGATAATCAAATTCAACTGTTTTAATTTTATTCTTTTGTAATTCCGTCAAAGATCAACTTTCTCTTCCATCTGATATAATTTACGTTTTATAGATCTCATGAATTAGCATTTACAATTACTACAGGAATATGTCTTGCTTTCACTCCCTTATTATTATTTCTATTACTATCTGTTATATATTTTGAGTGTCTAAAACAGGAAAAATGAAACTTGCTCATCCTTTTCCAAAATCCGAAGAATAGCTTAAGCTATTTAAAGCTAAACCAAATGTGTTAAGAAGATGGTTGATACATACACTTTGAACTACATATCAACTTATTTCATACTATAATCAAGATTAAATCTTTTGTACTTGTCTTCGTACATACAACTAGGAAAGTACTGAATTCCGAAGTTTGCAGAAATGATTAATTTTTTTTACAGCCTACCCATGTTAATAAAAGGTTTATTTCTAATTTTGATGCATACTACCTTCCTCTTTAAATACTGGTATCTCTTTTTTCACAATTTCCTATGGAATCGATATCAATGAAATATGTCTGGAAGAAGTAAACAAGACAGAGGAAGATAATTTTAACAATATTAAGTACTATTTCTCATATCTTATCAATTTTAACAATACTTATATTAATACCATGTGAATATTTATATCTGAATGTCTTGAAAATTAATGTTTTATTTTAGGAAGTAATATTTTGAGGTTCTTTTAATTATATTATTTGGGGTCTGTTTATCTTACCTCAATATTAATGTTCAAGAACAAATCAACATTAATATTGGGGTAAGATAAACAGACTCCAAATAATATAGTCTTAAAAATTATTTATTAATAAGTTGCTATTGTCAAGACACTCTGTTAACAATTCACCTCTATCTATACTCCACTTAGTACATGATTAATAATTTTAATTTTTTATAAATAATTCCTAATCTATATTTGTAATTACATTTCAAAAGAGTGTTTTAATTATTATTCTTATAAATAATCAACAAACAAATTAATAAGTAAATAGTGAACATATTCATTAAACATACCTTGCCTTCGGGTGGAGTATTAATCTTAAACAAATCCCACTGATATGATACTGATATAATAATATAATTTCATGACAGTGCTAGGTTATTCATTATGCAATTTCCATAAGGCTTGTCCACTGTCAATGGTGTTACATATTTTTGGGACTTTATGAACTAAGACTTATGTTTAAAACAAAGAATGAGTTTACTTAATGTCACGCAAATAATTAAATGAGACAATTTTAACTGTTAGAAGAACTAGATTATTTTTTTAAAACATGTCAGTAGAGTGACAAGAAAGAACCATTTATTGAATTCTATAATTTCTTTTCATTAAAAAGAAAAAAGAAACTGGTTGATTACATATTTACGCGTGTATAGGCCACATGTGTGTATAAGCCACACCCAAGTTTTGCAATAATAAATTGGGGAAAAAATATTTGTCTTATATTTTCGCTAAGAAGCTGTGCAAAAGACAGAAGTAGACCTACACCATTTTTAAATCTGGCAATGTTGTAAATTCCAAAGCTATTTTTGCCGGCTATGTAACAATACATCCACCGCTGTGGTCTTGAGGTAGCATGCTGCCTTGTCACGCAGAGCCCAGGTTCGATCCCTGATCAAGGCAGGTTTTCTGGGTGAGGTTTTTCCTCACCTGTAAGACAAATGTCAGGAAAACTTTGAGGCCCAAATGGTCTCCAAAATCATATGGCCATCATTATCATCATCATCTGTGGAAAGCAGCAGGAAGCTACCACATCTACAATTCCCTAGTAAAGCTACAAAGCATAGCATGAAAATGCTATGATTGCAGTGAAAGACCTGCCCTCTAGCAGAATTACTATGGATGGATGGATTTAACAGTTCATTCGGGCTGCTGCTCAGTCATTAACACAAGGGTAAAAGGAACAGTCAGTTGGTAGGTACGGTATCATTGTCATTCATGTTCACTGTGTGTAAACATGGGTCAGTGCAGAGCAAGTTATACCTCCTAATTCAAGCTACAAGTGGTGTGCAATGCACAAGAACACGGAAATAGAACAGCAGGAAGAAAGTTTGATGTGGACGAAAAAAAATGTGATACAAACAAAACATGCACTTGAAAACACATCACAACATTGACAATCTCTCCATGGAAAGAAAGCGATATATCCACAGTTAGAAAGAGTTCTCCTGGATTACGTACGGAAAAGAAGGGCAGACGGATTTTCTGTATCCGTCAAAATGATACAGTTCGAAGGCCTTGAAGTAGCCAAGAACATGGAAATCCTATGCAATGAATTTAAGACGAGTTACGGCTGGGCAAGGCGATTTATGACATGTCATGACCTTGTAATTCAGCGGCAATCATCAATAGCACAGTCACTTCCCCATATGTACCAGTTATCTAGTTATTTCATGTATAAGCCACACCCTAATTTTGAAACTTAATTTTAGGTAAAAATGTGCAGCCTATACACGCATATATACAGTAATTGCAAGTGTTTAAATTTAAGAGACCGTGTATCATTCCACAATAATCAGTCACGCAAATAAAAATGTATGTCAGACAACAAATGTATTACAGTGAGATCTTGAAATGGAGTGAGATACAGCAGAATGGCATTCTAGTTCTTTTTTTTTTTTAATGCCTTTAAGCTATTCCCTTACTTGGAACAGGAGAGTCAACATCCTAAAGTAGTTTTTAAATACTATTTTGAATTTAAAACACTTTGATATTTTCTACTGACCAAACAAAATTGTGATCTGGCAATCTGTGCTGAAATTCCATTAGAAGATTACAAATATATATAGTATACTAAAAGATGTTAACTTGTATTGCCATTTATAAGAAATTAACAAGTAACTAATATGTTGCAATATGCAACAAGCCAGAAGTTTGGAGATTCGAGTCCCAGTGCGGTCAGGATTTTTAAACTGATCTAAACCTTCTAGAGGGATCATGACCTAGGGGTTGACTCAGCCTCTAATGTAAATGAGTACCAGAAACTTGTTCTGGAGTGAAGTTGGCCATCATGCTGGGTTAACAATCCAGCTGACATCTCATGCCAATCCTCCTACCATGCAACGACCTCCTTTGGCCTATGGTGGGATGATTTTACTTTACCTAATACGTTGCAAATGGCTCATCCTTTCCTCCATCCTTTCCCCCTGAACATTATGAAAACAATATAAATAAGCATTTCAATCAGATTATTACTAGATTTAAGACAAGAAGAAGAAAGAGATAAAGACCAAAAATAACATGGACACAAAGAATAGTCAGAACAATAAAATAAATAGGCTTGAAGAAGGGGCATGGAAACATAAAAAGGAATGGAAATAGTCTATAGAATCTATATATGGGCACAGGGATATGTCAAATACATTATAAAACCTGAAAAGAATAATAATAATAATAATAATAATAATAAGTCCACTGCCGTGGTCTCGAGGTAGCGTGCTGCATTGATACGCAGCGGGCCCGGGTTTGATCCCCCGTCGGGACAGTTTTTCTGGGTGAGGTTTTTATCGGGGTTTTTCCTCACCTGTAAGACAAATGTCAGGAAAATTTTAAGACCCAAACGGTCCCCGAAATCATATGGCCATCATCATCATCCTTATCATTATCATCATCATTCTTCACCGGTGTGGAAAGCAACGGGAAGCTATCGCACCTACAATTCCCTAATAAAGCTGCAAGCATAGCATGAAAATGCTATGATTGCGGTGAAGGACCTACCTTCGGGCAGAATTACTATGGATGAATGGACTAGGTCTTTAGTGTATAAACTCAATACACTGATGCCATCTCAGTTCCTTTATCATCCCACTTAAGCAATAACTAACTCACTGGCACTATCAAACCTGTAGGTTCATGGCCATGAAGACATTAGCTTTCCATACATCCCTATCCTAGCTAATGATTTCCAATCATCCCCTATATAATCTACTTCTGTCAAATCATGGTTAATGTTATTCTCCCACCTCATTCTTGGGTGTTTTCCCTACTTCAAGCACTATATTTATAGTTATTTTTGTACCTAGGATAATTAATGACTAAGCCACAGGGCAACAGACTTAAAAATCCAAGGGCCTCAGGTCCATGGGTTGTAAGGTGCAAGAGAGTTCAGTCATTAATAATACCCATGACTGTGACAAGTTAGGTTGAGAGGAAAAAGAAAGAAATTAATTAAAACATGAAAGTTAATACTAATAAAATTCATTGTTAAAACCGTTGAGGTGGAGAGTCATAAAATAAAATAAGTTAAAATACCTTCTTAGGTAAAATCCATCGTCCTCAACTTTTAAAATATGTAATCTTTATGCCTGTAGACCTTTCAGGACATCCATCCCATCTTCAGCAGTTCATTCTTTGCTACAACATCAAACATCATACTGGATGCTGTAGCAAAGAATGAACTGCTGAAGATGGGACAGATGTCCTGAAAGGTCTACAGGCATAAAGATTACATATTTTAAAAGTTGAGGACAATGGATTTACCTAAGAAGGTATTTTAACTTATTTTATTTTATGACAGTTAAGTTAGCAAATCTGAAGAATTGTCAGGTGTTAATAAGTGACTATCAATAACAATGAATGGTATCCATGGAGTTTATTTTACACCCATGATAATCTTAATGTCCTCATGGGTTTTATAAAATCCTTAAAATATTATAATGATATTGTGAAAAGAAATTAATGTCTGAACCAGGAATCGTCCCCGTGGACCTCTTGTATTCCATACAAGCGTGAAAGACCACTACACTATACGAGACATGGTACAAACATTAACAATTCTTTCCACATATACAAATCTATAATTCTCGTTTTGTCTGCTGCCAGATAGGTGTCACTACCATCACCAATGGCCGGCTTCGTTTAGAAGTATCTATATTTGAGAATTTTACACCACCACTTTTATAAACAGTAAACGATGTATAAATGATGAATTTACGATTTGAAGGCACAAACCTCAAATCAAATTCAAAACTGTGTATAAGTATTCTTTAGATATTCAGACTACAAACGAAGCTGGCCATTGGTGATGGTAGTGACACCTACCTGGCAGCGGATGAAACAATTATAGATTTGTATATGTGGAAAGAATTGTTAATGTTTGTACCATGTCTCATATAGTGTAGTGGTCTTTCACACTTGTAAGGAATACAAGAGGTCCACGGTTGGATTCCTGGTTCAGACATTAATTTTTCTTTTCACAATATCATTATAACATTATAATATGATCCATTATTGGAACTGTGTTAAAATAACAGTATTGGAAAATGTTAAATTAAATCCTTAAAGCCCCTACAAGTTATCATACGTTCTATTATATACGTTGTATCCTAGTAGTAAACCAATCTCTAACATCCTACCGCATCATAAAATAATTAATGTCATTGATATGACATTCAAAATATTAGCACATACACTGAATATCTGTAACAGTTATTTTGCTAATATTTTGAATGTTTCATTTTAAGTTGTCTTATGGATTGATTTCTAAATATCATGGGATACACAAAGAGCCAATTTTAGCTTTTGTATCTACAGACATACCCTTAGGAAGTAGAATGCCATGCCACTAATATGCTGTTTGTTCACAAGTATTATGTAACACTTTTAAATAATTATACAATTTTGTTAATTGATAGTCTAAGATCTGGCTGCAAGATTACTACGTTCATCGAGTGTATGAACAAAATCTACTTTTTTCATAAAATTGTGAATGACTGAATACATTTTTGTCGAGTTGCCTATTAAAATTTGGCCCCCAGTATGTTTAATTAAAATATAATTTATATTATTTTTAGTCTGAACATCTTACCTCAATATTAATGTTGATTTGTTCTTGAACATGTTTCAAAACAATTCTGTTTTATCGTCAGCTTTCCCAGACTGGTTTTATTTATGTTGCATTATGTTGCACAACCTGGATGTCGATGTCAGCTCCATCCTGTGGTTGGCCAAAGAACCTCCAAACAAGGTCACGCTCCATCGGTTTGGAGGTTCTTTGGCCAACCACAGGATGGAGCTGACATCGACATCCAGGTTGTGCAACAAAATGCAACATAAATAAAACCAGTCTGGAAAAGATAACGATAAAACAGAATTGTTTTGAAACATGTTCAAGAACAAATCAACATTAATATTCAGGTAAGATGTTCAGACTAAAAATAATATAATTAAAATAACCTCAAAATATAACTTCCTAAAATTAAATATTAAAATATAATTTATTTATTTATTCAAAATAATTTGATTCACTTGTTATTAAAATAAATTATAATCCAGTTTGCAGAAATTGATGTATAGAGCTTGAAAAGTTTTGGTTGCCATTGCAAACTTGACCGTAACCTCCTTGCAGCGGGAAGTAAAATCACTGCCCTTTATGTATACTATTTTTGTATATACATTGTACGTAGTATACGTACAATGTATATACAAAAATATATCCAAAAGGTAGTGTTAATATACATTATATGAAACAAATCACAGCATTTTAAATGAACTGAACTTTATTTGAAACAATATAAAACAATAAATATGTACTTATCGCCATTTTATTACTGATTGTTGTCACGTCCTACTGTAGCCACGAGGAGGTTTACGGCCAAGTTTGCAATGGCAACCAAAACTTTTCAAGCTCTGTACATTGATTTCTGTGAACAGGATTATAATTTATTTTAATAACAAGTGAATCAAATTATTTTGAATAAATAAATAAATTATATTTTAATTAAACATACTGGCGGCCGAATTTTAATAGGCAACTTGGCAAAAATGTATTCAGTTATTCACAATTTTATGAAAACAATAGATTTTGTTCATACACTTGATGAATGTAGTAATCTTGCAGCCGGATCTTGGATATGACTTCCATCTAATTAACATAAAATTTAAAAACTGCTTAAATTAGACATCCCCTTTTACTGAGAATGTTTGTATTGGTGTGGGTGTATAAGGTTAGTATAAAGTAAAAACTGATAATTCCTGTATATTTTATAATCAGAAATCTTGTTAGACTGTGTAAACAGTGTGCTCAAAAAGTTCTAGTTAAATGTTGATTGTTGAAATGTGTATATTTAATGCAATTATTGTATATCAGAACTTCCACATATACCATTTGTACAATTTGTCTACCATGTTAATAGTACATACATGATCCAAATAAATGTTTTCCCATAAACATTAATAAAACTGTTTATACTGTAAAATTGGTATATTGTTTTACACATTGCTACTCACAAGGAAAGTACTTATGTTGGACCAGTTGGATTGTAACAAAAATTGGAAGATATGTTGAGTGACACTAAATATGATGATGTTAGACATCTTCTTCTTCTTCTTCTTCTTCACTTCCTGGTTTAGGCAAGAGTTGCCTGTTCCGTCTTCACTAATAGATCTAAGACCATCTCTTCCGAGGACGTCCGACATCTCTTCTTCCTCTTGGAAAATCCATCCATAGTAATTCTGCCCCAAGGCAGGTCCTTCACTGCAATCATAGCATTTCAATGCTATGTTTTGCAGCTTTACTAGGGAATTGTGTAGGTGTGGTAGCTTCCCGTTGCTTTCCACATCGGTGAAGGATGATGGTGATGATGATAATGGTAAGGATGATGATGATGATGATGATGGCCATATGATTTCGGGGACCTTTTGGGCCTTAAAGTTTTCCTGACATTTGTCTTACAGGTGAGGAAAAACCCCGATAAAAACCTCACCCAGAAAACTGCCCCGACCGGGGATCGAACCCAGGCCCGCTGCGTTACAAGGCAGCACGCTACCTCGAGACCACAGCGGTGGACTCTTGGAAAATAATGGAAGATAATTTGGTAATCTACTTTCTTCCATTATTTCTGCATGTTCTTTCCACTGTATCTTGTTGTTAAATATCTTTTCTTCTATGGAGCAGATCTGCAGTTCTTCACGGATATCCTCGTTTCTTATCTGGTCCATTCTAGTGCAGCCTTTTACTCTTCTTAAAAATTTCATCTTGGCTGCTTGGATTTTACTTTCTTGTTTGGTAGTGGTAATCCAAGATTCACTCCCATACAAAAGGACAGGGACAGCCATTGTTTCATAAAATTTTAATTTTGTTTGTTTATGGGCTTGTCCTTAATTCTATGCTGAGGTCATCTTTGGTTAAGTCCATCCGAGTTTCCATTGTGAAGAATACGAGTAATATGTTTTCCTCTGATCGCAGTACCAACGCTATGCAGAGTAGACCATTGGTGGGGCTGCCACTTCGAAGCTTTAGGTCCAGCTCCTGGATGTACTAACCCCATCTAGAGGGTTGCCAGATCTGCTGTGATGAAGGACTCCTTCTGCGCCGAATCTACCGTTGAGGTTAGACATTTTGCTGCAAAATTAATAAAACTCGTATTATTTGTTATTAAATTTCAATTGCGTCATTGACTGATTCATAACGGCATGATTGCTCATTGCGGCTGGTTTCAAGAACAAGTACAGCTAGCGGGGCGAAGAATGTAAATATTAGTTTCCCACCTTGTTAATATCAATAACTATTTTTGAATACCTTATAGAGATAGCAGAGCACTGTGTAGGGCCTACTTTTTGTTCCTTGAAATTGTACTTACAATGTATTGAGTTTTTTATGTTTAAATAGAAAAAAATAGTATATACTGTACAAATACTCAACTACGGGAGTGAAAAAAACATTCACACACCAGTGCGCTGCTCTTCATGTCACCATGCCACTTCGTTGCAATATTTATTTCATTAAGTTTATATATCTCTCCCTGTCCTCCCTCATTGTTTTTCCCTCTTTCACCTCACTATCATTTTCTATTTTTATTTGTTTATATTATTTTTTCCAAATGTTTTACTTATTTATTTTGTCATGTACCATGTTAAGCCTTTTTTTTTCTATTTTCTTGTTCCTTATTTTGTTAAATATTATGCATACTATTGAATTTGCAGTGAAATTACAAATATCACGGTGATCATTGTCCTCCACTCAACATATCCGCCAATTTTTGTTACAATCCAACTGGTCCAACATAAGTTCCCTTGACAGATCCTGTCACCCTAGCATATTATGTTATATGGAAATAATATGTTAAAATATTTTTTATACATCAGAATCTTCACAGAAGATCTCTTTGTTATAAATTGTTCATAATTTATATATATATATATATATATATATATATATATACATGCACGGCTATTGGAAAAGAAGGAACAGACTTCAAACATTTATTTCTTTCAAACTACAAAAAATAGAAACACAATTCCAAAGTTCCTGGAAAGAGAAAAGTTCAAATTTTACTATTTTATGCAGTCAATAGGAGCACCATGTTTTACACGATAAATATCAAAACGGTGGCTCATTTCTTGCCACACACAATTCAGCTGGTCTCTTGTTACCAAATTCACAATTCGATGTCACAGATTTTCAAAAGTGACAGGCATAGGGGGAGGGATAAAAACAAGGTCTTGTACATAAAACCCTCATATAAAAATCACATGAGGTTAGGTCTGGTGACCTGGAAGGCTACCGGCAATGAAAATGATCTGCTCCTCCTCTTCTAATCCAACGTCCTGGAATAGTGTTATTCAGGTAAAGTCAGATGTGGTTAGAGAAATGCAGCCGTGATCTGAACTTCAAACTTTTCTCTTTCCAGGAACATTGGAATTGTGTTTAAATTTTTTGTAGTTTCAAAGAAATAAATGTTTGAAGCCTGTTTCTTCTTTCTGAATAGCCCTGTATATATATATATATATCTCAACACCATATGTGTGTATGATAGGAAAACTTCTGGAGTGGACTGTATAATGACACACATAAAATCATAGGTACTGGCATACTGGACTCGATATTTTAGTTTACAGATGCTTTGCTTTGTGGTTAGGTAGGTCTATTTTGTATGGATAAGTATTTACTATATCAAGTAGTGTTGTCACATTTTATTCACTGCACTAACATACTATATTATAATAATACTGCAAAAGACAAAAGTTGCAACGCTGTTAAGATAAATTAACCTTTTTTTATATAGGAATTATCACTGTGAGGTTCAATTCAATATTAAATTAAAAGATTCTCTGTAAGTGAAGTGGTTCTTCCGAGCGACATAACACCGGTCAACAACAGTGTACTGAAGATGGGCCTGCTATAGGCCTGAAATCGCGATCTACTTAACAGAATAATGTGAGGAGAGGTAAGAATCTTTTAATTTAATATGCTGTTAAGATAATTTATCCATGTGGAGTTGACATGGAAACATCATTTTATATGTCAAAAATTATAATGCGAAGACATTATTGGCAGAGAACTGTTTTCAATTTTTGGTGATTGGAGCGGCGTCTTAATTACAGGGAATTGTTGAAAAACATTAGATCAGGATACTATTACATATCTCAAAAACATTATTATTATTATTATTATTATTATTATTATTATTATTATTATTATTATTATTATTATTATTATTATTATTCAATGCCTCCACGTTGTCATTTCGACATTTTGGTATTCTCTCCTGGCATGGTGTTGTTGTAACCTACTTCTGAGGTTGGGTGCCTGGAATGCGGGGTTACACTACCCCGATGATATAGATGACGGCAATGATGTGCCAGGAGAATTATGGTGCCCCGATGATATACGATGGGTGGTGATGATGGTAATGATGCGCCAGAGACGCCTTAATCCTAAAAATAATGAATATGTTAATAATGGCTATTTAACTTATGCCCCAAATGGGAGTCAATGACCAATCACATTACAATGATTTTTTATTTACAGCCAATCACAGTCGTGTTTCGCCTAGAATTTACCAACTAAAGTTTATTGTAATAAAGAAAGCACCTCCTTTTTAACATTCTGAACAGGTCATAGCATTATTTTGCAGTGACTGACTCACTAAGAAATACGGCTACCAGATTGTATATATAGTGCATGAATGTCAACACATACCGCATGCGGGAGTTAATATAAAAACATTTGTAGCAATTGATTATACCAAACCACCACCAAAAAAAGAATCCACTGTTTGCACTTTCTTAAATGGGTATTTTTTTCTCAGAAAAATATAATTGTTATAGTTACATCATAGGACCTCATCATGAATTAATATACATTTTGCATGTGTTTCATTTTTTCTCCACTCGCGTGTCTTCTACAGATACTATTACTGCTTTTTCCTTTGGGAATAAATAATATGATCTGGTTTGCAGTGACCAACAAAAGAAGCAAATGAAGCATACTCGATCTTTTCTCATTTGTTTTCAAAACATCGCCGTTTACATTAAATATATAAATATTTTAAAATAACTATATTTAAATAATGATTTGTGAGTAAACAGCTTAATTTTATTCGTTAAATAGTCCTAACAAATGCCACTCTTGATTTCCAAATTCTCTAGATAAATTCACTCCTCACTTCGTGAGTCGTGAATTTAACGATAATTTGGAAATCACTCGTGGCATTACTCATGATAATAACTCTTTAGAAAAAATCACTATGAGGTTTAATTTAGGATTAAATTAAATGCTTCATACCTCACTTCATATCCAATCTTCTCTGTAGACCGCGGTTTCAAAGCCTTGGTGGCTTCATCTTCAGTACTCTCTCATTGACTGATGTTATGTCAATCAGAAGAACTACTTCCTCTTTCCTCTATTGGTGGACTGATAAACCTCCGGATCCAGTCAGAATCCACAGGAATTTCGAAGTTCATAAGTTTTTCTTTCTTGTTTTTTTTAATGTGGATTTTCTCCCAAACTGTGAGTTCCTTTTGTTTTTCTATCTGTTTTAAAAAAAAAATCTGTTCAAAAAATTTTCAAAAAAGTTTAATATAAGATTGGCACAAAAGAGCGAATACAGCCTAAATAGGATAATCAAAACCAATAAAAATTGAAGAAGAAAACAAATCAGGATTTTATCAGATCAAATGCAGGGATTCTGACCAAACTCTTGGTTTACAAAGTCCATAAGCTGATTGGTGATAGGATGTACGATATGTAATCCAACGTTTGGCCCTTAGAATCCATGGGGGTCAAGAAGGGTTGGAAAGTACACAGAATTTAGCACCCGATCCCATCAGCACCACAGTCCTTTACATCTGTCCTCATCACACTACATATTTTACATTTTAACTTGATACAACATGAAATTCTCTTCCACCCTTTGTGAGAAATTGTAAAACTATTACATTTTCGAAAAGAAACTGAAGAATTATTTAATAACAAACTAGCACAAACACCTCAGCAATGGTATTATTTTAGCAATTAATATTTTCTTTGCAACAGATAATTTATTCATATTACAGCAAATATTTGTAAAAAGAAGAGAACATAACCTACAGACGCATGTCACTTTTATTGATTTTGAGAAGACATTCAATCGTGTTGATAGAGATATGTTATGCAAAATTATGGAAATGCATGGCTACCCCGCAAAATTAATTTATGTGATAAAAAGTTTATATGTAAAAATCTCAAATTATAATAAATATAGGAACATCAGAGACTGAAGCTATTTCAATAAATAGAGGTGTAAGACAAGGGTATAGTTTATCACCTACTCTTTTTAATCTATATATTAATGATGTCATCCAAAATTGGAAAAGTATTGTTAATATAGGTATAAGAATGAACCGTTTTAAAATATTAAATGTTTTAATGTATGCTGACGATGTGCTTATTATTCAAGAAAATTAAAATAATTTGTAGTACTCTTTACATCAATTAAATCAGTTATGCCAAGAATATAATTTTAAAATATCAAAAGAAAAAAGAAAAATAATGATACTTTGGAGAAATGAACATATAAGATCAAAAATCATAATAGACAACAAACCTCTGGAACAAGTAACAAATTGTAATTAAATAAATTGAATTGTAATAAAATAAAATAAATTCAAAAAAACAAAAAGTGATAAATGAAATTTCTATTTCTCCTTCTTTACATTTCTTATGTGTTCTTTAGTTCTAATTTTTAAATTTCTCTTTGTTTTCCCTATGTATACTTTATCACAATCTGCACATTTTATTTGATATATTCCTGATTTTTATTATCTTCAATTTTTTTTCATTTTTGTTGGTTTTCAAAATTAAATCCTAAAAAAATCCATCGACCCCAGATGGGTTTCAACCCCGCGATCCTTGGAACCAGAGAAAAGAACATAACCACTAGTACACCGCGACCTACTATTTTTCCACTAAAAGTTTTTTTTTAGAGTTGTCACTTCTTGTGCTTTTAAATTTCATAGCAATAATCTATCAATCATTACATTAGCCAGTGTATATTTGAAATTAATTCTCCATTTATCGAATCTGTACTGTGATAACATGTTCATCCACTGAACAACCCCTAGTAGTGAAAGAAAGTTCATATATAGAACCATACCACGTGAGCAGGAACAAGGTTAAGGTAATTACTTCTCCCTCCTCGTTCCACCGCTGTGCTCTCGAGGTAGCGTGCTGACTTCTCACACAGCGGGCCCGATTTCGATCCCGGGTCGGGACAAATTTCCTGGGTGATGGTTTTATTTTCGGGTTTTTACTCACCTGTAAGACAAATGTCAGGAAACTTTAAGGCCTAAACGGTCCCCGAACATCATCTGGCCATCATTGTCATCATTAACATATTCATTAAGTTTAGGATTAAGGTCTCTCCTGGCACATCATTGCCTTCATCATCATATATAATCGGGGCAGTGTAACTCCGCATTCCAGACGCCCCAACCTCAGAAGTGGGTTATAATAGCACCATGCCGGGAGAGAATAACAGAATGTCTAAATGACAACATGGTGGCATTAAATAAAAAAAGTCTCCCTCCTATATCGTTGTTCAGTGCGAATAATCACATCGAATATATAGCCCAGGCTACTTGAAAAATAATTTAATTTTTTTTATTTTGTAAATAGTAGGCCTACTAGTTGGTAGAACAAGAATGAGATGGGAGAATAACATTAACTGTAATTTGAGGGAAGTTGATTATACAGGGGATGATTGGAAAACATTGAGTCAGGATAAGGATGTATGGAGAGCTTATGTCCGCGCGGACATGAACCTACGGGTTCGACAGTGTCAGTGAGTTAGTTAGTACTTAATGATCATAATTTTGGTAGGAGAATCTCTCTTGTTTTCAATTTGCAGTCCTCCACCTGATTAGAAAACACATTTCTGGCCCCAGATTCACTGGTGTAGAGGCATGTATCATTTAGAATACCTTGGTAAGGTAATGGAGATGACGTAAAATGTATATGAATTAAACCACAGAAAATGAATTGATATTGGTCGTCTTTTACCCAGAAGCCTAGGAAACAGGTATTTACAGACTTTTATTGAAATATATCTTTATATTAAAAACATTGTTAAGTTTTTTATTGGACTGCATCGTTTGTAACGTAGCAACGACCGATGTTTTAAAGTTACAAATCTCATTGTAGCGTAGAAATTATGAAGAAGTACAGGGAACCAACCTCCGCAGTTATTAGTGCCTGGTATTTTATTAATTACTTATCATAAGGAAGGTAAGTGTGCAGACATTAACTATACGTAATTAATTTTAGTTTGACGTTTTCCTCTGTAGGTATAATTACATAACCTGTCGGGAGACAACTCCTGATTACATTCATCTTCCGCACCGTAGCTTAGCGGTTTAAGGCATTAAGGCCTTGGTTCATAGGCCTATACATGGGACTTCTGCTGCTTCGAGTCCCCATCTGGAAATAAATTTTATCATGGAATTTCGAACAGTACGGGACCAGAGCCCACCCATCATTGCGTGGAATTTGGGTAGCTACTTTGAGTAGCGGTTTCAGGTTCAAAAAACACTAATAACTCCTGCAAAATAGATAAGCTGACCCATGTCACCCATATACCGGCTGGATGATCGTCCACCTCGGTGATTGGCACAGGTGGATGTGAGGCCGGGTGGGTCAGGAACCTCCTTGGGCGGTCGCGTTACAAAATTTAGTTTTTAAACAGGTTAAAGTTATAATAAAAACATGCACTTAAAATCTACTACAAATATTATATTTCTAGGCTGACCAGCAACATACGCTAGTGGCCAGAGCTTCTGACTACTGATCATGCGGTCCTAGTGAAAACACAGAAATGTTTATTTAAGGATTTTTTTTTTCCTGAGACCTCCCACATGAAAAAAAAGTCTGGATTTAGGTTAAGTTTAACTTTAAGTAGTCTCCTGGCGTTTCATTATCATTCATTGTCAATAATATAATCGGGACAACGTAGCTTCGCCTTCCAGGCGTCCCAACTTAAGAAGTGGATTATATTTCCGCCAATGCACAGTGATCCAGAACGCGAAAAAATCTGGAATTTACTATTTGGGCCCCAAATCCATCCATATGTGTAAGATTAAACTTATTTAAAATCTACGTAAAAATAATTGCTAAATCACATTAAAAAAATATATAGGCCAATCCAGGTTATTGATGTTTAATGCACATTGGTCTTACTTAAAACCGAAGTCAAATATTTGAGTAAACACACACAGAGTAGCATATTACTTACTCTGTGTGTCTGGGTGAGATTGAAAACAAACTGTGATACACTATTACGGATTATTTATAAAATTTCTATGAGATCCAGCAGTAGTCATATACATTGAAAATATTCTAGTTTGAATTGCTGTGGTATCAAACTCAAGCGTTTTACTAATTTATAATTAGAGTATGTTTAAATATTTCAATAAGCAGGTAATTAACTACCTTTTATTTTCATAATTCAAAGCTCATTCGTCTTATTTAAAATCGACGTCAAAAATTAATTGCTAAATAACATTAAAAAATTATAGGTCAATTCAGGTTATCGAATTTAATGCACAGTTGACTTACTTAAAACCGACTTCAAAAATTTGAGTTAGGAAACACACACAGAGTAGCATATTACGTACTCTGTGTGTGGGAAATCGTGTTTTCAAGAATAAACTGCGATACACTATTAGTGGATTATTTATAACATTTCTATTAGATCCAGTAGTAGTCACATGCATTGAAAATATTCTAGTATTAATTGCTGTGGTATCAAATTCAAGCGTTTTACTAATCCTTTAAATAAAATATGTTTAAATATTTCAATAAGCAGATAAGTAAGAAATTAACTAACGATTTATTATTCAAAATTTACTATTAACTATATTAACTATTTGGAGAAAAAATAACATAAAGAATTATAGATTAGTTCAGGTTATGGGTTCTAATGCACTGCGGACTTACTTAAAACCAACGTCAAAAATTTGCACACACAGAGTAGCATATTACGTACCCTGTGTGTGTTGGTGAGATTGAAAAGGAACTGCGATACACTATTACGGATTATTTATAAAATTTCTATGAGATCTAGTAGTAGCCATATGCATTGAAAATATTCCAGTATGAATTGGTGTAGTATCAATTTCAAGATTTTTACTAATTTTTAAAATAAAATATACTTAAACATTTTAATAAGCAGATAATTAACAAATTAACTACTTTTTATTATTCAAAATTCACCAATAACTACTGTATTACGTCTTTACAGATGATCTGCCATCTATGTTGGAGGTTTTCAATAAATTACACAAGCCCCAGCAGAAATTGCGTTCACAGCGATGATGATACCTTGAATTAACTATCTAATGTGTTTTTAAAATTGTAGATGCGCTGAACGAGCTGGCTTAGACGATAGTATTTTTTTTTTCAGTAATAACACATTTAATTTCATAGCCTACTATGACGAATTTGATATGTTTACGTTAAAATGAGTGTAGAAAATAGACTATTACGTTAACGAATCCTTTACCACCATATAGGAATTAAATGTAGTGTGTGGTGACACATTTTAACACTAGAATCACCGGTACATCTTAACCACCTTTAAATCCTTTAAATAAAATATGTTTAAATATTTCAATAAACAGATAAGTAAGAAATTAACTACGATTCATTATTCAAAAAATCAATAATGACTATATTAACTATTTAGAGATCAAATAACATATAGAATTATAGGTCAGTTCACGTTATCGGTTCTAATGCTCGGTGGACTTACTTAAAACCGATGTCAAAAATTTGCACACACAGAGTAGCATATTACTTACCCTGTGGGTGTTGGTGAGATTGAAAACAAACTGCGATACACTATTACGAATTATTTATAAAATTTCTATGAATTCCAGTACTAGTCATATGCATTGAAAATATTTTAATGCTCTGTGGACTTACTTAAAACCGACGTCAAAAATTTGCACACACAGATTAGCATATTACGTACCCTGTGTGTGTTGGTGAGATTGAAAATAAACTGCGATACACTATTAAGTATTATTTATAAAATTTCTATGAGATTCAGTAGTAGTCATATGCATTGAAAATATTCTAATGCTCTGTGGACTTACTTTAAACCGACGTCAAAAATGTGCACACACAGACTAGCATATTACGTACCCTGTGTGTGTTGGTGAGATTGAAAACAAACTGCAATACACTATTACGAATTATTTATAGAATTTCTATGAGATCCAGTAGTAGTCATATGCATTGAAAATATTCTAATGCTCTGTGGACTTACTTAAAACCGACGTCAAAAATTTGCACACACAGAGTAGCATATTACGTACCCTGTGTGTGTTGGTGAGATTGAAAACAAACTGCTATACACTATTACGAATTATTTATAAAATTTCTATGAGATTCAGTAGTAGTCATATGCATTGAAAATATTCTAATGCTCTGTGGACTTACTTAAACCGACGTCAAAAATTTGCACACACAGAGTAGCATATTACGTACCCTGTGGGTGTTGGTGAGATTGAAAACAAACTGCTATACACTATTACGAATTATTTATAAAATTTCTATGAGATTCAGTACTAGTCATATGCATTGAAAATATTCTAATGCTCTGTGGACTTACTTAAAACCGACGTCAAAAATTTGCACACACAGAGTAGCATATTACTTACCCTGTGTGTGTTGGTGAGATTGAAAACAAACTGCGATACACTATTACGAATTATTTATAAAATTTCTATGAGATCCAGTAGTAGTCATACGCATTGAAAATATTCTAATGCTCTGTGGACTTACTTAAAACCGACGTCAAAAATTTGCACACACAGGATAGCATATTACGTAGCCTGTGTGTGTTGGTGAGATTGAAAACAAACTGCGATACACTATAAAGTATTATTTATAAAATTTCTATGAGATCCAGTAGTAGTCATATGCATTGAAAATATTCTAATGCTCTGTGGACTTACTTAAAACCGACGTCAAAAATGTGCACACACAGAGTAGCATATTACATACCCTGTGGATGTTGGTGATATTGAAAACAAACTGCGATACACTATTACGAATTATTTATAAAATTTCTATGAGATCCAGTAGTAGTCATATGCATTGAAAATATTCTAATGCTCTGTGGACTTACTTAAAACCGATGTCAAAAATTTGCACACACAGAGTAGCATATTACGTACTCTGTGTGTGTTGGTGAGATTGAAAAGAAACTGCGATACACTATTACGAATTATTTATAAAATTTATATGAGATCTAGTAGTAGCCATATGCATTGAAAATATTCCAGTATGAATTGGTGTAGTATCAATTTCAAGATTTTTACTAATTTTTAAAATAAAATATACTTAAACATTTTAATAAGCAGATAATTAACAAATTAACTACTTTTTATTATTCAAAATTCACCAATAACTACTGTATTACGTCTTTACAGATGATCTGCCATCTATGTTGGAGGTTTTCAATAAATTACACAAGCCCCAGCAGAAATTGCGTTCACAGCGATGATGATACCTTGAATTAACTATCTAATGTGTTTTAAAATTGTAGATGCGCTGAACGAGCTGGCTTAGACGATAGTATTTTTTTTTTCAGTAATAACACATTTAATTTCATAGCCTACTATGACGAATTTGATATGTTTACGTTAAAATGAGTGTAGAAAATAGACTATTACGTTAACGAATCCTTTACCACCATATAGGAATTAAATGTAGTGTGTGGTGACATATTTTAACACTAGAATCACCGGTACATCTTAACCACCTTTAAATCCTTTAAATAAAATATGTTTAAATATTTCAATAAACAGATAAGTAAGAAATTAACTACGATTCATTATTCAAAAAATCAATAATGACTATATTAACTATTTAGAGATCAAATAACATATAGAATTATAGGTCAGTTCACGTTATCGGTTCTAATGCTCGGTGGACTTACTTAAAACCGATGTCAAAAATTTGCACACACAGAGTAGCATATTACTTACCCTGTGGGTGTTGGTGAGATTGAAAACAAACTGCGATACACTATTACGAATTATTTATAAAATTTCTATGAATTCCAGTACTAGTCATATGCATTGAAAATATTTTAATGCTCTGTGGACTTACTTAAAACCGACGTCAAAAATTTGCACACACAGATTAGCATATTACGTACCCTGTGTGTGTTGGTGAGATTGAAAATAAACTGCGATACACTATTAAGTATTATTTATAAAATTTCTATGAGATTCAGTAGTAGTCATATGCATTGAAAATATTCTAATGCTCTGTGGACTTACTTTAAAACCGACGTCAAAAATGTGCACACACAGACTAGCATATTACGTACCCTGTGTGTGTTGGTGAGATTGAAAACAAACTGCAATACACTATTACGAATTATTTATAGAATTTCTATGAGATCCAGTAGTAGTCATATGCATTGAAAATATTCTAATGCTCTGTGGACTTACTTAAAACCGACGTCAAAAATTTGCACACACAGAGTAGCATATTACGTACCCTGTGTGTGTTGGTGAGATTGAAAACAAACTGCTATACACTATTACGAATTATTTATAAAATTTCTATGAGATTCAGTAGTAGTCATATGCATTGAAAATATTCTAATGCTCTGTGGACTTACTTAAACCGACGTCAAAAATTTGCACACACAGAGTAGCATATTACGTACCCTGTGGGTGTTGGTGAGATTGAAAACAAATGCTATACACTATTACGAATTATTTATAAAATTTCTATGAGATTCAGTACTAGTCATATGCATTGAAAAAAAATATTCTAATGCTCTGTGGACTTACTTAAAACCGACGTCAAAAATTTGCACACACAGAGTAGCATATTACTTACCCTGTGTGTGTTGGTGAGATTGAAAAACAAACTGCGATACACTATTACGAATTATTTATAAAATTTCTATGAGATCCAGTAGTAGTCATACGCATTGAAAATATTCTAATGCTCTGTGGACTTACTTAAAACCGACGTCAAAAATTTGCACACACAGGATAGCATATTACGTAGCCTGTGTGTGTTGGTGAGATTGAAAACAAACTGCGATACACTATAAAGTATTATTTATAAAATTTCTATGAGATCCAGTAGTAGTCATATGCATTGAAAATATTCTAATGCTCTGTGGACTTACTTAAAACCGACGTCAAAAATGTGCACACACAGAGTAGCATATTACATACCCTGTGGATGTTGGTGATATTGAAAACAAACTGCGATACACTATTAAGTATTATTTATAAAATTTCTATGAGATCCAGTAGTAGTCATATGCATTGAAAATATTCTAATGCTCTGTGGACTTACTTAAAACCGACGTCAAAAATGTGCACACACAGAGTAGCATATTACATACCCTGTGGGTGTTGGTGATATTGAAAACAAACTGCGATACACTATTACGAATTATTTATAAAATTTCTATGAGATCCAGTAGTAGTCATATGCATTGAAAATATTCTAATGCTCTGTGGACTTACTTAAAACCGATGTCAAAAATTTGCACACACAGAGTAGCATATTACGTACCCTGTGGGTGTTGGTGAGATTGAAAACAAACTGCGATACACTATTACGAATTATTTATAAAATTTCTATGAGATTCAGTAGTAGTCATATGCATTGAAAATATTCTAATGCTCTGTGGACTTACTTAAAACCGACGTCAAAAATTTGCACACATAGAGTAGCATATTACGTAACCTTAGTGTGTTGGTGAGATGGAAAACAAACTGCGATACACTATTACGGATTATTTATAAAATTTCTATGAGATCCAGTAGTAGTCATAAGCATTGAACATATTCTAATGCTCTGTGGACTTACTTTAAACCGACGTCAAAAATTTGCCACACAGAGTAGCATATTACTTACCCTGTGTGTGTTGGTGAGATTGAAAACAAACTGCGATACACTATTACGAATTATTTATAAAATTTCTATGAGATTCAGTAGTAGTCATATGCATTGAAAATATTCTAATGCTCTGTGGACTTACTTAAAACCGACGTCAAAAATTTGCACACACAGAGTAGCATATTACGTACTCTGTGTGTGTTGGTGAGATTGAAAACAAACTGCGATACACTATCACGAATTATTTATAAAATTTCTATGAGATCCAGTAGTAGTCATAAGCATTGAAAATATTCTAATGCTCTGTGGACTTACTTAAAACCGACGTCAAAAATTTGCACACACAGATTAGCATATTACGTACCCTGTGTGTGTTGGTGAGATTGAAAATAAACTGCGATACACTATTAAGTATTATTTATAAAATTTCTATGAGATTCAGTAGTAGTCATATGCATTGAAAATATTCTAATGCTCTGTGGACTTACTTAAAACCGACGTCAAAAATGTGCACACACAGAGTAGCATATTACATACCCTGTGGATGTTGGTGATATTGAAAACAAACTGCGATACACTATTACGAATTATTTATAAAATTTCTATGAGATCCAGTAGTAGTCATATGCATTGAAAATATTCTAATGCTCTGTGGACTTACTTAAAACCGATGTCAAAAATTTGCACACACAGAGTAGCATATTACGTACTCTGTGTGTGTTGGTGAGATTGAAAAGAAACTGCGATACACTATTACGGATTATTTATAAAATTTATATGAGATCTAGTAGTAGCCATATGCATTGAAAATATTCCAGTATGAATTGGTGTGTGTAGTATCAATTTCAAGATTTTTACTAATTTTTAAAATAAAATATACTTAAACATTTTAATAAGCAGATAATTAACAAATTAACTACTTTTTATTATTCAAAATTCACCAATAATACTCGTATTACGTCTTTACAGATGATCTGCCATCTATGTTGGAGGTTTTCAATAAATTACACAAGCCCCAGCAGAAATTGCGTTCACAGCGATGATGATACCTTGAATTAACTATCTAATGTGTTTTAAAATTGTAGATGCGCTGAACGAGCTGGCTTAGACGATAGTATTTTTTTTTTCAGTAATAACACATTTAATTTCATAGCCTACTATGACGAATTTGATATGTTTACGTTAAAATGAGTGTAGAAAATAGACTATTACGTTAACGAATCCTTTACCACCATATAGGAATTAAATGTAGTGTGTGGTGACATATTTTAACACTAGAATCACCGGTACATCTTAACCACCTTTAAATCCTTTAAATAAAATATGTTTAAATATTTCAATAAACAGATAAGTAAGAAATTAACTACGATTC
Organism: Diploptera punctata; assembly: GCA_030220185.1. Classification (NCBI taxonomy): domain Eukaryota; kingdom Metazoa; phylum Arthropoda; class Insecta; order Blattodea; family Blaberidae; genus Diploptera; species Diploptera punctata. The sequence continues at coordinate 3,936,191 of JASPKZ010009837.1, read as the reverse complement.
ATTATTCAAAAAATCAATAATGACTATATTAACTATTTAGAGATCAAATAACATATAGAATTTATAGGTCAGTTCACGTTATCGGTTCTAATGCTCGGTGGGACTTACTTAAAACCGATGTCAAAAATTTGCACACACAGAGTAGCATATTACTTACCCTGTGGGGTGTTGGTGAGATTGAAAACAAACTGCGATACACTATTACGAATTATTTATAAAATTTCTATGAATTCCAGTACTAGTCATATGCATTGAAAATATTTTAATGCTCTGTGGACTTACTTAAAACCGACGTCAAAAATTTGCACACACAGATTAGCATATTACGTACCCTGTGTGTGTTGGTGAGATTGAAAATAAACTGCGATACACTATTAAGTATTATTTATAAAATTTCTATGAGATTCAGTAGTAGTCATATGCATTGAAAATATTCTAATGCTCTGTGGACTTACTTTAAACCGAACGTCAAAAATGTGCACACACAGACTAGCATATTACGTACCCTGTGTGTGTTGGTGAGATTGAAAACAAACTGCAATACACTATTACGAATTATTTATAGAATTTCTATGAGATCCAGTAGTAGTCATATGCATTGAAAATATTCTAATGCTCTGTGGACTTACTTAAAACCGACGTCAAAAATTTGCACACACAGAGTAGCATATTACGTACCCTGTGTGTGTTGGTGAGATTGAAAACAAACTGCTATACACTATTACGAATTATTTATAAAATTTCTATGAGATTCAGTAGTAGTCATATGCATTGAAAATATTCTAATGCTCTGTGGACTTACTTAAACCGACGTCAAAAATTTGCACACACAGAGTAGCATATTACGTACCCTGTGGGTGTTGGTGAGATTGAAAACAAACTGCTATACACTATTACGAATTATTTATAAAATTTCTATGAGATTCAGTACTAGTCATATGCATTGAAAATATTCTAATGCTCTGTGGACTTACTTAAAACCGACGTCAAAAATTTGCACACACAGAGTAGCATATTACTTACCCTGTGTGTGTTGGTGAGATTGAAAACAAACTGCGATACACTATTACGAATTATTTATAAAATTTCTATGAGATCCAGTAGTAGTCATACGCATTGAAAATATTCTAATGCTCTGTGGACTTACTTAAAACCGACGTCAAAAATTTGCACACACAGGATAGCATATTACGTAGCCTGTGTGTGTTGGTGAGATTGAAAACAAACTGCGATACACTATAAAGTATTATTTATAAATTTCTATGAGATCCAGTAGTAGTCATATGCATTGAAAATATTCTAATGCTCTGTGGACTTACTTAAAACCGACGTCAAAAATGTGCACACACAGAGTAGCATATTACATACCCTGTGGATGTTGGTGATATTGAAAACAAACTGCGATACACTATTAAGTATTATTTATAAAATTTCTATGAGATCCAGTAGTAGTCATATGCATTGAAAATATTCTAATGCTCTGTGGACTTACTTAAAACCGACGTCAAAAATGTGCACACACAGAGTAGCATATTACATACCCTGTGGGTGTTGGTGATATTGAAAACAAACTGCGATACACTATTACGAATTATTTATAAAATTTCTATGAGATCCAGTAGTAGTCATATGCATTGAAAATATTCTAATGCTCTGTGGACTTACTTAAAACCGATGTCAAAAATTTGCACACACAGAGTAGCATATTACGTACCCTGTGGGTGTTGGTGAGATTGAAAACAAACTGCGATACACTATTACGAATTATTATAAAATTTCTATGAGATTCAGTATAGTAGTCATATGCATTGAAAATATTCTAATGCTCTGTGGACTTACTTAAAACCGACGTCAAAAATTTGCACACATAGAGTAGCATATTACGTAACCTTAGTGTGTTGGTGAGATGGAAACAAACTGCGATACACTATTACGGATTATTTATAAAATTTCTATGAGATCCAGTAGTAGTCATAAGCATTGAACATATTCTAATGCTCTGTGGACTTACTTTAAACCGACGTCAAAAATTTGCCACACAGAGTAGCATATACTTACCCTGTGTGTGTGGTGAGATTGAAAACAAACTGCGATACACTATTACGAATTATTTATAAAATTTCTATGAGATTCAGTAGTAGTCATATGCATTGAAAATATTCTAATGCTCTGTGGACTTACTTAAAACCGACGTCAAAAATTTGCACACACAGAGTAGCATATTACGTACTCTGTGTGTGTTGGTGAGATTGAAAACAAACTGCGATACACTATCACGAATTATTTATAAAATTTCTATGAGATCCAGTAGTAGTCATAAGCATTGAAAATATTCTAATGCTCTGTGGACTTAATTAAAACCGACGTCAAAAATTTGCACACACAGAGTAGCATATTACATACCCTGTGTGTGTTGGTGAGATTGAAAACAAACTGCGATACACTATTACGAATTATTTATAAAATTTCTATGAGATCCAGTAGTAGTCATATGCATTGAAAATATTCTAATGCTCTGTAGACTTACTTAAAACCGACGTCAAAAATGTGCACACACAGAGTAGCATATTACGTACCCTGTGGGTGTTGGTGATATTGAAAACAAACTGCGATACACTATTACGAATTATTTATAAATTTTCTATGAGATCCAGTAGTAGTCATATGCATTGAAAATATTCTAAGCTCTGTGGACTTACTTAAAACCGATGTCAAAAATGTACACACACAGAGTAGCATATTACGTAGCCTGTGTGTGTTGGTGAGATTGAAAACAAACTACGATACACTATTACGAATTATTTATAAAATTTCTATGAGTTCCAGTAGTAGTCATATGCATTGAAAATAATCTAGTTTGAATTGTTATGGTATCAAAACAAGCGTTTTACTAATCCATAAATAGAATACGTTTAATTATTTCAATAAGTAGGTAATTAATAAATTAACTAAATTTAATTTTCATAATTCAAAGCTATTTTGTCTTATTTAAAATCGCCGTCAAAAATTAATTGCTAAATAACATTAAAAATTATAGGTCGTTCAGGTTATCGATTTTAATGCGCGGTAGACTTGCTTAAAATCCACGTCAAAAATTTGAGTTAGGAATCACACACCGAGTACGCCTATTACGTACTCTGTGGGATCAAGAATGGACTTTGATACACTATTATGGATTATTAAAAAATTTCTATGAGATCCAGCAATAGTCATATGCATTGAAAATATTCTAGTATGAATTGCTGTGGCATCAAATTGAAGCGATTTACTAATTCTTTAAATAAATGTTCAAACATTTTAATAAGAAGATAAATAAGAAATTAACTATGTTATATTATTCAAAATTCACTAATAACTATATTAACTATTTAGAGATCAAATAAGATAAAAAAAATATAGGTCAGTTCAGGTTATCGCTTTTAATGCACAGTGGACTTACTTAAAACCAACATAATAAATTTGAATAAACACACACAGAGTAGCATATTACGTACTCTGTGTGTTATGAAACAAGATAACGAGGAGTAAGTGATATGAAATCCAGTAATAATTATATGCATTGAAAATATTGTAGTATGAATTGCTGTGGTATCAAATTGAAGCGATTTACTAATTCTTTAAATATATGTTTAAATATTTCAATAAGCAGATAAGTAAGAAATTAACTACGTTGTATTATTCAAAATTCACCAATAACTATATTAACTATCTAGAGATCATATAACATAAAAAAATTATAGGTAAGTTCAGGTTATCGGTTTTAATGCACACTGGACTTACTTAAAACCAACGTCAAAAATTTACACACACAGAGTAGTATATTACGTACTCTGCTATTAAAATCTGGTCATCTGCAAAGGCTACTGTTTTTATTACTATATTTCTTAAGGAGATAATTCCCCCAGTCGCCATTTGCTTCCATGATCTAATCATGTCGAAATAAATGTTAAAAAGAGTGGTTATAGCAGACAACCTTGTCTAACTCCTCCTGTTATATGTATTGGTTCCCTTTGATTTATTTTTATTTTTGTTCTCTCATACATTTTCTTAATTACTGCTATCAAGTGTAGTGGAATTCCTTTTTCATTTAATATGTTCCATAACTTTGGTCTAGACACTTATTCAAGACTATAAAGAGGATGTGCACCTCTAAGTTGAATTCTCTTCGCTTCTCTATTATTTGTTTTTAAGTGAATACGTTGTCTGTGCAGCTTCTTCCTTTCCTAAAACCTGTCAGCTCTTCTGATATTATTGCGTCTACTTGAACTTAGTCAAGAGATAAATAAAAGCTGTAAATATTGTATCTTGGGGATATTATGGATGCACATAAATTTCGTCTTATATTAAATTCAAAACCTGATAAAACTGCTCAGGCGAAAATCTGAAGTATTGTAAAATTTGGTATTTTCATCAACCATATGTTTATTTAAGAAGTAAAGAATAATTTATTCTATAATTTTCCATACAACATTCATATGATACTGTTGCTCTAGGTACTTTTTCTGTCTTTACTAATATTTCGTACTATTTTAAACGTTTTGCAACGATACTTAAAACTTTTTATAAAACATTTTAATATGTTTATGTATATACACAAATTATGACTTTTCCTCTCAATTTATTTTCAAACTTCTTTATTAGAATTGAAGTTGGCATACGGGAACGCTCATGAAATTAAATCCACCAGATGGCACGACACATGTGTGAATGACCAACATTTGCATTTAATTCCAAACCATATTTTAATAAATAAATGTTTAATCACTTCATATTGTTAGGTTCCGATGGGTCAGTTTAGTGTACATCAGATTAGTTTATAGTTTACTAAATAGTATGTACGTAATTTATTTCATTAGGTTATGCAGGGACAGGTTTGTATACATTAATTTTTGTTTGGAAATTTATCATGAACGTTGGTCATTATGATTTCCCATATATGTGGTGCCATCTGGCGACAATTCCATAAACATAAGCGTCGTACGGTTGCGCTCCATGCGAAACCAGTATCACGCCGAGCGTAACGTGAGATTGCGTCACGTCGGGCGCGACACGCTGTACAATACACCGTAGGATAGTGGGTTATCGCTGGGGCTGATCTATATTCTCTCTGCAGTACAACCTCGCTGTGTCTACGCCAGAGATAAAATCAACACTGTAATTATGTTCTCTATGGTAATTATCATAATAATAATATAAAGGAGCACTCAGAAGAGCATTAGTTTCGAAAGTTTTACGAATTATTTTCACTCACTAGTTTCTCTATGATTTTCACTGGCTGCTGGCTATCGGTTCTCTATGCTGGCTATAGTTTACATTGAATATACGAAGATGTGTGGAATATGTTTATGTTCTAATTTTAACGGTTTTTGAGAACGAATGTAATCATTATAGTAATCATCGTTTCTTTATGGTTTAAGATGATCAAAAATTACATTTTTTAACGTAAGTATTTTACGCACATTTAAATAAAATCATAATAAAACTTACAATTTACTAATGGTATGAAAGTTACTGTAAAAATGGTGCTGTAATTTGAGTGAGGTCTTGTATGTGAAAGTTATTTTGCGACTTAATTAAGCCATATGTAGAGCTAAGAATTTTAGGTGCAAAATTTTGGTGGAAAAGGTGCTTTAATTTAGCAGAAAAAGGTGCAAAATAGGTGCAGTTTTTATAAACAGAAGGTGCAAATTTCCCATGTGAATTGTCATTAAACAACTTTTATAAGATTCATGATGTGTTCCGTTGAGGTAATTTTGTCATTAAACAGTACCAAAACCAATTACATCAAGTAACTCACGACACAAAATTCAGTCATGTTGTCATTATTTTTCTTCATACAGAGGTTGAAGGTATGATTTTCATCTGGGACAGACTTCCCAGTATATTTCTCCAAATATGCTTTCATAATAGGGTTATTAAGTTTTGGAAAAGAGGAATACCACATGCCACAAATGTCTTTGCTGTATCATTAAAAAAATATATTGGCTCATGTTTCCATTAAGCGCAGTGAGAATTTTTTCTAAGTCTGAGGCAGATACCATGCGCATGTGCCAACAGGGTTTTATTTTCAAATTATTTCCCACCATTTACAACAAAGTTTACATTTTTTCTAATGATTATTTGAACATATTTTGCTGTGATATTCAACTATATACATAACATAGCAGCCATATTGATTTTAAAGAATATTCTATATAACAGTGCAGCCAACATAGATTATGTACGTCAGAATTTGAGAACTTACTATTTATTATAACCTGCATATACAAAACGATAGTCGACCAGTTGTCATATATGGAGCAGAAACTAGGGCTGATACAACAAAAACTAAAATAATAAGCACATGCGAAATGAAAATCTTAAGAACTACTCAGGGGAAAACATTATTTGATAAAATACACAACACAGAAATTAGGGACAAATGTCATATTCAAGACATAACCAAATTTATTATAGATAGATGAAAATATTGGAAGGGTCATATAGAAAGAATGAAAGAAAACCGGCTTGCAAAAAGAGCTAAAGAAGATAGACCAATGGACGGGAGAAGAACAAGAGGAAGACCAGCCAAGAGATGGATAGACAGTGAATGCACATCCAATAAGTCTTCCTCCGAGGAGTGATTCTGGAAATAAACAGGATGAAAATCCTACAAATTATGTTTCAGAAGAAGAAGAAGACTTTATTTTTTGGCGGTTGCATTCTTTCACAGGTGAGAGTGCTTAAATTGATTAGGTTAGCTTTTAGGTTGGTCTTTCACAGATAAGAGTACTTAAATTGTGTTAGGTTAGCTTTTAGGTTTGTTAAATAGCATGTATAATGTTGGCTGCATAGTGATATTCTTTAGCGTAAACTGCTTTGCGTTTGTTGGCGCTTGCGCGTGGTGTCTGCCTGGGACTTGGAAAAAATTCTTACTGTGCTTAATGGAAAGATTATTCGTAGTTCCTTATTTTTCGTGTTTTGCACTACCTATGTGCTGCGTTATACGATTGTGTTGGTGTTTTTCATCAATCGTTGTTGAAATATCACAAAGAATGCACCTCATAACAGATTTGTCACTCTGAATTACATCTGCACTAAACAGTTTTACAAAATCATGTAATTTGTAGGAGTTCACATTCGGTTTTGTCATACTGTATACTGGTCACTCAGGAAAATTGTGGACCGCACAAGTCAAATATTATTTTGAACTGAAACATTTGTTTATGTACTCAACAATCTCCCTTGCTTAAACAATAGCTTTCGCATAACTGTGGTGCAAGAAGGTGCAAACTAATTTAAAAGGAATAGCTTAACGGGACTGCACTAAAGTGGAAGGGATAATCTTTCCATTAAGTCCCAGGCAGATACCACGCGCATGCGCTAACAAACGCAAAGCAGTTTACTCTGTGGAATATCACGATGCAGCCAACATTATACATGCTATTTAACGAACCTAATGCAATTCAAGTACTCTAACCTGCGAAAGAATGCAATACCAAAAAATAAATAGTAAGTTCTCAAATTCTGAAGTACATACCCTATGTTGGCTGCATTGTTGTTGTATGGAATATTCTTTAAAATCAATATGGCTGCCACGTCTTCATGTTATGTATATAGTTAAATATCATAGAAAAATATGTTCAAATAATCATTAGAAAAAATGTAAACTTTGTTGTAAATGGTGGAAAATAATTTGAAAATAGAACTCTGTTGGTGCATGCGCGTGGTGTCTGCCTCGGACTTAGAAAAATGTCTCACTGTGCTTAATGGAAACATCAGCCAGTGGAAGTAATGTGATGTGGACTGATACCACACATTGTTATCAACCCTTGAAAGCGTATTTGAAGAAATGTAAAAAAATATATACACATTATTTTGAGGATACGATGCTGCTAAGAGAGAAAAAAGGTTTAAAAAAGTACAAAATGTGCTTGCATTGATAAAAAGGTGCAACTAAAACACATTTAGGGACATTTATTTATTGTTTTTGCAAGACAAGCTAATTTGAGCATTATAGTAACAAAAATAAAATTAAGGTGCAGCACCTAAAATTCCTAGCTTTAATAATGAATACTCTGATATATATATATATATTTTTTTTCAGTATATTCACATCTAGGTGATATTTGATTTGGCGTCTACTTCGAAAGAATCTGTGCTAATATCTTACGTCAAAATAATATAGGATTGATTTTCTGAGGTGTCCTGTATATGGTTTGTATTTTATGGAAAAAGATTTTTCCCAGCAGACCATAAATTATGTTCTAAGGTAATTATAAAGTAAGCGTATGGGCTTATTGCAACTACGTCATGTAGTATTAATATGTATGGTATTACCAGCCACCAAGCAAGAGATCATTGGGCAGACCCTTCAAACTTTGGATTGAGACCATAACAGATAGCTAGGTCTACGATATGAAAGGAAGAAGAACTATAAAATATAGGCCTATAGCTGAGGTTACCTACTTGTCTGTCACGATTTCCCATACAACATTATTATGCCACTGTTAACCAAACACTTTTCGACTATTTATAATGTTTCATATCTATTTTAAACATTTTGGAACCATTTTATAAACATTTCTTACGATTTTAAAATATTTATATAATTACGCGAATATTGTGAATCGAGTTCTAAAATGCTTCGTGTAACATCTGCTAGATGGCTCTCAAATCGGTGTTACCAACATTTGCAATTAATTCCAAACCATATTTCAAGAAATTAACTTCATTTTGTTAGAATTTGTTGGGACAAGTTTGTGTACATAAAATTAGTTTATAGTTTATTAATTAATGTGCATGTAATTTGTTTTGTTAGGTTAAGAAATGGGAAGTTAGTTTACATCCATTTTTTTTAGCATTTGTGAATTTATTCCAAAAATTGGTAATGCCGACTTCAGAGCCATCTAACAGAAGCTACATTAACCATGCAACTCGTGCATGCGCACTGCGATTTGGTAGAACTTAGAAGAATTCATGGCAGACAAATAGTCCACTTTTTCCAAATATATTTGCTCAACTTTAGATTACCTTGGGTCTGTAAGAAATCATTTTGAAAATTTGCATAATATTGCATTATTTTCTTTTCTTTGTATGTGTGTGTACATGCACATGAGAAACCAAGGGATAACTTGAGATTTGAGTTCAGTTTCTAATATAATATTTATATTTATCTGTAGCTGAGTAGATGAGATGTTAATAACATCAATAATAATACAAAATAGTTAACTTCTTGGCTGAGGTCTACAATTTTTCGATCACGATTTTCCATACAACATTCTTATGTCACTGTTGTACGTCACACTTTTACCATTTGTAATATTTTAAACGTTTTTAATGACTCTATAGGCCTAAACATTCCTTACTATTCTTAAATATTTTATATAATTATGCAAATGTTGTGAATCGAGTTCTACAGATGCACAAATGCTTTATGTGACTTCCGCTGGATGGTTCTCCAATTGGTGTTACCAACATTTGCAATTAATTCCAAACCATATTTCAATAAACTAACTTCTTTTTGTTAGATTCTGATGGGACAAGTTAGTGTATGTTAGATTAAATTTATAGTTTATTAAATAATATGCATGTAACTTGTTTTGTTAGGTTAGGAAATGGGAAGTTAGTTTATGTCCATTTTTATAAATTTTTTTGGGAATTTTTCCAACAGTTGGTAACTCCGATTTCAGAGCCATCTAACGGAAGCTGTATTAAGCATTAACACAACTCATGCATGTGCACTGTGATTCTGTAGAACTTAGAAGAATTCATGGAGTAAATGATCGACAAATAGTGGACTTTTTCCAACTTTTTTAGGAATTATCACTATGAGAAGAATATGAGGTGAGGTAATAAAATTTTACTTAAATGTAAAGTAATGTTTAACTGAAACTGTTAATTTAACCATAATATGAGAAATATTGCTCTTGCTGTGGGTTACAACATGGAAAAATTGCCCAGCATTTGGTCAATATTGCAGACAATTTAATAGATTTATCATTTCAGTAAAATGTTTTAAAAATATGCACATACAAACACATACATATTCATGTATTACTTCACATACCACTAACACACTTGCATATGCTTTAGATCAGCAGTTCCCAACCTTTTTCGACTTGCAAACCCCTTCCACAATGATCTGAGTTGGGTGAACCACTTCTTTTAAATATACATACATACAATTGATATGCATAAAATATAATTCCAAGCTATAATAACCTTAAAAATAATTTAACCCTTAATGGTTAAAACCTAAAGTCACTCTAGTTATGACTTAAAAGTTACACAACATGTAGACTCGGTTGCAATAATAAATAAAAGTTTGCATTGTAATTACTCGTCTCTTCCTTGGAATTCAATGAGAAGGTTGTGCCTTTAAGTTCACGACACAGAGCTTTGCAAGTCAGGAACCACAGAAATTAAGTAAAGTCTCAAATCACTTTCAGCACAAAGTCTGCTTCTGTACTTATTTTTTAAATAGGCATGTGAAGAAAATGATGTTTCACACAAATATATGGTTGAAATATATTATTATTATTATTATTGTTATTATTATTATTATTATTATTATTATTATTATTATTATTATTATGACACTGCCGCTGAAATGAAGGAAACAGTAATAGGCCTAACCTTGAAACCTGCCATTATGGAAAAGTTTTGGCAAACCCCCTGGGGGTTCGCGAACCACTGGTTGGGAAACGATGCTTTAGATGATTTACCAATAGTACAATATTAACTGATACCTTCTTTCTTTATTGCAACAAGATGATGAATAAGTATGCATGCAACAACAGGGTATAATAGCCTAATTTCTACTGTCTATCACTCTTGAGGAAATCTGGAAAACTTAAAAGCTTTACAAATATAAATTTGATTAATTATAATGTTGCCATTAGGGGAACATTAACAAAACTTTATTATTTCTTTTTGTGCAATTAAAATAAGGAAATTAAAGGAAAAATATTGTTTTGTTAATGAAAACTTAGTTTTGGCCTCATTATGCATCAAGATGTAGTGGTTTCATTTTACTTCCTTGGGTTAATGATTCTCAGTTTTACCTTTGTTATCCAGTTCCTGTAAGACAAATGTCAGGAAGCTTAGGGACCGACGGTCCCCAAAAATCATACAGGCATCATCATCATCCTTATCATTATCAACATCATCCTTCACCGGTGTGGAAAGCAACGGGAAGCTACCACACCTATAATTCCCTAGTAAAGCTGCAAAGCATAGCATGAAAATGCTATGATTGCAATGAAAGACCTGCCCTCGAGCAGAATTACTATGGATGGATATTATATGCCACATCACTGATGTTTTACCTGTTACACTATTAGAATTTAGTGCTGTCGTTTGAGCCTCCAAATATTTGGTAGAACATGATCTTATGACCAACTTTGCATTTTTAAATTGTAAATCAAAGACTTCTTTATTTTAAAAAAATATGAATGTTAATGAAGATAATTAAAAAAAATAAAGTGATCCCTCTACAGGCCTTAGGGAAAGTAGGAGATTTAAGGCTCCCATATTTACAATCAGCTCAGTTGTCAGCCCTATATAACAGCTGCCTCTATTTTAGAACATGCAGATTGGTTCTCATTTTTTATAGTGAAAATCAGTAATCATCTATTCCATGGCATGCCCAATGATTATATAAATACTCTTTTATGACTTATCCAGTAAACATGTAAACAGAATTTTGTATATATATATATATATATATAATAGAAAAGACTACAATGATATTGCCATATTAAGAAAATGGCAGAAGAAAGATTACCAAAAATTATTATGGATTGGATACCAACAGAGAAAAGAAGAAAGGGACAACCGAGAAAGGCTTGGATGAAGGGAGTACAAGCAGCCATGAATACTCAAGGATTGGCACTGAACCAATGGATGAATAGAGAAGAATGGCATTTGGTTTCCAGAAAACGGTGATAGCTGTTACGACACCAGATTTGATTGATTGATATATATATGAATTACTATACAGAATAGAAATAATATCTAGTGACATTTTCATAGGTTGCAGGGATGTTGGCTAATTCTTTGATAAATGAACCCCTAGTTTGAAAGTAATTCAATACTGGCGTATCACAATTATGTATTATATCCTTTACCTACTTTTTTAATTTTATAGATTAATTATTAATGCTTTTAACAATTTTGCTTGATTAACTTTTAGTCACCCCTCCTCTATGTCTCTCTCTCTCTCTCTCTCTATATATATATATATTCCTTCAGTCTTGCCCTTTTAGATAATTCTGTGCCATGTATCCCTCAGCCCATATAGAGACACGACCTGTCAAGAGAGGATTTTAACTCTAGATCATATAATACTTTTTGACCACAGGACATGGAGGACGTCCCTGAATGAGTGATCAGCTCAATGGCGAGGTCACCTCTGAAACAAAACGACAGTTAAGACACACCATCTACTCATGCATTTACACTACATAAGACAAATATAATATGGGTGATTATGATGACCAAATGGTGTTCAGAGACTATTTGGGTTTGAGTTGTTAAATGAAAAAATTCTAAACTTGTTCCACCTGAGATCAAACCCAAGTCTATTGGATCCAAAGCAATGATGTTACCTGTACACCATAAGTGAGACCATTAAGTTTAATTTAATAAAATGTTACGTTTCCTATCCTTACACTGAGAATCATTATAAAAACAATACATTGCATAAAAACAGTTCAGCATTCTGTGCAAATAAATAAAGAGAAAAGAAAAATTAATTCTTACCAGTTTTTTTTTGGGGGGGGAGGCTTTTCACTTTGAAACTTCCTTCTTATTTTTATGTATATTATGTAAGGCATGTAAACAGTTTGTAAAGAGAACTAACCTGAATGTTAGCATAGTGGGCTCATTTTTTTAAGAGAATAAAATGTGCAGTGGTATCACATATCTCTATTAATCAGATAATATCATCTCTATATTTTTAACAAGATTCTGCCACAGCATTGATAAGGTTTATTTCTAGTGATGGAATTATGTCCAATGATTTATGACCTACATATTTAAGTGCACATCCAATTATTATATATTGTGAGCCCTAAAATAAAATAACAATTTAGAGATAATTCATAGATCATCATCAAATTGGAAAAATAATAAAAGTACAATTACTAAACAAGAACTTTTGTGTTAATACAAATTTTATCAAAAGATGCCAATTTGAATCAAGATGATTACCATTTAAGTAACTCATAACTAGAGTCCGGATTACCATTTAAGTAACTCATAACTAGAGTCCGGATGTTAGGCACGTAAAAAAATCAGAAAGGCACTAAAAGCATTAATATAGGTACTAAAAATTCAAAATAGGCTCTTACAAAAAAATGAACAACATAACTTTTTACAGTCTTACGTTAAGAATATAAACATATGCTATCAATAGGATGCGAAGATATCAGAGATGCTTTTGAGATTTGTTTTGCTTTTTACAAAGTGCACAACCATCACTTGAGAATATTTCCGCACCAAATTCTTTCAAGAAATTGGTCAGTTTGTCTTTTACTGTTGTCCGCTCTTTAGGTATCTTAAAAAAACTGTTCTAAAGGTAAAAAAAAAAAACAGCTACATATACTTGCTGCACCACTTTGTCCTTTTAGCACCTGTCTGTGAGTGAGGACTGAAGACTGAATTCAGTGTAACCTACATCAAAAATAATATTGCCAGTCACCTAAAGGTTTTCGGCACCAGGTGTGAGACATAAAGGTTTTCGGCACCAGGTGTGAGACATAGAAAGAAAGCTTGAGCCATCTACCCTCTTTGTCACTCAGCAATGTTTGTATTGAAAAGAAGCAAAGAAGTTTTCTCCATGCCTTAGAGCCGGAACATAATACAATGGGACATAGCATAGGGCCAATTTCGCTTTTAACGGTAATGCACATGAGGGTGGAAAAGAAAAATAACAATATTAACCTAACAGGAGTTTGCATTTTGAGGGGGGAAATCATCTACCTGCTAGGTTATTGGGGTTTATTCCACCCCCTTATCCTAAAAAGAACACTCAAAAAACTTCTATGATGAATGATTTGTGCAATTGAGTGGGGTCCCTTTCATTGAACTACTGAATTTCCCCATTTCGAGGAAAACAATTGCCAAGAGGCCATTTATATGGCTGAAATGTGAAAATAGGTATTTATAGGTAAGAAAAGATACTTTGGTGGAAAACTCTAGGGTCCGTTGGGATGAACTTATATGAAGATCACGGGGACAATAGCGAGAGAAAAAAACTAGAGGCATTTTCCCTAACTTTCGGAGGTCTCTACTCATAAAACACAAATTAGTTCTCATTATAGAACGTAATTGCTTACATGCCATAATATACATAAAACGAACAAAATTTTATGGATTGAAAAGCTGGGAGCTAGATGAAATGATGTTACATATCAACTCCCTATTCTATTTTGTAGTGGTTTTGGGGATTTATGTTTACAACAAAGAATAAAAGATATATTGACTTAGGCTTTCACGGCCGGAGTTACTATGATCTTGCAGAAGATTTCCGGGCTGTTGGCCGTGGTCTTGAGGCTTGTAGTTCCCCAATGTTTCGCCAGAGACTGCATCCTCAAGGGTTGTCTTGAGATGCCGGACGCAGTCTCTGGCGAAACGTTGGGGAACTACAAGCCTCAAGACCACAGCCAACAGCCCGGAAATCTTCTGCAAGATTATCATAAATAAAAGATACTTTATTAGTTATTCATTAGCAATGTATTACAAAAGAAGCACAGTAAATTAAACCACATACATCTTAACAGGTAAGTAAACCAACCACTATTTTTTAATTATAATCAATCTTTCTATCTAGTTACTCGGCAGATGTTGTCCTGCCTGAACGTTCAGTTGTCGTGTCATGGCCGGATGATAAAAATATTAGTTACTTCTTCACCGTAAAATTCATTAATTAATAAGTTTGCAAAAAAACTACTCAGTCATCTGTTGTGGCTCAAGCATCACATTATAGTCACACAGAATATGTTAGTAATGCAGATGACTGCACATTTGACATAAAGAAAAATTCCTATAACCGATCGCAGCACCATCTACCGGGTCCACTTGTTAATCTAAACTATCCGGGGACCCACTCAAACACACACAAAAAAATTTAATCAAAATCAATCCAGTTGTTAAGTTTTCAATTTCAGATTTCAAGTAAACCTTCACTTATAATTGTATGATTTCGGTCATATAGGATATACTGAGTTTCATTATAAAACATAAAAAATTGTGACCACTAGAGCGATTTTTAAATTTTCACTTAATGTGATTTCCTACATTTAACGGTTTTATAGGCTCCAATTATGAATCTAAATCATCCAGGGACCCAATCAGACACACAAAAAATTTCATCAAAATCGGTCGTCATTTAGGCAGTTTTTAGTTTCAAGTAAATCTCCACTTCTAATTGTCCAATTTTGCTCATTTTTTTGATAAACCCTACCTCTGTTTATTTTAATAGGATATACTGAGTTTTGTTGTGAAACATCAAAAAATGTGACAACTAGAGCGATTTTTAAACTTTCGTTTCAGGTAACTCCTAAATGACTTTAGAACATAATAGATAACGGCTAAATACTCGCCGCATCTGAAATCCTGTATATACAAATTTTCACAAAGATCGGTTGAACGGTTTAGAAGACTTTAGAGGACAAACAGACAGACATACATGTGGTCAGGTGTCGCACCGCACACACAAATGGTAGTCAGAGAACGTGGTTTATTTATTGTGGTCAGGTGTCGCACCGCACGCACAAATGGTCGCAGATGCGTGGTTTATTAAAAGGGGGAATCGCAACCCCCACACGTGAGTGATTTCCATAACAGGATAGTGAACAACTATTTATACTTAAACAAAGCAAGAGGGGCGTTGTTTAAAAGATAACTTTAATAAACAAGTTGGCTTAATAAAAGTAAATTAACAACAAAGAAATGATGGCACTCGATCAAACGATCAAAGTAGCCGAACAAAAAAAAAACAAATAAATAACATACCATACATCACACCACACTCACACAGATGTCCGAGTTTCGGGGATATCCTCTTCCCTAAGATACCATTCCGAGCTCCTCAACTATCATGCTGATTAGCATTATTAAAAACACAGTCATTGTCTTGTATTTAATAAGAAAGATGAATCAACGGCTACCTTCTATGGGCCCGAGGTAAGCCATTTTCCTGATAAGATATCCTCTTTGGAAATCTGATCCACGTTAATAGAAACAGCAAATTACAAAACCCGATCCCGGAGTAAAATGTAGCAATCTGCGTGGTTTTCATTTGACCCACTTATGGTAGTCAGAGAACGTGGTTTATTTATTGTGGTCAGGTGTCGCACCGCGCGCACAAATGGTCGCAGATGCGTGGTTTATAAATAAGTAACATACCATACATCACACCACACTCACACAGATGTCCGAGTTTCGGGAATATCCTCTTCCCTAGACGGTCGGACCAACTCAAACAGGCCTCTTCTTGGCCTCAAGACAACTTGTCTACGTAGAAGTCCATGTTTTAACTTTCCAGTCGCATATTGATCTGGAACCGGATTCCACTCTTGAATCCGTTAGTACAACCAAAACGCCGATTGCTAGGATGATCGAATGATATAGTTCTGTAGGTGCACTATGTATATAAAGGTTCCGAGGTAGAGGGGGAATGCGCCGTAGACATGTGCGGCAGGAAGGATAAAGAGGGAAGGGGTAGCCCCTAGGAGAACATGGGTATTGGCATATTTCACAAATGTTCCTGTGTAGGGAGGAGAACAAAGATACTACACTGAACCGAAAAATGCACTTTCGGTTCAATAACTCCCCCTGCGCCCTCCGGGTAAAAAGAAAACAGTCCATAAACTTCAAAACAATGTCAGGTAGAAAAATCCCACGTTGGGAGGGGCACATCAACACTATCAGATTCCAAGCGGTAAACTTGAACACAAATCTCCATCGTCCCCTAAATCACAATCACCACACTCGCTTCTATGTTGACTATACAGGCGCTGACAATAAACTCCATCTGGACTCAGTCGCCATAGTACAACTCTGCGGTGTTCCAGGTGAAGAACAGGGTGACGATACCATAATTGGATTGCCGGATCGCAATCCCGCTCCACCGCTATCCAGAAATCTGTAGTTACAGAACCACCATGTCGGTCGGCTGGATCCACCAAGCGCTCGACTGCCGAACATTCCAGGTTGCGTCGTCGTGCCAATATTAAGGAAGGAAAGGTAAACTGAACAAAAAACAGGCGAAGACAGGAAAACGGAACCTCAAACATTCTAATTTAACATATGACGTAATACAAAATGTTTTCAGAACAAATATCTAGTTTAACGTATGACGCAACAAACATCCTTGGATTTAATCCACCACAGGACATAGTTTTACTTGACTAACATGTTGTTTCATGACATGGCCATCGACGTTTTCCAATTCCAGGGTAACTGGTGTAAGAAAGCGTTTCACAATATAAGGTTCAGACCATTTAAACATGAGCTTTCCCATACGTTGCTCCCCAACCAAAAGGATGGCACAATCAGCTCATACACCGATGTCCATAAATAGCTTTCTAAATATCCCAACACATATATATCTACTACGCCGAAACATACTCTTGAATACAGTTTACGTAACATCTTTACATTACCTTCAACATCCATACCTAGTAAACTCAATTTTCGGACCAGCTTGTCCTTGACTGCAACATCAGTCCAACTAGGCATGTTTACAATGTACAATGAACAAAAGATGTAAACAACTATAAGCGAACGTAGTTTAGTATACATAAGTCACTCACTGTTTACATACAAAGAAAGATGAGTCAATATCATTTACGTGAAAATAGTTCAAACGCGTAAATAAATACTTTTCAATAACTTTAACATAGATACCAAGTATCGAAAACAAATAGTTATCCACGGGATAATATCTCTGAAAAATGTCGATTTTCTAATTCCAAACTTCATTTACGACCATGCAGAGTGTATACCCTTGTTTTGGCACTTGAATCCAAAACTCCAAAACTTTAGTGGAAAATTTTAAATCGATACTACTTGAACCACTGTCAATAGAATACAGCATATCTTTCAAAGCCGAAAGATACAAAACCAAATATGTGGGGGTTACGAAACCCTAAACCACGCTTCTGACTACCATTTGTGGGGGTTACGAAACCCGGGGCACGCCGTAGCGTAGTGGTTAAGGCACTGCGCTACAAGTCGGAAGGTCGAGGGTTCAAGTCCCGGTGGGTCAGGATTTTTAAACTGACCAAAACCTTCTGGCAGCACTATGGCCCTGGGGTCGACTCAGCCTCTAACGGAAATGAGTACCAGACGCTTGTTCTGGGGTAAAGGCTGCCGTCACGCAGGGCTGACAACCCGGCTGACTTCAAGTGCCAATTGTCCAGAAAAAGTAGGTGCCTTAACCTCCTACTACCCCAAGGGCCTCCCGAGGCCTGTTGTGGGATTACTTTACTTTATATATAAGACCATTCCATATAACTGTAGTTTTAGTTTGAAAAAAATCAAATTGAAACTAGTCAGATTAAGAGTAATTTTTTGTTTATATAGTTATTGAAACTCCATGGCATGAGAGGCTTAAAAACTCCTTGGTCTATCAGCTAGCTGCTGGACTCATGTCAGTCACAAAGGCAGATGTATAAGGATTGGCATGTGCACATAGGCCAGTCCCCAGCCATTAAGTTAGTTTCCTCAGCATGTATCACTATGTAGCTAATTAAATTCCTCACGATGCTGGGTGAGGATTGGTCCCATATACTCTCCAAAATTACATGAGAAAATTTGTTCTGTTATTGGGCATTTCGTGGAGATAGTTTCAAAGCACTTAATCTGACACAGGGATCTGATGAACAAGCACTGCAGTTGTAATGCTCTACTTGTGCCATGCAGTTATAGGGACTCAAAACCAGTATAATCCTACACATGGTTCTTTTGTATTTGATGAACAAAAAGCACTGCAGTTGTAGTGCTGATACTTATTTGTCAAACCAAGCAGTTAAATTATTGAGATTCAAATTAGAATAATCCAACACAGGAACTTACTTTTTTTTTTATAGTTGTTTCTTGACTCACCTCATACTTCTTAACTCCCTTGCATATCTAGATTTCGTCACTGTATTTGTGACATTCTCAATGCTGTTCACGTTCACAACTGAAGTCCAATGGTCTCCTCTCCTGTAGACTGACCTCCAGAGTCAAGAAACAACTAAACAAAATTAAAATAAACCTCATAGTGTTATTTCCTACCTACATAACTTAACAGGAACTTACATATTTTACTTGCATAATTATAGTGTTGCAGTTGTAAAGCTGTACTTATTTGTTGTTATAAAGCAAATGACAGGTGAAATGTAAAGAAGTGTCAAACTAAAAATGGAGCATAATGTGTTATATATTGTGTGTTTACTTTATTAAACATTATTACAACAATATAAAATGTTGAGGTATATCTACATATGGTTTATCAATAATTTTAAATACACATATTTCAAATTACAAAACATTATGTCTCATGACAAATAACATATCCTATCGGAGACGTGTTTGAATTTAATGTGATTATATTGACTGCACCATAGCCGAGTGGTTAGGGCAAGAAGCTTTGGCACAGAGCTATGGGACTTGCACCGGTTCAAGTCCCCATAGAGGAAGAAATTTTTCTCGTGGAATTTCGGCAGTATGGGACCGGTGCCCACCCAGCATCGTGAGGCATTTGGGTAGCTACAATAAGTAGCAACTCCAGGTTGAGAAGGCCAGCTATAATGACTGGGGGACCCTACCTGCTTACCGCATGTCACCCCTACACTGGCTAGATGATCGTCTACCTGTGATTAACACATGTTGATGTGAGGCCAGCAGCTGGCTGGTAGGCCAAAGGCCTTCTAGGCCTGTCTTGCTTGGAGTTTATAAATATTGAGTGAATGATCATCCATCTCTGTGATTAACACATGTGGATGTGAGGCCAGTAGGTGGCTGGTAGGCCAGGTCTGTTGCCCCATAAAGTTTTTACACAAAGTCCATATTAAATAATTCTTTGGAATGTTTCATTATTTTGTCTTCAGAGAACAATCTGTTTTGCATTCTTTCCCTACAGAATATGGTGATGTCGAGTTACACACATCCTTTAGCTCTGTGCAAAGGCCCTAGACCACTTGTATATGATTAGGGGCAGTAAAATAGGTTTTTTAGATTTCTTGTGACAAATCAGTACAAATAGTAAAGTGTGTCCCATGCCACAGCGGAATGGATTAAAGAATGGTGTGTTGGTTCAGAGCTATGGGACTTGTGCTAATTTGAGTCCCCCATGGGATAAGAAAGTTTCTCGTGGAATTTTGGTCAGTATAGGACTGTGTCCACCTAACAACATCAGCGATTAGGATAGCTACAATGAGTAACAGCTCTAGGTTGAGAAAATCATTTATAATGAGTGGGGGACATGGTATTTGTTGACCACATGTCGCCCCTATGCTGGCTGGATGATCCTCCTCCACCTCTGTTATTAGCACATATGGATGTGAGGCCAACAACTGAATGGTACACTAAGGGTTTCCTAGGCCTATATTGCCATGGAGGAGTATTTTGAGGTAGAAAACTACTGATCAGAAACTTAATTTCATGCTCAATGAAATATTGACTTATTAATAAGTGTGATAAAATTGGATTGTTTCTAACTTACTGTCTATTAGCCTAGTTAATATAACTAAATGTCATGTTTAAACTAGAGATCTGTTCAAATCTTGGATTAAGAAATTATTCTCTAAAGTTATGTTAAGTATGAGTTAACGCTTTTTGTAATAAATAAGTAGTCTATTCATCTTACCTCATAGTAGTTTTTCCTATACTGTTCAAAATGGAATATCTTATTTATGAACCATGTACTGCACACTGTCGGATATGTAGCAAAACCTCTTCCGCTTCCAATGTGTAAGCAATATTTTTTTTTAGTTTTATATTACGTTTACACATATCAATCTTGAATTTAAATGGCTAAAAAAACTCACACTAACCTTAAATTAATTTTTATCTGGAATAGGTTATTAATAAACTTTAATTGAGTCAATGTATCTTATCTCATATATTGTTGAAATTCTTGAGAACATGTTTGAGTATCTCTGGATACTATCATCAGCTCTTTCTGGCTCCAATCTAATTTTAAGAGAATGTAATTTATTAGAATTAATAGATGATAAATTAGTTCGGAGTTCAGTTCAATTCAGTGAATGATTGCTTTATAAATCTTTAAAATTTGTTTCTTTGATTAAGTTTCGTATTACTCCTGTAAATATTATTTAAAATTTAAATATGTGGAATGATAAACAAAGGATCCATTGTGGAAATGTGTGAAAGTAGACAACTAGTTCACACTCCTCTGAATCTATTGAATTATCAAAGAAGAAACATTGGAGAGATAATTCTCCTCAATAAACCCCATTAAACCATATATACCTAACCCGGTAACTTACTCACTGGAACTATTGAACCCGTAAGTTCATAGCTGCTTGGAGATAAGCTGTTCCATACAGCCCTATCCTGAGCTTATGTTAATTAAATACTAATATTGCTGGTACTAGGTCATTGTATGTTATCAATACTAATAAAATTCATATCAAATTCTGTTGAGGTGAATAGTCATATGATGAAAGTTAAAAATTGAAATGTACCTGTTGGCAGGTGCCGTCGTCCTCAACTTTGTTAAAATATTGTAACAAGTAGCAGAAGCTCAACTTGCCGAAGATGGAAGATAACTTCCAAAAGCGCTCCAGTTAATTATATATACAATATTTTAACAAAGTTGAGGAAGACGGCACCTGCCAACAGGTACATTTTAATTATTAACTTTCATCATATTGTATGTTAATAGTATACATGATGCATAATAAGATACTTAGAGAATTTAATATTAGAATATTCATTAATTCTTAACTAACAAACCACTGGCATGGACATAAGCTCTCCATACATCCCTATCCTGAGCCAATGTTTTTCAATTATCCCCTGTATAATTAGCCTCCCTCAAATCATAGTTAATGTTATTCTCCCTTCTCATTCTTGGCATACCTCTGATTTTCCTGCAAGGAGTTTCCATCCCCATTTTCTTTCCCTATTTGTGCCATATGTCCTACCCATCACAGTCTACAAGACTTAACTATTCTTATTTCATCTGGTTTCCCATAATGATAATGTAGCTCACTGCTATGTAGTCTTCTCCATTCATCTGTCCGTCTCTGGTCCAAAATTTTTCCTAAGAACTTTATTCTCAAATACTTGTAATCTTTTCTCCTCCCTTAAAGTAAGACTCCATGTTACACATTTTTTTTTATTTACATAAATACTACAACCCGTGTTTCGCCATTGGTATATCACGGGATATTTACAGTTTTACAATTGTTCTAGTTCTTGTAGTTGACAGAAGGTTCTCGTAAGAAATTCTGCAACGTTGACTGTGTTAAAATGGAACTTCAGAATATTTGGCAGAGTAGCAATTTGTAGTAGTATAGCTGGTCGATCTCTGGAGAACATGTTGCGTTCAGTCATCAGATGGTGGGTGGTCTGCAGTGATTTTTATGGGCAGTTGCAATAAGGTGAAGCAGTTTTGTTCATTTTGTGTAGGTAGGATTTAAATAGCCCATGGTTGATGAGAAATTGTGTGGTTATATAGTTAGGCCATAGAGATTGGGACAGTCTATAGAGTATGTTGGGGATGAACATTTTGGTATGGAAGGTGTCATTTGATTTGGTGTAAATTAAATTCCAGATTGTTTCATAGTATTCTTTTAATAACTGCTTGCCTCGTGTTATAGGGATGAAGTTGTAGTCGATAGTAGTTTTGTAGCTGGCGGCTATTTTAGCCAGATAGTCAGCTCTCTCATTCCCTCGAAGACCTGCTTGACCTTTAACCCAGTGGAGGTCAATCTTACTCATCTTTTTGAGTACGATTAGCTTTTCTCTGATTTGGATCGCCAAAGGGTTGGTTGTTTTTCTATTAGCTATGGCTAGAAGAGCGGCTTGTGAATTTATGTGGATAGCATATGTTGAAGTTACATCTTTTTGTAGTTCAGTTCAGTCAGTTGCCATTTGAATTCCAAGGGGTTCTGCCTGGAAGACTGAGCATTCTATGTCAAGTCTTTTCATATTGGTAAATACCTCCTTTGAGTTTTTCTCGGATACCATACCTGCACCCACATGTTTAGCTGTTTTGGACCCATCCGTGAATATTAAGTAGTCGGCATTCCCTACAGTTCCAGTTGAATATATTCCTATATAGTTATCTTTGGGATGAATTCCTTTTATTAGTGTTGGCATTTCAGTTTTTTCAGTAGAGGGATTATAGCATTGGTGACTTGGCCTCTAGATATTGCTTTAATGTCGTGTAGGAGTACAGTTGGATCCATGGGCATGACACATGCTAGAATTTGGAGAGCATTATATGAAACTGTTCTGTATGCTTTTGTTGCAAAAAGAAGAAAGTGTCTTCGTATTTGATTCAATTTGGTTTTAGCCCGTTTGGAGATTTGTGGGCTCCAGGAATCTGCAGCATACAGTATCATAGGGAGAATGGCTTGATGATAGATTGTCATAAGATGATGGAAGGACATGTCCCAAGACGCCTTGGAACATCTGACTAGCATATTTCAGAGATGTATATTTTATTTTTCAGGTATAGTGAATTAGGATACCAGTCCATTTTATGGTCTATCATCACCCAAATATTTAATTTTAGTTACCGCATTTAGGCCCCATTCTGTAACTATTGGGTGATTGGCATATGTGTCTTTCTTTCTGACATACATAGGCATTAGAGAAGATTTCTCCTTAGAGATTACAAGTTTGTTTCTGCAACACCAATCTTGCAGTGTTAATTGGAGCGTGTTAAGTATGTGATCATGGGAAATACCATTAAGTATAATCATTATGTCGTCCGCATACACCACGGTCTTCAGGTCAGGTACGTATGCCAGCTCTGAAATAAATCCACTTTATTCCACAGAGTGGGACCTGAGACAGATTCTTAGGGGCATCCTTTGGTGATGTTCTTACTTCCTTGTCCGAAGTGAGCTGTACGGTCATGTAGGAAGTCCACTATGATATTATAGATGTTTGAAGGGCAGTTTGTTTCTCGTAAACACGCTTTGATACTTGGGTGCCAAGCATTGTCAGAGGCGCCACTGATATCCAGGGGTAAGGGGGCAGGATTTCATCCTCTTCTACTTTGGTGTATGAAATCTGAGACAGCTTTGATGGCATCAGAAGAGGATTTTCCAATGATGTACACATCCATTTAACTGGGAGAATAACATTTTTATATATTTTCAGTTTAATATTTACATTTTTCATGCATACATGAAAAGTAATACTGACAATGATTATCCATTTTATAATACTACAAAAATGGTGCCAATGGACTTAATTCTAAGGTTTGTGGGTTCAAGCCCAGCCAAGGACAAAGGATTTTTAGGGCATAATAACCTTTAATGTGACTTTATTCAGAAGGGAAGTAAACCATTTGTTCATTAAATAAATAAAAAATATTACTATAACACTAGAATAATTTATAGTCATCGAATGGTGTGTATTTTCCAAAAATAAATAAAAAATAGAATCTTACCACTAATGGTAAAACATTCTGAAATATTAATACACTCACATGGCATCACTTTAATAGCATTATTTGTTAAGTGTAAACTGTTCTTTTTTTTTTTTTTAATTTCAGCTCTCATATCCAACACTTTCTGATGTTGGTGAAATGTGCAAAAGATACCAACTCTGCTCTCTGTCCAGAATTTAATTAATTATTTTTCAGCATATTTATCATTTCATGTTTTTAAATTTACAAATGTTTTTCTTTAATTATCTTGTAGGTCTATATAAGATGTAACTGAGGTGGGATTAATTCACTGTTTTCTTCTATTGCAAGTTTATTAATATATAAAAAAAGGGTAGTAGATGATTTACTGGAATATTTTGATCAAAAATGTCTCTATAAGTCCTGTCTTAAAACCTGAAATAATTATGAATCAGTTATTTTAAAATTAACGTGTGAATTAATCTCAAACGTGGATTATCTATCGTCGGTGTATCATAGATGGGTGTAAAAAGATTCCAAGTTACCATAAAATATAATCACTATTAACAATATAAGATTTTTTTCTGCTTTAAAATTGATTTTTTATTTGTGGCACAGAAAAAATATCTTCTTTTCTGGTTAAATAACTAGGTTTTTTGCAATTTAAAGATCTCTCCATCTTACCCAGATAATATATGAATGTATCTACAACTAATTTTATGTTAAATATCTGACAAATTCAGTAAAATTAATAGACGTTGTTCCATGAAGGTTGAGACATGACCTTGGATGTGCACTGGATGAAATTCATCCCCTTGAGTAGGGGTAGTGTTTGCATTCTTTCCCAAAATAGTGTACTGTTAGTCAGAAAGATATTAGTTGGTGGAGTGTTGTGCTTTGCTGCCAATATGCAGTAAATTAGTCAAAGGCAAAGTATTGCACAGCTAAACTAGGGAATTGATAGGGAATATTCATAAATTTATGAAACAAGAAGCAGAAAACTTAAAGCAAATACAACTAAGAGTAAGTAGAAGTTTCTGAGAAAGAGTACTGAATGACTGCAATAAACTCAATGAAGTATGATACAAACAATAAGGTGGGCTTATCTTTCTCAGCTCTCTGCAAAAGGAGGATTCGGAAGAAACCAGTTTTGATCGGGATTTGGTAAGACATGTTATTTACAATATATATAAAACTGAAAATGCAACGTGAAGTAAAACCAAATTATGGAGAATTATTCGTAAAATGGGTTCCGATGAATGAAAACTATGGTCAATAGAAAGACCACAAAGGAAAAATCTGATATTAGAACAAAGAGTACTAGATATTTAAGGCAAAATGCAGACAATTAGGTAGGCCAATCGTAAAAATGGATGAAATGTTACATTCATGCCAGCCACACTAAGCTGAACAGTTGGACAGACAGTTTCCAGATGAATTTTGTTCTCATTTCAAAGGGCCAGACAGCAGTAATTGTACGTACAGGAGAAGAGGCACGATTTGTAAAAAAAAATGCACTCCTTATTTTTAAGTCTGAGCACAAAACTGGAGATTATTATTGCAACATGACTTTTTCTAATTATTATAAATCAATAACAGAAATATTAATTCCAAATTCCCAGAAATCTCTGTAGTCGCTGTGGACAATGCATCATATCATGATGTAGTGGAAGATCTGCACCAACTTTAAATTCTAACAAATCTACCATGCAGGAATGGTTGTCACCCAAAGGGATATCATTTTCATCATCTGCTTTCAAACTGGAATTTATCAACAGATCAAACTCAACAAGCCTAGTTTAAGAAGTTTAAAATTGATTTAGTTCTGGCAGGTAATGGACATTGTGCACTGCGACTACCTCCATATCATCCAGAACTCAATCCCATTGAAAAGATTTGGAGTGTTGTTAAAGAGTTGGTCACTGAAAAAAAAAAATCTGACTTCAATATTACGGTGCTATAAAGCTAGTTCCCGCACTGTAGCCGAGTGGTTAAGGTAGAAAGCCTTGGCGCAGAGCTATGGAACTTGCGCTGGTTCAAGTCTCTATGGGGAAGAAATTTTTCTCATGGTATTTCGGCCAGTATGGGACCGGTGCCCACCCATCATTGTGAGGCATTTGGGTAGCTACAATAAGTAGCGGTTTCAGGTTGAGAAAACCAGCTATAACAGCTGGGGATACTTGGCATGCTGGCCACATGTCACCCCTACACTGGCTAGATGATCATCCAGCTCTGTGATTGAAACATATGGATGTGAGGCCAGCAGTTGGCTGGTCGGTTAAGGGCGATCTAGGCCTGTCGTGCCATGGAATTTATTTATAAAGCTAGTTCATAAGGAGTGCAACAGTATCAGTTATGTCAAAGGATTGGTTTTCACAGTACCAAAAAGCTAGGGACCAGGAAGAGAAGTATACGGCAATAGAAGTGTCAATAGATGCCTTAGCTGAGAATGTACTTAGGAGGAAATGACAGTGAATATAGTGAAACAGATTTTAGTTCTAATTCAAGTGATTCAGAGGGATAAACGTCAGATGTGGAGCTGTGTAGTATACAGTGAAGAACATCAACAACGTAGCAAAAGGAATTTCTTTATACAAGTACAATGGCTTATTTATTTTCATTACATTAAATTTGAGGTTCTTGTATCCAATATAATCAATGTAAGTGCTGAGAGTATTGTTTCACTTAAAAATAATATTAATTAATATTAAAATTAATAATAATAATTCCATAGCACGACAGGCCTAGAAGGCCCTTTAGCCTAAAACAGCCGGCTGTTGGCCTCACATACACATGTGTCAATCACATAGGTATATGGTCATCTAACCAGTGTAGGGGTGACATGTGGTCAGCATGTCGAGTCCCCCAGCCATTATAGCTGATTTTCTCAACCTGGAACTGCTACTTATTGTAGCTACCCAAATGCCTCATGATGCTGGGTGGGAACCAGTCTCATACTGGCCGAAATACCATGAGAAAATTTCTTCCCCCATGGAGACCCGAAGCAGTGCAAGCCCTATAGCTCTGTGCCAAGGCTTCCTGCCTTAACCACTTGGCTACAACGCAGGACATTAATTAATATTAATGAAAATAATTTCTGATAAGTTATTGGATTACATTAACTTTATTCTCATTTTCCTCCAGTTTTAAGGAATTAACATGGTACATAGTTACTTATTTCATTTTTGATTCACGGTTAATATTTGCATTATGAGTACTAATCACATATTTGTAATTATGGGGACAAGCCTACTGACAAGGACCCTTACCACACCCCTAAGATTGCCTGCAAAAGCTTTGTAGGTCATGTCTCATCTGAGATGGAACGAGTTCTCTCTCTCTCTCTCTCTTTTTTTTTTTTCAAACTGATGTTTCATAATTTTAATTTATAATATATATGAATGGAGAAAACTACATGGTCTTTATAGGAACCCAGATATAATAAGAACAGTTAAGTCTCGTAGATTGTGATGGGCAGAACATGTGACACGAATGGGGAATGAAAGATGTGCATGGAAATGTCTTGTAGGAAAACGCCCAGTTGGTAGACAAAGAATGAGGTGGGAGAATAACATTAACTATGATTTGAGGGAAGTAGATTATACAGGGGATGATTGGAAAACATTAGTTCAGGATAGGCATGTATAGAGAGCTTATGTCCATGCGGCCATGAACCTACGTGTTTGATAGTGCTAATGGATTAGTTAGTTATATCCCAAATATATAAAACTAATTACTCTAAAATTATGGGATGAAAGTCGACATTCAAATTTAGTTTATTTCTGATTACTTGGTTTTAAGAGGACTTGTAGAAATGTTCTGTATTCACAAAAATTGGTTGCTGTTTTCATGACTAGCTTTGAATTGCAATGGTAATGGCTTGAAATGTTAAATAATGTTGTAAATTATAAAAAAATAATGCTACTTACAAAGAAACTGTCAACCATTTCATGCCGAAACCTACCTTGAAATTTCTTCCAGAGAAGCATTGTTACGTACAAAGGCCATATCCAAAAAAATCATCTGCCTTTTTAACTGTAAGGCATTAAAATCCAGTGCCAAATCTCTTATTTAAACTGTAAGGAAATAATACAACTGCTGAATTGGTAGATTGGATAACCCTAACTACCTGCTGTCCACGCCACATCTCACCTTACTCCATCATGCTAATAGTCAAGCAGGGATGTATATCTGCTCCATACAGTGGGTTGCCATTGCTGGATTCTGGCTTCAATTTGTGGGCCTTGCAGTTAAAATGCAGGTAAATTTATGGATCTTTCCGGGAAATTCTCGTATAAGACTTGAAAACATAATAATAGTCCCTTCGATTGGTTGCTGGCCAAAGGAAGGCAAGACCAGTGATGGGGCTGCCATCTTATAGCCTCTGGTCAGGCTTTTCTGGAGAAGAAAAGAAAATGAAGGAAAGAAGAAATGGAAGAAAGGAAAGACTCCCTAGCCCTCGGATGCCCTAATAGTGTCGGGGTCGAAAAAACAAGAGAGGTTAGATAGTAAAGTTAGAAGAGTGCAAAACACAAGTAAGTGGAAGAAATGTTTTGCTCAGCTTGGGCACCTTGTGGTCGCCATCCACATATCCCCCAGATGAGGACCCCTGAGGTATGGTAGTGAAGCATGGACATTAAAAAGACAACATGAAATTAGAATAACGGCTTGTGAAATGAGATTCATGCGCAAGACAGCGGGTTACACCAGATGGATCGGAAAAGGAACACCAATATCTTAAAAGAATTGAAGCCTACACCAATTTTGGAATATATTAAACAGTACCAACTAAATTGGAAACACCATCTAGAAAGAATGAGTTCAAATCGGATCCCCAAAGCTGTTTATAATTATATACCAAGAGGACGAAGATCACTGGGCCGTCCTATGAAATGCTGGAGGGAAAATTTTCTATAGGATTGTAACAGGCCTTGGCCTAATACTTAGAAAGAAGAAGATTTATGGATATGGCCTTTGTACATTACAACACTTATCTAGAAGAAATTTTGACATGCAGTGGTTGACAATTGCCTTGTTAGCATTGTGATTCAAAGCCATGTGTGAAACAGTCACAAATTTTATTAACTCAATATAAGTATAGTTTTTTTATCTAATGAAAGGCACAGGTAAAGAATTAGCAAAGTCTTAATTTAATATTGTTTATTTTTTATTATTTCACTCACCTCATACTTCATAATTCATAGAAGACCCTGGGTTTCTTCACATAATTTGTGACATTGTCAATGTCACAAATTATGTGAAGAAACCCAGGGTCTGCTATGAATTATGAAGTATGAGGTGAGTGAAATAATAAAAAATAAACAATATTAAAGAACCTCATAGTGTTATTTCCTATCTACATATCTTAATTTAATATTAAAAATATCAACTCACCTCATATTTTGTTTCCTTTTTAGACCAGTTTCGGGATAGTTATTCCACCATCAGTATTTTCACGGCCATTGTTCTGTCATTGTGATCCACTGCTTCTTTCTCCATCTGTTGGTAATATGATGAACCTGAATTCTACCAACATAAGGTTCATCGGTTTACAAACAGATAAAGGAAGAAGCAGAACATCGCCTTGTTAGAATAATGGTCATGAAAATATTGATTATGGAATAATTATTCTGAAATCGGTCTAAAAAGAAGACAAAATATGAGGTGTGATGATATGCTTAATATTAAATTATTAATACCCCATAGTGTTATTTCCTACAAAGTTTAAAAGTGTAATGTATTTTATAAATGTAATATTTAATATTGTTTTTATACAGTATAAGAAAATGTTTTGCATTAATATACAAGTATTGCAATAAAGAAAATGGATTCATTTTCTAACCCTTTATATATAAAATTAGACAATCAAAATGTTATCCCCTTTAATGAAGTTTCTTCCCCGATCCACGCACTGCTTCATCCAAACTTTCCACTGTTGGAAGCAGTGTGAAGGCCATCTTGTGTTATACTCTTTAAGGGTCATATCTAGGACCTCATTAGACTGTAAAAGTCGTTCTCTGCTGAGAAAGTTGCATCCAAAGACATTTTTGCATACTCAAAAATCTGGCAAGGTGACTTCGCAGAGAATGAATCGTGAGCAAACCGATGTAGTTTGAAACCTTGCCGCGTACCTGGCTGCTTTATCCAAGATGTCGGACCTTGAAGACTTTGATTATGTTTTTGGTATACATGGAGAAGAGGAATGTGATAGAATCTACCAAAGAATTCAACTGGAAGAACAGGAGAATCGGCGTAATATCGCACAATGCAGACATCGTCGTATACGGTATTATTTGCGGGATGCAAGCGTAAACATGTTCCTCTAGCAGATGAAAATAACAGAAGTGGTTTTATCGCTGAGAATTCTGGGTAATTTCTTGCCAATATTACGAAACTGACTTTCATGCATGACCAGTTAGAGGGTCGCTAATTCAATCTTTGCACTTGCTCACGGAAAGTCAGCTCACCGGTGATTGGAAGTAATTTGAGTAGAGACTAATGTATTTGCATGCGGTCCTAAGAGTTGCATCACTTCTGCTTTCACTACATCCATGGACTCGAATCTGGTTCCTTTGAGTATAAGTTTGACTTTTTTAAGAAAGAGAAGGAAGTCACACAGTGCTAGGTCCAGATGGTATGGTACTAGAAACTTGTTTTTCACCAAATATCTCTTCACATATAGCATATCTTTTGGTGGCACATTATTCTAATGAAAGATCAGTGAGGTATTCCTCCACAAGAAAGGTCTCCATTGTCACATGCATTCACAAGAGAACCCTAAAATAAAAAAAGTTATCATTCCTTTTAATTTTCTGTTGCACACTTTTGTCTTCCTAGGAGATTGAGAATTCTTCCATTGCATGAATCGTCACACTTAGTCTCTGATTCATATTGAAAAATCCATCTTGTCGCATATAATTTTATTTCAGAAGAAATCAGGATAATTTTCAATGTTTTCAAGAGTGTCAGTACTGCAATTGTTGTTCTTTTGCTTGAGTATGAGGACTTTTGTTACCACATATGCTTTTTTCATGCATGGAACACCATGTAAAATCTAAATATTTTCCTTATAGATAAGTTTAAAAAATTGCTTGACTGTTCATTTGGTGATCTTGAACAATTCTAACTACCTTCTGCATATTCTCTTCAGTTTTCATAGTGGAAGGACAGCCGTATTTTGAATCATCGAATGTCTTACCCTTCTTAAATCTGTCAAAGATTTGTGTGCAAGGTAGACGTTCACCATAAACTTCTGTCGACAAATTGTAAGTAAGTTTCTGTGGCAGATTTGCTGAATTTTGTGAGGAATTTGTTTAACACATTCTAATTTATCTCTCATTATTCTGATAGATCTCGGACGCTGGTATAAGTGAATGAAACTTTGTGTGGTTGTAGAGGAGAGTATATTTATCAATCAAATTTTTTTGAGACTGGGAAACATCTTACCTCAGATTATTGTTGATTTATTCTCGAACATGTTTCAATATAATCTTCCATATAAGTCTGGGCAAGCTGCTGATGATATAGAAGATTAAATCTAGAATAAATCAATAATTTGAAGTAAGATATTTCCCAGTCTCAAAAAAAACTTCATTTAAAGAACCTCAAAATATTACTTCCTAAAATAAACCATCTAATATTTGTCAATGCCTCACCTTACCCTTTGTCATTGAAGTGCCTAGAAATGAGTAATAAAATAAATCTTGTTTCTGATTTAGTGAGATACACAGTGCATCTAAAATCACTTTGCAGTAAAGAAGTGTAAGTGTAAATGTTATCAGCTGTTAAATTGGTAGCTTCAATCTGTACCAAGCAAAGATTTCAAAAGAATTGATAAATTAGTGACATAAGACCAAAGAACCTATGCTAACTAAAGTGATTGCTGTTACTGGCTATTAGATACAGTCTATGGAGTCATGTGCTTAGCATATCACAATCCTCTAATCTTAGGTTCAGTTTTCTTAACTGGATTTTGCTACTTTTCACATCAAGAAGTTTTTCAGTTGTCCACACAACGTATGCATGTGTGTACCCCATACATCCCTCATGGAAACAAGGGTGCTCACTAATAGGAGTTTTGTGACCAAGCCAATATAGTTATGCTTAATTCCCTACAGATGTCAGTGACAGACATGTGGTCAGCACATCGCCTTAATAAGACATCTAGTAGCCAATAAAAATATTACTTGGATGGGGAAGGCCTATTGAATTTGCTTAGAGGCAATAATTTAGGCCTGAGATTCTTTCATGAGTCTGAAAATCTTCAGATTTAGGACCCACAGCTTGAAGCCCCTTCCAGAGGACTTTATCTCTTGAATTATTCCATTGTGTAAATCCATCAACCCCAGCCAGATTTGAACTCATGACCCTCGGGATTAGAGGCAAGGAAGTGCTAGACCACCACATCCAACCCACACAGTGTAGTAATACAAAATTATAAGGGTCGTATCTATGAACGCATTAGACCATAAAAGTCGTTCTCTGCTGAGAAAGTTATATCCAAAGACGTTTTTGCATACTCAAAAATCTGTTCATGCGATAATAATTGTCGAAATTCCTAAGCTACCTGACGAAGTGACTTTGCAGAGAACGAATTGTGAGCAACCCGATGGTAATCGATGTACTTTGAAACCTTGCTGCATTATCCAAGATGTCGGACCTTGAAGACTTTGATCATGTTTTCGGTATACACAGAGAAGAGGAATTTGATAGAGTCTACCAAAGAATTCAACTGGAAGAACAGGAGAATTGGCATAATATCGCGCGATGAAGATGTCGTATACGGTATTATTTGCGGGATGTAAGCGTAAATGCATTCCTCTAGCAGACGAAAATAACAGAAGTGGTTTTATTGCTGAGAATTCTGGGTAATTTCTTGCCAATATTACAAAAAAACTACTTTCATGCATGACCAGTCAGCGACTCGTTAATTCGAACTTTGCACGTTCTCACGGAAAACTCAACTCACCAGAGACTAATGTATTTGCATGTGGCCCTAAATCTCATAATACTGAGCAGACCTTTTTAGATCCTGTACTTTAAAAAATATATAATATGGTTTAGATAGAAATTGAATTTGAACCCCAGTAATGCCTTCCAATCATTAGAGGTTGTCAACAAGTAGAATAAATAATATTGTCTAACCAACATTATTAAAGATTATTAAAAACACACAGTAGGTGCATGGAAAATGTTTTGTTAAAATACAATTTTTTTTTTTGAAGACAATTAAGTTCTTTGATCATAGACCAATGTGTCGTACTGGAGTGATTAAATTTCTGCATTGATTTGATAGGATTCTAAAATACATCCAACATTTGATAAATTTTTCCTCTGTTAATATTGTATACTTCCTATTTGTTACATTCTGAATAGATCAAACCTCATAAAATTTTCTGGTTAGATATCATATAGTTTTTTATAGTATTGCAGTTAATGTGGCTCAGTTTAGAAGAACAGTGAAATTTTAGTTTCAAATTTTACTAATTTATTGGTCTCGTAAAGCACTTTAATTGTCATAATTTTTATAGTATTGCAGTTAATGTGGCTCAGTTTAGGAGATCAGTGAAATTTTAGTTTCAAATTTTACTAATTTATTGGTCTCGTAAAGCACTTTAATTGTCATAATTTTTATAGTATTGCAGTTAATATGGCTCAGTTTAGGAGAACAGTGAAATTTTAGTTTCAAATTTTACTAATTTATTGGTCTTGTAAAGCACTTTAATTGTCATAATTTTTATAGTATTGCAGTTAATATGGCTCAGTTTAGGAGAACAGTGAAATTTTAGTTTCAAATTTTACTAATTTATTGGTCTCGTAAAGCACTTTGTCATAATTTTTATAGTATTGCAGTTAATATGGCTCAGTTTAGGAGATCAGTGAAATTTTAGTTTCAAATTTTACTAATTTATTGGTCTCGTAAAGCACTTTAATTGTCATAATTTTTATAGTATTGCAGTTAATATGGCTCAGTTTAGGAGAACAGTGAAATTTTAGTTTCATATTTTACTAATTTATTGGTCTCGTAAAGCACTTTAATTGTCATAATTTTTATAGTATTGCAGTTAATGTGGCTCAGTTTAGGAGATCAGTGAAATTTTAGTTTCAAATTTTACTAATTTATTGGTCTCGTAAAGCACTTTAATTGTCATAATTTTTATAGTATTGCAGTTAATATGGCTCAGTTTAGGAGAACAGTGAAATTTTAGTTTCAAATTTTACTAATTTATTGGTCTCGTAAAGCACTTTAATTGTCATAATTTTTATAGTATTGCAGTTAATGTGGCTCAGTTTAGGAGATCAGTGAAATTTTAGTTTCAAATTTTACTAATTTATTGGTCTCGTAAAGCACTTTAATTGTCATAATTTTTATAGTATTGCAGTTAATATGGCTCAGTTTAGGAGAACAGTGAAATTTTAGTTTCAAATTTTACTAATTTATTGGTCTTGTAAAGCACTTTAATTGTCATAATTTTTATAGTATTAGTATTGCAGTTAATTTGGCTCAGTTTTAGGAGAACAGTGAAATTTTAGTTTCAAATTTTACTAATTTATTGGTCTCATAAAGCACTTAATTGTCATAATTTTTATAGTATTGCAGTTAATATGGCTCAGTTTAGGAGAACAGTGAAATTTTAGTTTCAAATTTTACTAATTTATTGGTCTCGTAAAGCACTTTAATTGTCATAATTTTTATAGTATTGCAGTTAATGTGGCTCAGTTTAGGAGATCAGTGAAATTTTAGTTTCAAATTTTACTAATTTATTGGTCTCGTAAAGCACTTTAATTGTCATAATTTTTATAGTATTGCAGTTAATATGGCTCAGTTTAGGAGAACAGTGAAATTTTAGTTTCAAATTTTACTAATTTATTGGTCTTGTAAAGCACTTTAATTGTCATAATTTTTATAGTATTGCAGTTAATATGGCTCAGTTTAGGAGAACAGTGAAATTTTAGTTTCAAATTTTACTAATTTATTGGTCTCATAAAGCACTTTAATTGTCATAATTTTTATAGTATTGCAGTTAATATGGCTCAGTTTAGGAGAACAGTGAAATTTTAGTTTCAAATTTTACTAATTTATTGGTCTCGTAAAGCACTTTAATTGTCATAATTTTTATAGTATTGCAGTTAATGTGGCTCAGTTTAGGAGAACAGTGAAATTTTAGTTTCAAATTTTACTAATTTATTGGTCTCGTAAAGCCCTTTAATTGTCATAATTTTTATAGTATTGCAGTTAATGTGGCTCAGTTTAGGAGAACAGTGAAATTTTAGTTTCAAATTTTACTAATTTATTGGTCTCGTAAAGCACTTTAATTGTCATAATTTTTATAGTATTGCAGTTAATATGGCTCAGTTTAGGAGAACAGTGAAATTTTAGTTTCAAATTTTACTAATTTATTGGTCTCGTAAAGCACTTTAATTGTCATAATTTTTATAGTATTGCAGTTAATGTGGCTCAGTTTAGGAGATCAGTGAAATTTTAGTTTCAAATTTTACTAATTTATTGGTCTCGTTAAGCACTTTAATTGTCATAATTTTTATAGTTTTGCAGTTAATATGGCTCAGTTTAGGAGAACAGTGAAATTTTAGTTTCAAATTTTACTAATTTATTGGTCTTGTAAAGCACTTTAATTGTCATAATTTTTATAGTATTGCAGTTAATATGGCTCAGTTTAGGAGAACAGTGAAATTTTAGTTTCAAATTTTACTAATTTATTGGTCTCGTAAAGCACTTTAATTGTCATAATTTACTGAACTTTTCTACATAGAATGTACATATACAATTCTTGTATTGAAGATATAAACATGGTAGAATTAATTGCCTCACAAGCCTGGAAATTCGTGGAATGGCCTAATAGACATGCTGCCAATTGAAATATTTATATTATACACTTATGATTTACATAACTGCTGAGTGTCTTTAGGTTCATTATACAAGTTGTAGAGGATTTTTTTCTAGTTATAATTTTGTAACTGATCTCACTAATTCTTTACCTGGATCCTACATATTAAACCTGATCAATACATGTTGCTTATATCTTGATTGTTTCAAAATAAATGTATGTTTTGTTTCAAATTCAACAGGTTTTATTTCAGTCATATAATAAAACTGAGAACTGCACAAAAAAGACAGCAAAAAGAAGGAAGATTATTATGTTGTTACGTAGTGGCAAGAGGACATTAAATAATAATTTGTTCACGTGTGAAATTCAAGTTCAAAATAAAAATTTGAAGGGAAATAAAAATAAAAATTTTGGTAAAAGTAAATTAGCTAAGAAGAAAGTGAAGATGAATGAAATACATAATAACTCCTCTTCATTGAATAAAGATTGTGGATCTAAATGTGAAACTTCAATTTCAAGTAAATCATTGTCACCTCAACCTTCAATGCCAGGTGGAACAGTTTGTCATTCAAGCAAACAAACAGAACAATCGTCAACGCCAGCTTTTTTAAATTTTTGTGAAGTAAGAAATCAGCCTTCTACAATTTTAACTGTGACTTCAACACCAAATCAAGTAACAGATGATTGTAAAACTGCTCTAGATATTAGCAGCAATATCCAATGTATTGAGAAGCCTGTCAGTACTAGCAATTCTTCCAATAATAACTATTATAGTCTTATTAGTGATACAAGTTTTACAGCTCTCAATATTAGAATGTCTAATGAAGATATTACCCCTCTGATTGTGGATGCAACAAGTTCAGCAAGAAGCTTATCAAGAGGAGAAGGCAGTGCAGTTGTTAGAAATATAATTCATCATAGGTCGAAGAATGAAGCAAGTGAAAAAAACAAAAGAAAAAGAAAGCGAAGTATTTTTTCAGTAATAAACAGTTGTGCTGGGCAAGCAGAAAAAGATGATGATGTCATTAGTATAAGTGATGATGAGATAAGTATAATTAAAGCTGACATAATTCCAAACTCAATACCTAAAATAAAGAATTCTATGCCCCCTTATAAAAGGCAAAAGACTTGTTCAGAAGTACCTGTAATAGATCTCTGTACACCTTCAGGAGGAAGAGAAAGAACTAAAATGAAAGAGAAAAGAAATAAATGGAGAAAGGAAAAACTAAATAATAGGAAACAGGAAAGAAAAAATAAACGTTTATTTCAACTGCAACAAAGAGAAGAAATCATATCTACTTCACAACCATCTGTAAATGAGCTTCATTCAAGAATTTTACATCCAAGAAACCTCCCTATTCAAAACCAAGTACCTTCTATCCAACCAAAGAAACTAAAATGGTACAAGTCAATTTTAGGTACTGTGCAGCAGAGAGGTCCATTCCCACATGCTTCATCCACCATTACATCTTCAACTGTAAATAATGAGGCAGTATTAAGACGGGATGTAAATTCAGCGGAAGGATCATCATCTACCATGTGTGACAACAACATTTACAATCCAAATCCTACAGAAGCGAAGACAGGCCTGCGCCCTATTGTTATCGACGGATGCAATGTTGCATATGGGTAAGAAATTTAATAGATGATTTACTTTTCAGTTTATACAGAGAATCTCTCACCTATACAAACAAGTAATAATTGCTGCCCCATAAGTTTTCTTCATTCATTCAATTGCAGAAACAAAGTCTAAACTATGAACATGGTTTTGTAGTTTGTTATTGATATTATGGAAATAATAAAAAAAATCATAATCATTTTATTTTAAAATACAATAGGAAGTAACATTAAGAGGTTTGACGATTTTATTATTAATTTAACACTTCTCATTGAAGGATAAATTATATTTGAAGAGAAAAATTTTCGCCTAGACCGAGACTATAAGAGAAAAATTTGCATCTAGATCGCAATTCGCCTTAGTAGCTCAGTTGGTAGAGCACTTGGCCCGGAAAGCCAAGGGTCCCAGGTTCGAGTCTCGGTCTAGGCGAAAATTTTTCTCTTCAAATATAATTAAGAAGTTTGTTTAATAATTAAAACATTTTGTCTATTCATTCTTACCTCTTAGAGTTATTTTTGTCGAACATGTTTCAGAGCTTCTTAGCCCATCGTCAGCGATTACACACTGAATTTTCTCGTGTTGTTGGCCCTGATTCTTGCTCTCTTTGCCTCTGGTCCAATGAATTTACTAATGAGATTCCTTTCTGCGGGAATTTCAAAGTTCATAATTCTTTCCTTGTTCTTCTGTATATAGATTTTTTCCCATATTGTGAGTTCATTTTTGTTTTCTAACTGTTTTAATAATTTTATGTTTACATCTATTTTGTGTTTTTCCTGACCAAACATGAGCAGCCACTGCAGATTTTTCTACTTCCCTTTTTTTTTATATTCCTTATGTGTTCTTTAGTTCTAATGGTTAAATTTCTTTTTGTTTTCCCTATGTATATCTTATCGCAGTCTTTACATTTTATTTGATATATTCCTGATTTTTTACCATCATCAATCAGGAATATATCAAATAAAATGTAAAGACTGTGATAAGATATACATAGGAAAAACTAAAAGAAATTTAACCATTAGAACTAAAGAACACATAGGGAATATAAAAAAAGGGGAAGTAGAAAAATCTGCGTGGCTGCTCATGTTTGGTCAGAAAAACACAAAATAGATGTAAATACAAAATTATTAAAACAGTTAGAAAACAAAAATGAACTCACAATATGGGAAAAAATCTATATACAGAAGAACAAGGAAAGTATTATGAACTTTGAAATTCCCGTAGAAAGGAACCTCATTAGTAAATTCATTGGACCAGAAGCAAAGAGAGCAAGAATCAGGGCCGACAGCATGAGAAAATTCAGTCTGTAATCGCTGACAATGGGGCTAAGAAGCTCTGAAACATGTTCGACAAAAACAACTCTAAGAGGTAAGAGTGAACAGACAAAATGTTTTAATTATCATAATCATTATCGACATTAGAGATTGCGACCTCAATGTTGGATTAAGAACATTATTGGGTGGGGCTTAAACTTTGTTTCTGCAAATTGGCTGATCATTTCCCTTCATATTCAATACCTGTGTACTATAGTGCCAACACTTATACAGGGCAAGTCAAAATGTTGTGCAGGTTTTCAGAAATTTATTATGTGAAATGTAATGAACATATAATATCGTGAGACATATTGTATGAAAGGTAAACTCTCAAAGTTTAGTTGTCCACTTCTAAAGTTCCGCGTTCACCCGCAAGATGTCAACAGCAGAGCAGTAAAGGAAAATGGCGTTGACTGGAGATCAGAAGTCTTTCTGTGTGCTTGATTACCATGTAAACAACTCTGTGACTAGTGTTCAACGACATTTCCGTACCAGATACGATAAAGACCCGCCGGATGGGAGATCCATTCGTAAGTGGTACACGCAATTTAGGGATTCAGGCTGTATCTGTAAACGAAAATCGACTGGCCGTCCGTCGACGAGTGAAGAGACAGTCGAACGCGTTCGCACATGCTTCGTGCGGAGTCCACAGAAATCCACCTACCGGGGAGCGACAGAACTTCAACTACCACAAAAAACTGTATGGCGGATTCTCCGGAAACGTTTACAGATGAAACCCTACCACTTGCAACTGGTTCAAGCCTTAAAACCCGCCGATTATGCTTTGCGAGCGTCCTTCTGTGTTGATTTTCTCGCATTAATGGAAGAGAATGAGTTCCATGAGAGGGTAGTTTACAGTGATGAAGCGACTTTCCACCTTTCAGGAAAAGTGAATAGACACAATGTAAGGATTTGGGGAGACTGGTAACCCCCATGCAACTCTGGAACATCAACGCGATTCTCCGAAAGTGAATGTCTTTTGTGCCATTTCCCATGCAAAGGTTTATGGGCCCTTTTTCTTTCATGAACGTACTGTGAACGGACATGTTTTCCTTGATATGCTACAACAATGGCTCCTTCCGCAGCTTGAAGCGGATAGTCCTGATTTCATTCTGCAGTTGGATGGTGCCCCTCCACATTACCATGGCAGTGTTCGAGACCATTTGAATATGGCTTTACCACAACGCTGGATAGGCCGTGCATCTCAGGGTGATCAACAACTCATTCATTGGCCATCTCGTTCACCAGATCTAACCCCGTGTGATTTCTTCATGT
The DNA here is from genome assembly GCA_030220185.1 of Diploptera punctata. NCBI lineage: Eukaryota > Metazoa > Arthropoda > Insecta > Blattodea > Blaberidae > Diploptera > Diploptera punctata. Next base: position 3,895,556 of record JASPKZ010009837.1, on the reverse strand, counting down.
GGGGTCTTGTAAAGGATCATGTTTACGTACCACCACTTCCAACAACACTGCATGAACTGCGTGCCCGCATCACAGCAGCCATTGCTGATATCGACCGCGGACTGCTACAGAAAGTTTGGCAGGAGATTGAATATCGGCTTGACATCTGTCGTGTAACAAAAGGCGCTCACATAGAACATCTGTGAATATTTAAAAAAAACTTTGAGAGTTTACCTTTCATACAATATGTCTCACAATATTATATGTTCATTACATTTCACATAATAAATTTCTGAAAACCTGCACAACATTTTGACTTGCCCTGTATTTTTTTATGTTGCCTTTTTTACTGCAATGCTAATTACAATGCTCGGATTCAGCTTCTGTCCTGGGAATTTTGCTATGGAAATTATTTCCATGCCACATGTCTGTGACATAGTTTTTATAGCATTCCTCCAAAGAGAATCACATCCTCAAATTTTACAACAAAATTAATTCATGAAGTATGAAACCCATGATCATTGGGTTTCCAATACTGAAGCATTACCCAAGATCACTTTTTATTTCAGTGTTAGTGTCTCTACAAAGTTAAATTTATTTCAATTCACTTATTTACAGAGTTCTTGTATAATTATTAGATCTTTTAAAATAACCAAATGGGTGGTTATGTATATGTATTTAACTCTTGCACTAAGGCCAAGCAGTCTAAGGCAATTCTTGGTACTGAGCCAATGTATACAAGCTGGTTCCTATGGAAGAAGAAATTTTCTCATGGAATTTCAGCCCATGTATGTGACCAGGTACACACCCAGCATCATAAAGAATTTGGGTAGCTATGGTAGATAGTGGCTTCCAGATAAGAAAACCAGTTTTAACGGCTGTGAGATCCCAATATGCTGACTACATGTCACCTCTACACTGGCTGGATAATTGTCCCTCTATGATTGACACACATGGATGTGAGGCTTGCAGCCAGCTGGTAGATTAACAGCATTCAAGATCATTCTATCATGGAGTTATATAATATAAGGGTGTATCGAAAAAGGCTTAAAAACTTTTTTTTTTAGTTCTAAACACACCACCCTTAAAAAGTTGCATTTTGGTCAAAAATTGGTTGCTTTAAAAAAAATTCACCCGAGATGCATGGACTATAAAGTTTACTCAATTTTTTTTTACAAATAATAAAGAACAACTTTCTAGTATATTTGAAGAGAGAAATTATACGCTCAGACTGGGGTTTGAACCCAGGACCTTTGGCTTTCTAGGCCAATGCTGTACCACTGAGCTATTTGACAACTCCAAACTAAATGCAAATTTTTCTCTTATACATTGTTAATTCCAAATCACCGAATGATACGAGAATTTGCTCAATCATTTATAGTAATAGTAATGGTCTTGTGAATATTGGTTCTTTTTTTAATAATGTTGAAGTTTGATCCTTCCATCTATTGAAGTTGATTAGTTTCTTCTCATTTCCTTATGTAGTACCTCTCCCTTTCTAGGTGCTCTTACGTATGGTAAAATCAAATGTTTCTTACCTCTCCTCATACAACTCTTCTAAGTAGATCACGATTTCGAGACCATAACGGTCTCATCTTCAGTACTATTTTGGCGACTGATGTTATGTAGATTGGAAGAATCTCTTCTTCTTCCCTCTGTTGGTGGACTGATGAACCTCTGGATCCGGTCAGAATTTGCAGAAATTTCGAAGTTCATAAGTTTTCCTTTGTTTTTCTGAATGTGGTTCTTTTCCCAAACCGTGAGTTCCTTTTGTTTGTCTATTTGTCTAATTAAACTGGCTTTTGATTCAATTAAATGTTTTTGGACCAAGCATGAGTAGCTACTGCTGACTTTTCCACTTCATCATTTTTGACGTTTCTCAGATGTTCTTTCACCCTTTGTTTAAAATTTCTTTTTGTTTTTCCAATATAAATTTTGTCACAATCCCTGCATTTGATCTGATAAATTTCTGATTTGTTTTCTTCAATTTTTTCATTTTTATTGGTTTTAATTATTCTATTAAGGCTGTATTCATTCTTCGGTACTAATCTTGTATTAAAATTTTTTGAAATTTATGGTGTTTCAATGGATGGTAAATGAATTTCTCTGTTGTTTTTTTTTTTTTTTTTTTTTTTTTCCTTGCTAAGACACAGCCTGTCAGGAGAGGATTGTAAACTCTATATTACATCTACAACTTTTTTGGCCTCTCAAGGATATGGAGGGTTCCCTCATAAGTGATCAACTTAATGACAAGACAACTTTTGACACAACACAAACATTTAAGGCAAGACATATCATTTACTCTTACGTTCATACTAAATAAAGCAAAAATGCTATGGATGGTTATGATGGCCAGGTATCTTCGATGGCTGTTTGAATTTTAAGTTTCTTGGCATTGTCTTACAGGCAAGGAAAAACTTGAAAAAAAAAATTCTACTAGGTAACTTGGTCTGACAGGTCATTGTTCACTGTGTATGAGGCAACGATGTTACCCTAAGATCATAGCAGAGGATCAAAGTAGATTTAGAACAGGATATATACCTTACCTAAACATTTCTCGAAAATTGCTGTTTAGTAGGTCTTCCGGACTAAATGGCCATAGTCCAGTTTTGTTGTAACTCGACATTTCATCTACTACTGCAGTAGACATCCTCAGGATGATGGAAGATCTACTAAACAGGAATCAAAACACCGGCTGTGAAAGCCTACAAATTCCTTGGAAACTTTTCTTCTGTTCTTTATTATTTTCATTGAATTAATGTTCGTCTATAATTTGCTGGTATCCTTTTCTGACACTACATTAACATTTTCTAAAAAGACACTGGCAATAACTGCAACTTTTCTCATAGGAACTCCCGATTTATCTTTAATTTTAGTAATAAGGGTAAGAGGAACCCTCTTCTGTTTGTGCTCTTGGCTCTCTCTCTCTCTCTCTTTTTTTTTTTGTTTGTTTGTTCTAATGGGTTTTTACATTTGAAAATCACTGTCAATTGCTGATGTTTCGTTAGTATCCGAATTTAATAATTTTGAGGTACTCTATGAAATAGAAGTATGTGCCTTCCCCATCATTTCTCACTTTTATCTTTTTACACTCCCCCCCCCCTCTTGCAATTACATCTACATTGCTTAAAGCCATTTTTTTTATTGTTTGTTGATTAGTGAAAAAAATTCTCTCACACACACACAAACACAAAACTTAATATACTTATATGACATTCCGGTATGACACACACTTTACAAGTACAAACGTTGAACCACTTGTTAGAACCTACCTTAACTTACGGATTTTAAAATTGTTTCTTTTTTTCAAAATCTATAAAAATTTATAAGATATGATAATCTGTTAATATTTGCTGGTTCCGATGAATCGTGACTATTGGAACAGAAGCTTTTAAACATGCTTCCTTCACTTTCATTGGCAAAATGTACTTATCGATGGTTCTTTACTTCTGCCTCCAAAGTTATATGGGCATTGTGTCCTGAAACTTTGGCATACTCGCAAATCCAGGTTCTCTACTGTACTAACTATTGCTTTTTTCTTGTAGCACCTTCCTGTGCAATTCTATATTTTATTTAAAATAACGTAATACTTCAAACTCGAACAAAAAAACCTTCTCTGAACTACAACTGAAATGCAGGCAGAATGATCAGAAATCTCTTAAATTCATAAAAGACTAATAATGAACCAAAAATATAGTAATACATACTATTTTTTCATAATTTGATTTCTTAGTCACACTCTAAACATCACATGAATATGAAACTGAAAAACCCAACATTAATTTTAAGTACCAAATTAGTGATCCCTACAAGCATAATGTATTACACTACCGAATTTTTTAGAAAAACTGTATAATATTCATTCCTAGTAAACCCCACTCTTGTCAAGTACCATCCCAAACTTTCACTCATGTATTTGTGCTAAAATCATTCTATAGAAAATCTAATGACAGAATACCCTATTAGAGAAAGTTTTACAGTAAAATTCCTGAAATTTGTAATTTTCAAGTTTTAAAAAGTTTTTATATATTCAAAGGATTGTGCCTCGGTGAAAAGTTATCAGATTTGCATAAAATTTTGTCTACATTCATTCGAGACCAGTATGTAACTTTTTAGGCCATGTGCATTTTGGAATTCAAAAATGTATTTTTTCGATACATCCTAATACATATACAGTAAGTACACACTTAAAACATATCACAATTTGAAATGATACTCACATATGTACTATTATAATACTACAGGATGATAAAATCGTATAATATCTATAGCTTCACTACCGACAATGAGACATCAGCCTGTGAATCGGATTGATTGCTACTATAAGTAGTAACCCCAAGTTGAAGGACCCATCATTCTGATAATATGTCACCCCGATACTGACTATGACAGTACACCTCTGTGATTCACACATGTATATGTAAGATCGGGAGCTAGCTGGTAAGACAAGATCTTCTATAGATCTGTTACATCATGGATTGATGAGTGATTTCACTCTTTCATATAATAAAAATCCATGATTCGACATTCTCCTTTTTTTGAGTAGCTCTCATAGTTTAGGAGTAGTTCTTTCTTGACTTTCATGTAAAATCACAATTACCTAATAGGTCCGTCTCCTCAACTTTGAAAACTATTTGATACTTTGTAGGCCTTTCAGGCCTAATCCCATCATCAGCAAGAGATATGTCTTTATCTGCTGACCCTGAATGCAATACTGGCTCATGGGATTGAACTGCTGGGTGTGTTCTCATTTAAAAGATGGTTGCTGTTGGTTTCTTTCAAAATTTCAATCTGTTCAAGTATGTTTATTTTTGCTGGGTTATTCTCCCTCTGCAGTATTGTAACGGTGTTGTCAATGTCTAACAGGCAATGTAAAATTTTATATTATTTTAATTTTATAGCTTCACTTGTATAAATGAGCCTGTCAGTTTGTCAGTCTGTGTATAGGATTGGTAGCTACTACAAGTAGCATCCCAGGTTGAGGACCCCATCATGCTGACATGTCATCCCAATACTGAATGACAATTCACTTTTGTGATTTACACATGTATATGTGAGGCCAACAGCTGGCTGGTAAGCCAAAATCATTATAGGCCTGTCATATCATGGAGTTTCTTTTTCTATGTATTTTGGGTAATTTATCTTCTATAATAGATGTATTTGCCCATTTTTATTTTTGTTCTTCTTGTTTTTATTATTTTTTATTATACTTAAAATTTACATGCTGCATTGTTTCATTAATTCTTGAGTTTTATCCTAATTGATTGTTTTCTTAGACATGCCAATGGTGCTTACTTCTCATCTATTGGACTCAAGTTCTGCATAGATTATTTTTTGAAACGAAACCACAAGGTTTTAGCTTTTGTACCAAAGTTTCGTAAACATCATCATGCCACAAAAGACCCACAGTTGCTGGAAGAACTGGAGAGGAAAGGTCTTGTTTCATTCACGCCAAGTCGTAATATCAATGGAAAACTAGTGACATCCTATGATGATAGGTGAGTGACAGAAATGCATTGCAAATGGTAAGTTAATTAATTTTATATTAGTAATGTGTGCTGTTCAAATTAAATTTTGTCAATAATTTTGTTAATATTGTTTTTCAATAAAAACCCCTTGACTTTTAGCGTGCTTCTCCATCATTATATGGACTTCTGATTTTCTTTTTAAAAAGTTTTTGACTGAGTAGTAAGTCACATTAATGTAGAATTTTTTATCACTCACCTCATATTGTTCTTCTTATTTGACTATAAACTAGTTTCGGAACATAGTTTCTGTTCCATCCTCAGTATCGTCACGACCGTTATTCTGTCGTCTTGAAGAGCTGTCCTTCACTCCTTCCATTGGCTGACTGAAAAACCTCGAAACCAGGTCATTCTCACCGGGAATTTCAAAGTTCATCAATTTCTTCATTTCGCTCTTTTGAATGTAGATCTTTTCCCAAACAGTAAGTTCTTTTGGTATTTCTATTTGTTTTAATAATTTAGCTTCTTTCTCGATAAGATGTTTTTCAGACCATGCATGGGCAGCCACTGCAGATTTTACTACTTCCCCTTTCTTGACATTCCTGAGATGTTCTTTCACTCTAGTTTTCAAATTTCTCTTAGTTTTTCCTATGTAGAATTTCTCACATTCTTCACATTTAATTTGATAAATCCCTGATTTGTTTTCTTCTTTAATATTCTCATTCTTATTAGGTCTAATCAGACTACTGATGCTGTAGTCATTTTTGGGTGCTAACCTTATGTTGAAATCTTTAAAACTATTGAAAACACATTAAAACACCACAAGTTTCAAAAATTTTTTAAAGTTTTCAACATAAGGCTAGCAGCCAACAATGACTACAGCATCAGTAGACTGATTAGACCTAATAAGAATGAGAAAATTAAAGAAGAAAACATCAGGGATTTATCAAATTAAATGTGAAGAATGTGAGAAATTCTACATAGGAAAAACTAAGAGAAATTTGAAAACTAGAGTGAAAGAACATCTCAGGAATGTCAAGAAAGGGGAAGTAGAAAAATCTGCAGTGGCTGCCCATGCATGGTCTGAAAAACATCTTATCGAGAAAGAAGCTAAATTATTAAAACAAATAGAAATACCAAAAGAACTTACTGTTTGGGAAAAGATCTACATTCAAAAGAGCGAAATGAAGAAATGATGAACTTTGAAATTCCCGGTGAGAATGACCTGGTTTCGAGGTTTTTCAGTCAGCCAATGGAAGGAGCGAAGGACAGCTCTTCAAGGCGACAGAACAACAGTCGTGACGATACTGAGGATGGAACAAAAACTATGTTACGAAACTAGTTTATAGTCAAAGAAGAAGAACAATATGAGGTTAGTGATAAAAAATTCTACCTCATAGTGAGAATTCATAAAATAAGTAAGTAAGTCACATATTTATTAAATTAATATTAAGAAGCTAAAGCTATTATTATGATTGGAATAAGTAAATTAGTGTACACAACTATTAATTATATTATTTTTGGTCTGGACATCTTACCTCAATATTAATGTTGATTTGTTCTTGTCTGGGAAAGCTGACGATAAAACAGAATTGTTTTGAAACATGTCCAAGAACAAATCAACATTAATATTGAGGTAAGATGTCCAGACCAAAAATAATATAATTAAAATAACCTCAAAATATAACTTCCTAAAATTAAATATTAAGTACACAACTATATTATTGAAATCAATGGTAAAGAGAACAATTTTTAATATAATGAATTTGAGAATTTTTACGTTATGAGGTTTTCTTAATAAAAATCAAATGAATTGTGAATTCTTCTTACCTCATTCATCTATGTGTATGAGATCGTGAAAACAGCTGACGATGGGAATATGTATTTCCCGATACTGCAGTTCTGTGATAAAAAAACATGTATGAGGTAAGAAGAATTCATGATTCATTTGATTCTTATTAAGGAAATTTTTTGCTTGAACCGAGAATCCCCAAACCTTCAGCTTTACATGCTAATGCTCTGAAATTAATTCAAGTTTCCTTCCCATTCAAGCATAAATCCTCCCTTTACCTTAGCTCAGTGGTTATAGTATCAGTACATATAGCTGAAGGTTTGGGGTTTTGATTCTTGGTTCAAGCAAACATTTTTGTGACGATTTTATTATTAATTTATCCTTCAATGAGAAGTGTTATTTTAATAATAAAATCGTCAATAGAAGCCCTACTGGCTTTATAAAGTAGTGTTAAATTCCCAATAAATGTCTTCTTAACTAAGAAGCCGCCATTTGCAAAGATTGAAGCTATGGTTTCAAGCATTTGGCGAGGGAATTACAACGTACATAAGAGAAAAATTTGCGTCTAGATCGCAACTCGCCTCAGTAACTCAGTTGGTAGAGCACTTGGCCCGGAAAGCCAAGGGTCCCGGGTTCGAGTCCCGGTCTAGGCGAAAATTTTTCTCTTCAAATATAAACATTTTTGTCTTTACCATTGATTTCAATAGTTGTGTATATTAATTTACTTAATAAGAATCAAAGAATCATGAATACTTCTTACCTCATATATATATATGTTTTTTTTTAAACAAAGCACTGCAGTATCAGAGAAACATCTCCAACATCAACTGTCAGTTTTTCTTTTGCTGGTAATTACCCAAACTGCCATCTGGTGTACTTGTGAAGGAGTAATTTTCTAAAACAGCTAATGATGGAGATGTTTCTCTGATACTGCGGTGCTGTGTTTAAAAAACATAGATATATGAGGTAAGAATTATTCACGATTCATTTGATTCTTATTAAGGAAACCTCATAATGTTAAATCTTAAATTTATTATATTAAATTAATTTACTTATTTCAATAATAGTAATACCTCAGCTTCTTAATATAATAAATAATGCTATAGCCATGTGGAGTCCCATTATATCTCCTTAATGTAGAAGTCATTCAGTATATATTTGTGCATGATGATTCATTGCATTGGATGTGGGATCAAGAGAGTAAGGTAAAGGTGGGATTTGTGCTTGAATAGGAAGGAATATTGAATTAGCTCAGTAGTCAGAACATCAGCACATAAAGCTGAAGGTTTGGGATTCAATTCCCGGCTCAAGCAAGAAAATATATATATATCTACATCAGTTAGGAAAAACTGGGTAAGTCAACTTTTGGTCGCAAATGAGTTATTAACATCTCCCGATAGCTTTTGGTCCGATGAACGTTCGGTAAAAACGGGTAAGTCGTCAAGCGAATAGTGACGGTGTTATTAAGCATTGAATTTTCGATTTATGCACTCTTTGATGTAAGTCATTGAACTAGTTTTTGCTCTCCTGTAAAAAATCACTTTGAAGACTTTCCTGGTTTTTCCTAACTGATGTAGATATATCCCTTTACCATTGATTTTAAAGTCTCGTATTTGCTGATTCCTTGATTTTTGTTCTGAGATTAATCTACAATGTCCTGCTGTCTGCAAAAGTTTTTTGAGGATCCTCAAATGTCTGTTTTTTGTGATTCAGCTTAGCCAAAGTACATTTTATGCTACGGTTGTTTGATTTACAGTGCATTGTGCAAGTATATATGCCAGGAAGCACAACTTGTTATTCAGTCTTTGTGTTTTGCACTGTTAGTAGCACTGACTTGTGTTAAGCTGTATTTGTGATTTAAGAATTCCTGTTTGGTAATTAGTTGTAGACTATAGTGGACACGTGACAGTTGAAATGAAAGTGTAATTTTAATAGTAATACCGGGCTTCCAATATAAACCCGGACCGGCCTCACGGGGTTTCACCTATCAGGCAGCGCTCTCTCCTCGTCCGCATTTCACTCTGCCAGCCGCTCGTCCTTGAACTAGTCAGTTTACTATCGTTCGACAAGATGAGACGTCAGCTGACATTAGAGCAGCGCATTTATGTGTGTAAATGTTATTATAAATATGAATCAGATCGTCGCGTTCACGAGGAATTTATTCGGAACTTCCCTGGATAATTACCTCCTTCCAGATCGACAATCCACGATCTTGTGACTAAATTTGAGACCACTGGTTCAGTATAAAATAAGAAACACATGCGAAGGCATACGGTTCTCACCGAAGAAAAATTAGACGAAATTGGCAAAAATTTGGAATGTTCACCACAAAAATCATTACCGAAATTAGCACAACAAGTTGGGATTTCAGTATCTTCTGCACATACAGCAACAAAATTGTTAAAACTCAAACCTTACAAGTGTACACGTGTGTTCATTGTCTAAACCTAGGTGAATGTTTCCTTAAATTTAACTCAATCTAAATGTGTTTACTCGGTATAATGCCTGTTTAACTGCGGGAGGACAATATTTCCAGTATTTTCTATAAGGTAAGAAACAGTTCAAGGACGGGTGGCAGGCAGGGTGAATTGCAGGAGGAAGAGACAGCACTGCGTGCCGGGTGAAACTCCATGAGGCCGGTCCGGTTTTATATTGGAAGCCCGTTATAAGGAGTGAGTTTTCTTTTTATCATTGGGAATAGAGAAACTGTAGAATGTACGAGAATGTAGATGTAGAATATAGATTAAAAAAAAGAGTGAAAATTGAATTAGTTCCTGGGCTTCTCATTGTTAAAACACACTTTAATGGGGTATCATGTGTTGACTTTCATGACAAAATATCAAAAGAATATGCACTTGATAAAATGCATGAAAGTGAAAAGTATTGTGACAATTCAGCCGAATAATTGTAAAAGTCATTTGCAAATGTCTGAGTACATAATACAGATAAACTTATATGTCCATAAAATTTGTCTTTTTTTTTTTCATAATTGTTCAAACTTTTTTAAGTGTTCCCTTTTTTCTTAATAGAAAAGAAATGGACATCCTACATTATTTATATATGTGTAGCAATAGATTTATTTTAATTACATTTGAGTTGTGTTTTTGACTCACCTCATATGTCTTGATTTTTATGCAGACCTAGGTTTCGTCGCTATGCTTCGCGACATTCTTGATGCCACACAACTCAGAACAACAGAATGTCTCGGAAGTATAGCAATGAAACCTAGGTATGCATAAAAATCCAGAAATATGAGGTGAGTCAAAAACACAACTCAAATTTAATTAATCCTAAATTATTTCCAAGTGCTAGGATATTTATATGTAATAACCTTTTTTTTTTCTTTCTGTTTGACTAAAGCATGTACACTAAAAAATTTTTATCTATTCCTCAAAATTTAGTTTTTATAGTGCTTGTTCTTATACAGTGTGCCTCAAATTGATGTCTGCACTCTTTAAAACATTTCTCAGCAACAAAATGAGACAGAAATACAATTTTTGTTGTGTTGTATTCCTTAAACTTTCTTAAGCCTGTACATGTTCAGAATGTCTACCTTCTGCTACAGTACACTCACAAAAATTACGTCAAAACAGAGAGCGACATACCATCCGGATTGTTAATAGTAAATATCATTGATTGCTTGTTCAATCCGATCTCTCAGTTCCTCCAGTGTTTGTGGTTTTGTGGTGTACACCATGTTCTTTTAAAGCCCCTCAAGGGTAGAAGTCTGGAGGGGTGAAATCGGGAGATCGAGGCAGGAACTGTGTAGTACTTCCTCTTCGCCCTTCCATTCTGATTGAATAAACAATCGAAAAAATTTCTCACATCGGTATGAAAGTGAGGTGTAGCCCTGCCTTGTTGAAAGTAAACCTCATATTCATTCTCAAATATATCATTAAGATATAGAATAATGAATTCTAACATTTTCAGGTAAGTCTGACCCGTGACAGTTTCTTCAAAGACATATGGCCCAATTAATCCTCTGGAAGACAGATCACACCATACTGCTACTTCTGGAAGATTAAAGTCCTTTTCTTCAATGATGTTTAGATTTTTGTTAGACCAGTTCACACAATTATGCTGATTAATTGTGCCATTAAGTTTAAATATGGCTTCATCTGACCAAACAATTGAGTCTTGAAAATCTTCAATGAATGAATGAGTCATTTCTTATTTTACCTCATAGTTTGTTTTCTTAAACACGGGAACTGCAATTTTCAAGAGGAACATCTCTTCCACTTTCAACCCATATTATGACTTGAAAATCTTCCCTTTAGTCACACTTGTACAGGAACCACTTGCAATATTGCTTTTATCCTCTGGGTTATCCTCATTAAGTGTGTGGACAAATGTTGGAATGTATTATTTTCATTTTTGAGGTCACAAAATTTGATGGACACTGGATTTCTCTATACCAATCTCATGAGAACATTGTGTCAATGACTACTTTGGGGATCGTGCAAAAACCTGCATGACTGCATCAGCACTCTGAAGAAGTAATTGCTTTGCCACATTGTAGTGACATTTTGAAGCAATAATTCTCTTCATGCCCGATGTTGTAACATTTTGAAGAAAGATTTGTGTCCCAAAAAGAATTACTGGTTCAGGTTGGGTTTGATTTTCGGTAGAGCCAGATTCTCTTCTCAAGGTCGTAAGTTGGTACACTGGATAGGAAAATACTTTAAAAACACTGAGAACAGTTTCTTGTAGAAATAATTGTAAATTTATTCACTTATTAATTTCCCAGCAGATTAAGTAAATGTAGGTGGTATTATTCTTCACTATCAATTAAAATAAATTCTTTTCTTGTCTGGAATCAATTACTCTTGTATTAAATATTACATTTTATCTTGAGAACTCTTCTTGCTTCTATCTTTGTGGAAAGTTGTATGCAGATTGATTAGTGTATTTCTTATATAATTTTAAGAACATTATTACATCACATGATGTTATATTTAAATTCTATTGGTTAATAGTTCTTTTAAATATAAGGTTTAAATTTCATTTGTTAAATCAAAAAGTTAATTGTTTTAACATCCAATCAGAATTTAGTTTACTTTCATTTAAGAATATGAAGTTAGGCAGGTGTTCTTATTACAGTTATAACAGAAAGCTTTATAATTTTGACAACGATGACTTAAAACAATTTTTAAAAGCATTCTTTACAAAGACTGTTATGTAATACAATTTCTTTAATTGTTACTGAGACATTTTTATTCAACAATAACTAACAATGAATTATTTAGATGATTTTATTGATTTAAGTTATATTTAAATATTAAAAGAATTTTAAAATACAAAATTATTAACTTAAACTTTTATATTTATTATAATATTAAAATTCTGCTTGAACTCTCATTATCAGTGGAACTTCTCTTTCTTCTGCACTGACCTTTTACACATCTTGCACCATTCCATTGACTTCAAACTTGTCTCGGATTCTTGTTATTGTTACTCTTGATGGTGGTGGTGTACCAAATTCAACCCTCCAAGGTTGTTGAACTTCTTCATTATCCTCTTTCCAATAATATTTCAGTAATCACTTACGTTCATCAAATGATAATTTCATCGCTATTTTTGTTTACAAATACATGAACAATGAACATGTTACTATGCTTTTCCAGTGCCTTCTGGCTTCATGCACTATGAAAATTGTATTTCTCTCTCATTTGGTAGATTTCTCAACCGAAGTCTAAACCACGACCTCGATTTTCCGATTTTTTATTCCTTCCATAACAAGCATAAAAACTGAAATTCTATGGCTATTAATTACAAAAAATGGCTGAATAATGTCTGTGGTTTCATAACAGTTTCTGTGAATTTTCAGTCATTTTTATAGATGTTATGGAAACAATAAGAAATTAGAAAACCGGGGTCGTGATTTGAGAAATTCACCCATTTTGTCCTGAGAAATAATGTGTCAAAAAGCATATACATTAATTTGAGACATTGTGTATTTTTTTTTTTTAATTTTGTAACATTTAGGAGATACAATTGCCATTATAGTCTTCTTCTTCCAAGGCGTCACAGCTCTGGATGAGCTTTAGCCTCCCTCACGATAAGCCTCCATTCTATCCTGTTAAGACACCTTCTCCTACCATTTCATTTTTTTCAAGTCTCTGATTACAAACGTATCTTCCTTGTCTTCCATGATTTCTTAAACAATCTATATTTCTTCATAAAGAATTTTTATAAGGCATTCTTTCTTTTGACATTTATTGACAGCCACATTGATTGCTGAGATTTAATGAATCTCACAGTATCTTCTCCATATCTCATCTTTTAATGTGCCATATATTTTTCTCCAGATTCTTATTCCAAATGTTTAGAGCTAATATATCTCAGCTTTAGACATAGTCCACAATTCAGCTCCATATACGACATCTTTTTTTAGAGCTTTATGTAGTCTCAATTTAGAAGTTTTTTGACAAAATATATGTTTTTAGAAGGTCAATATTACAATAATGTGCTTTATTGTCTGCAATTATTCTTCTATAAATTTCTTCAGAGAATATATTTTTATTATTTAAAATGAACCAAGAAAACAAAATTTATTCCCCATTGGAAGCTGAATTACCAATTTTAAAAGTAGGTCCAATTGCTGTATTGTTACTTGATTTCATCAACATGAATTTGGGTTTCTATTTATTTTTTTAAGACAAAGACTTGTATTTCTTCTTTTTAAAAAAGTTGAATAGTTCAACAAGACAACTCTTACTTCCATTTATAAATAACTAGCTGACTGCCCATTGTTACCTCAATATTTATCACAATCTTTTTAGCACCAATGAGATTTGTGACCCAAAAGTTATGGATTTGACACTATTCCCAGTCAATTTTTACATTTTTTATCCTTTCTTACCCTTCCTCCCTTACAAGTGGAGCTTTATGATTATTTCTATGTGTCACTCCCTTTAACCGAGCTAAGGATGTTGAAGGTAAAACCTGGACTTAAATGTCATACTGATTATGACCAATGAGCTGAGTTATCCCGAAATCTATGGATTCGATACTAATCTTGTCTCTTTTGAAACATTATTTTTAACCCCTTCTCATTCTTCGCAAACCCCCTCAATAGTGCTAAGGGTTTAAATGTCATGAGGTCTTTGACCATTGAGCTTGGTGACCCCGAAAACTGTAGATTAAACACTAATTACGGTTTATATAATAAATTTGGGAATTTTTAACATTATGAGGTTTAATTCATAAGAATTAAATTAATCGTGATTTCTCCTTACCTCATACTTCTATGTTTTTTTAAACACAGCACTGCAATATCAGCGACCATTGTCACCATCCTCAGCTGTTTTCACGACTGTCAATTTTTTCTTTTGCCGGTAATTATCCAGATGGCAGTTTGAATAATTACCGGCAAAAGAAAAAATTGACAGTTGTGAAAACAGCTGAGGATGGTGACAATGGTCGCTGATACTGCAGTGCTGTGTTTAAAAAAAAAGTAGAAGTATGAGGTAAGAAGAAATCACGATTCATTTAATTCTTACTAATTACGGTAATGTTAGGCATATTATTTTTCACCCCTTCTTGCTCCCTAGGGGTGTTAGGAGTGGAAATTGGGCTTACTTGGCATCTGCACTGTTACCAATGCAGTAACATAATTCCGCTTCTTATTTTACAAGATTTCTAATTTATTTGATTTAGTATGTGAGTGTGTATACATATTATATTTTTAACATCTAGAAATCTGCATGGACTTGAAAAAATTGAAGCTTTTGTTATAGAGTATTGTGCCTTTTTTATACAAAAAAACATTATTTTGATCACAATTGAAACATTAAATTTTTATTTTCCTATTTGTCACAGGTATATTGTGCAGTATGCTGTAGAATGTGGAGGTGTTATAATTTCAACAGATAATTATAATGACCTCATTCATGAAAATCCTAAATGGAAAGAAACTATTGAAAACAGGTGGGAATTTCATTAATTTTTAATTTACGATAATATGGTTAAATCATTTATAATTTTTTATACAGATTCGCATAATTCTTTATTTGACCACCACTCTATTCTCGGTGGCCTTAGGGACTTAAGAATTGCAGGTTTGATCTCTGTCAAAGTAAGTTAAAATTTTTGGGGGAAGAAAATTTGAAGATGAGCTTCCTTCATAAGGAATGTCCTGAAAACAAGAATTCCTTTAATAGCGAGTGGAGAACATATTTTTGACGACTCACCTCATATAATTTCAAATTTCTTTGATAATGGCAGTTTCAGACAATATCTTCAGTTATGACTTCCACTGATGAAATTCTCTGGTTGTTGATTTCCTTATATTGCACTTATTTTTAATATAATGAATATTATTAAGGGATTTGTAAAATTTTGAAACATATATTTTGTTTAGACGATTTTTATTATTAATTTAACACTTCTCATTGAAGGATAAATTATATTTGAAGAGAAATTTTTTTTTTTTTTTTTTTTTTTTAGGCGAAAATTTTTCTCTTCAAATATATATTTTGTTTCTTTCGAATATTCAACATCATCGAACTGTACATATAAACACCTATGTAATTTTTTTAATGCTAATGCAGAAATATTGGTGGTCTAATGGCTGCCGTATTTCCTCTGGATTTAAGGTTTATAATTCAATCCTGGCTGGATTTTCCTTCAGAAGAGAAGTGAAACCATAGATTCAATACAAAAATTTATAGGACATAAAGGAATCTCAAGCCTAAAATAAGAGAACTAAGCAAAATTTGTCAGCCGTTTTACACTTACCCATGAATTATGATGCTAATGACTCAAGGTGTTAAGAGCTTCATTACATAAAATATTATTATTACTATTACTTATTACTGCTTATTATCTTTTACTAATTTAAAAAATAATAATAATAATAAAGATTTCTTGAAAATTTGTGGTAGATACTGTCAACTAAACATTTTAAATTTAATTAATTGGATGATAAAATTGTATACCTGCAACTGCTTTTTTTAAATGAAGTGTCTCATTTAGAAATTCTTGTAGATACTGCAGACATCCATGTAATAATTCTGCAGTGATGATCTTCGAAACTGAAGATGACCACTGGTATGTGTAAATTTTATCTTATCAATAATTTCATCAATCACTTTGAATGGAATTATTCATATAAATGACAATGTTTAAATTCATTTTCTATTAGCAGATTTCTGAAATTCAATAATATTAAATCAGTAAGTTGTAGATTTGAGTTTTCTGAATGTGTGTCAAATGACATTTTTTGTTCCATGCTCAGCAGACTAATTACATTAAAATGAGTGGATTCTTTAATGGCAGAGAAGTGGAATAAGTTACCAATTACTTGGTTTGTCCACTCCATTGCATTGCCCATTTAAACCATTGCAATATGCCACTAATTTCTTTCCTTGCACTCAGAAAGCCTATGAGGCATTAATTGTCATGAATTAAAGAAGGATTGGAGGTGGATTAATTGACTAATGATAGCCCCAATGTTTGGGTGACAATATGGAGAAAGATTATTGGATGTTAATTAATAAATAAGTTTGGTCTGTATACTTATTGGATGTTAATTATTGGGGAATGAGATGCATATGATATTAGATTAAGGTTCTAACAAACTATGGTTGTTCCTTCCATGGTAAGATAGTTTGTCTGTGTTTTGATATCACCCCATGTATTTTGCTTTCCAACTGTGCTATATGTTGCCATTAACCTCATTTTTTATGTATTTTTTATTCTAATGATTCCCATCCCAATGCTTTAATAACAGCACCGTTCTTCATACTCCTTTAACAAATTTTACAACTGTATTTAGATTTATCTACATTGTTTCATTCATTTTCGTAGAATTATACCAATTATGAATCAATGTTTTTATTTAAATTAACACTTTCCAATTCTGGATAGAATTTAATTTAAGAAAGAAAAATTAACGCTTAGCCTTCGGATGAACGAGAATTGTATAAGGAGAAAGAAATATTGACACTCTTATCATGCTTGGATGGTATAATTGTTATCATACTGATGTACAGAATCAGAGATCCAGGGTTCAAGTCCCGGTTTGAGCGTTAATTTTTATTTCTTAAATTAAATTATATCCAGAATTGGAAAGCGTTCATTTGAATAAAAACATCTTTACCGCTTAAAAATAATGTATAAATTCTCAATAAAAGTATTTCTGAAAAGATGTCAGTTGACGTGATGGTAGGGACAGCTATCAGTCTTCGGATGAACTAAAATTATATAAGTAGAAGGAAATGTTTATGTTCTTATTGGTGTTTGGAGGTGTAATTGGTATCAAACTGATGTGAAGAATCAGAAATCCAGGGTTTCAAGTCCCGGTTCGAGCGTTGATTTTTTTCTTAAATTATTTATGAACTTTACCTGCAAATAACATAAATCCCATTAAACATAACTTATGTCAGGCCATTATTTCCCAGAATGCTTACATATTTAACTTCTCTTGTTCTTATGAATGTCTCCACATACATAAATACATCAAATTACTTTGATACAACAGTTCATAGCAACTTTTGAGTTGTAGGTATGGGACTGGATTAAAAGTAAACTTATGCCTTACATTGTATGTCTTTAAAGATACCTCTCAATAAGCCCTAATTGTCTGAAAATGTTGTCCCCAGATATAAGCTGCGCCCTTTAAATTTGAGTGGAAAACACAAAAATAAGCCACACCTAGAGACTGAGGGAAGAAAAATTACCACAAACATTTATTTTAAAATAATGTATTATAGAATCTCATTTTTAACACAATACTCCAGACAGAATTAAACTAATTTCAATTGGAATTTCAAAGCAATTGTGCTATGTCTTTGTAAGGAGTTTTCAGTATACGTTCACACTGCTGGGGCAGCCCAAAGCAACACAAGAAGTCTTTGATGCTGTTGGGAGAATGTAAGGTGAAGCATTATTAGTTTTCAATCTGACCTTTAGTGCTAAAATGAACTATGTACAGGGCTGTGCATTTCTGGGTCTGGTCAGCTCATTCTCTTGCAGATTATTATTTTTTTATTTTATTTTTTCTCAAATGCCACAGGTTTGTCTTTCGATATTCCTGGTTTCTCTCCTGGCATGGCATACTTGTAACCCACTTCTGAGGTTGGGGCGCCTGGAAGGCAGGGTTACATTGATATGATGGATGATGATGATGGTGCGCCAGGAGAGTCCCTAATCCTAAGCTTAACCTAAGATGAATATGAATGATGATGATTGCGATGGCCATATGATTTCGGGGACTGTTTGGGCCTTAAAGTTTTCCTGACATTTGTCTTACAGGCGAGGAAAAACCCCGATAAAAACCTCACCCAGAAAAACTGTCCCGACTGGGGATTGAATCCGGGCACGCTGCGTGACAAGGCAGTACGCTACCCCGAGACCACAGCGGTGGACTCTTGTAGATTATATTGGAAGTGCATGATAAAAACATAAATTACAATATAATGCAGTATACATCATATTAAAATAATTTTTTTATCATGCACTTCTTGCAGATTACATTGGAAGTGCATGATAAAAAATTATTTTAATATGATGTATACTGCATTATATTGTAATTTATGTTTTCAAAAATGAGGACTGAGTCTGGGCTTAAAGACCCAGAAAGAGGAGCTACCCCTTCAGGAGTTATTTCTTAATTTGTTGCAGTTCCATCTTATTTGTGCTTAAAAACAGCATCACTGAAATGTTAATATCAAGAATCAACATGTTGGGTAGGGGGAATATGTGTGTGTGTGTGTGTGTGTGTGTGTGTGTGTGTGTGTGTGCGTGCGTGCGTGCGTGCGTGCGTGCGTGCGTGCGTGTGTGTGTGTGTGTGTGTGCGCGCGCGCGTGTGCGCGTGCGCGTGCGCGTGCGCGTGTGCGCGTGCGCGTGTGCGTGTGAGAGAGAGATTATAGATATGAATGTTTATAAACATTTATTTTTTGTGTGTTTAAACAGGTTGCTGCAATTCACTTGGGCAGGAGATATCTTATTGTTTCCACAAGATCCATTAGGCAGATTTGGACCAAATTTAGATCAATTTCTTAGATTTCCATAATTTTGCATTTATTTTGAAGTAATCTAAATTTGCTGTTGCAATATTTTTCTACTAATTGAGCAAAGTATTCGAGTCAATTAAAAGAAATTTAATACTTCATTGTTTCTGAAAAAGTGCTTTACACATAATTTTTGGTTTCAGTATGTTTCATTGTCATTCACTGTCAGCCTATGTCACTCGTGTGGTCTATTTTTGCTATATATAGATGACATGTACTTGTATTGTGTCAGTTCAGGGGAATTCGTGGCAGTTATTTTCTTATCTCTGTGATATGTTATGGTTTACTTGTTATGAACTTATTGGTAATTTATATTTGTTACATATTTATTGGTCATATATGACTAATTTGTCATAAATTTATTGGTCATGTATAGAATATTTGACACAAATTTATTACATATTTGTTCGAAATTTATTGGTCAGATTTTAATAAAAATGCATAAATACCAAAAGGAGGTCACAATAAGATGATAATGACCAATTGTAAATTTCCTGCTGTATTATGCCCTATAGCGCACAAGTAGCCTAAAATTTTTCTACCGTCTTTATAATTTTGATAGGTCCCAACTATTCGTGAATTTTTTTGTATCCAGATTGTAGAATTTTCTTTTCTTTTTTGTGAATGAATGCCTCGCTTCCAGTCTTTCTATATCCGCAGAAATTTCTGCAAGCAACTTTGCTCTGCAGTTGGTTGAACAAGTAATACACTGATGGGTAAGGTTTTCCAATTAAGATGTTGAGTCTTCTGTGCCAAGTATTTGTAATCCTTGGAAGATTTTTGAGAATACATCTATAGTAATTCCTTATTTGAGGAGGATAATAGGAAGGCTGCATGGTTCTTCCACGCCTTTGTCCCAATACAAAATTGTCTTCAATGTAGTTAAAGACAGAAATGTCTTTCTCGTATCGTTTTGCAGTTTTTAAAATGCATTAAGAACATCTTCCTCTGGCTCAAACGCCAACACTACTTACAAATGGAAGTTAGATCTCATTTGTTCATTGTCTTCCCTGCTATAGTCATCACTTAGCCCCTCTGCTCATACACATCTCCAGAAACACTGTGATAGAGAAATAAATGGCCTGCTATTTTTTGACATCCTTGAATTCTGATCTAATGACACTAATAACTGTTGTCTCATAGTCAATGGAAATTAATCTTTGTTCTAAACAATCACTTCTTGTTTTAGGACTCTGAATAAGGTTTTGTAAGCCACTCTATTTTTCCATTCCATCAGTGCAAGAAAAATTGGGAACCATTTTCCATTAATGCTTATATGTATTGTGTACAGTTGTAAAAACATGTTGGGTGAATATTTGAACGTGTCGTCCGTTATCTAATAACTGGATTGCAATAAATGTTTTAAAATTTGAATCCTTAGTGAGGATTATAGTTTTTTTCTTGAGAATCAGGGTCAAAGTGAAGTAACCACCGCTTACTTTTTATATATTAATATACCTCTGTTAGGTATATGTCGTAAATTTTCTACATACTTCTAGGTTCAAGTGGCAAGATCTCCTTTCTTGTGAGGCACAATTCTTTTTACCATTTGCTTCGGAAGTTTTACGTTCGTTTAACTGGATTCGTTTCTGAGTTTACTTTTTATGATCGTGGAAATAGTTGTCTTGATGTTCGAGCTATTTCTTTCATACTCTCAAGCAGTGAGAACATTATCGGAAACTAGGACACTACATCTCCTGTCTCGAGGCTATCAGCACCCTGTGCAAGGATACTACTACATTGCAGATGCATGCATTTGAATCAACAAAGGATTGACTCAAGCAAGAACAATATCGAAAACTAGGGCACTATATCTTAATTCTCGTGCAGAATATAATTTCTCAGTCCTGGTGATGAATTTAACAAATGTTTAATGTGTAACAAATATGGGCTGTGATGAATGTTTAATATGTGACAAATATGGCCTGTGACTAAAGTTTAATGTAATAAATTTTACATAGGACAAAAAATTAGTGACAGAGTTCCCCAGAACTGGTATTGTTGTATATACAGGAGTGTAGAATTATGAAATTGTATGTTTTTTTATTGTTGTAATTTACTTTATTATAATTTTACAAATTTCATTGTTAAAGAAACTGATTTTCAGAAAAGGATGAATGATATTGTATGATTTTTTTTTCTGTAATATAATTTAAAAATCCCTATATTCTTTCCTTATAAAATTTAGATTCAAATAATGTAAATTTGTTTTGTATGAAAATCAAATATTTATTTCTATAATCAAAATTGTTTAAATATGCTGAAATATAAGGTTTCATTTACAGTTTTAAATTGTAAAAGTGAAAACAAAAGTTAAAAAAATTAATTTTTGAGATTAAACCTTGTAACATCGTATGAAAGTCCATTAAAAATTAGTTATTCTACAATTAATTTTCATCTTGTCTGATTTGAAAACATCCAACAACAACTGTAAGTTCCAATGACAAAGAATACCAAGCATTAAATTTTAATTTTATTTTATATTTTAAATTAATACTTTCTAGGATTGGACATTGTTTTATTTTAGAATGTTAATTTTTCTTTCTAAAATAAAATTATAACATTTCTCCAGTATCATTAAAAGGAGTCAGGAAAGTCATTTTAGTGGTTAAATAAATTACTTCTTAAAATATTGTTATCCTAATGATATCTCAAGATTTTAAAAAAATCAATAAAATTTGCTTAATATTTGGAACCTTCTTCTTCCTTCCAAGTATTAGGCCAAGGCCTGTTACGATCCTATAGAAAATTTTCCCTCCAGTGTTTCATAGGACGGCCCAGTGATCTTCGTCCTCTTGGTATATAATTATAAACAGCTTTGGGGATCCGATTTGAACTCATTCCGGGAAATTCTCGTATAAGACTTGAAAGCATAATAATAGTCCCTTCGATTGGTTGCCGGCCAAAGGAAGGCAAGACCAGTGATGGGGCTGCCATCTTATAGCCTCTGGTCAGGCTTTTCTGGAGAAGGAAAGAAGAAATGGAAGAAAGGAAAGACTCCCTAGCCCTCGGATGCCCTAATAGCGTCGGGGTCGAAAAAAACAAGAGTTAACCAAGAGAGGTTAGATAATAAAGTTAAAAAGAGTGCAAAACACAAGTAAGTGGAAGAAATGTTTTGCTCAGCTTGGAACCTATTATAGAAAAATGTTCTCCAATATGAATAATCATAGGTAACAAAAAATGAAAATGACCCTCCAGACTCAAAATTAATGGTAAGTCAAAATAGTTTCAAGGGGGGATACATTTTTAAATTAATTAAATGTGTCCTGACAACTTGAAGTAAAACTTTTAGTGATTTTATGTTTACAAATGTAGGATGCAGTTACAAATACAGATTCACAGTTTGCATTCTCGTATATTAAATAATTTAAAAGATCCAGAAATAATTTATGGTATCTTTCATTCTTAGGCAGTTTCACTCTTATTGGTTTCCATGTATCTTTCTTTCTTAGTTTCGGAGGAATGAACTAAGGCTGAGACGGGTAGGGGCAGCTATTGCTGCCGGCAACCAAGAGGAAAAAGGAATTAGAGCTCTCTTTGTTTATAGCAGCTAGAAACAACCAATTAGCTAATTAGTTCCATCTCTACTCTAATTTTACTCTTGTTGGTTCCCATTGCTTTGAAATGTGTAAAATTTTAAAAATAATGAAATAGTACTTGAGATCTCAGTCATCCTCAATGTTTCTTTTAAAGCATGTAGGCCATTTGGTATATGCTCCATCTTTAGCTTTTCAAATGATACTGACTGCTGTTGGTTAAGATTTTAAGTAGAAGGGTCAAGTTTTGTTTAATATGTTCATATTTTTAGTTTCTTTTAAGATTTTGATGTAAACGATGAGGTTACTAAAGAGTAAAAAAAGAGGGAATATTTGAGAGAGAAGATTATTGATCTTGAAATGAATGCCAAAAATAGGAACATTAGAGAATTATATTAGGGAATTAGGATAGAGAAGAAAGGGTTTCAGGCTAGAACAAACAGAATTCAAAATGAAAATGGTGATATGATTGCAGATTCCAGGAGTATATTAAATAGATGGAAAAGTTACTTTAATCAACTATTAAATGTGCATACAGAACAGGATATTGAAGAGGATAATTTACAGACAGCAGAAATGCTAATTGCAGAACCAAGTGCATTAGAGGTTGAAATTGTGATAGAAAAATTGAAGCTGTATAAAGCATCAGGTTCAGATGAGACCCCAGCAGAATTGATAAAATCAGGGGGTGAAAAATTGATGGAAAATATACACCAGTTGCTTAATATGATTTGGGAAAAAAGAAGCTCTTCCAGATGAATGGAAAGAATCGATTATTTACCAATTTATAAGAAAGGAGATAAAACTAATTGCAACAACTATAGGAGCATCTCATTACTTTCAACTTCTTACAAATATATTAGTAAGCAGACTTACTCCCTATATTGATGACATCCTAGGAGATCATCAATGTGCATTTAGAAGAAACAGGTCTGCAACAATTCAAGATTTTTAGCTTAACCCTTTAGGTGACATGAGCTGATTAGATCGGCTCTGATGCTCCTGTCCATTACCTGCCAGACAATATATTTAAACTACTTGCAAAGCCAATCACATCGGCAGATACAGTTTAAATCTCTAACACAAAGAGATTTTACCCATGGCATGCAAAGAGTTGAGACAGATTTTAGAAAATAAATGGGAATATAATGGTACAGTACATGAACTATACGTAGACTTCAAAAAGGCATACGATTCAATTAAGAGGGAGAAGTTATATAGTATCCTGTTAGAGTTCGAAATTTCAAAAAGGTAGACTTATATGAATGTGTCTAAATGGCACAAAGAGTAGGGTGCATGTAGGCAAACAGTTTTTGGATACTTTTGAAATCCACAATGGGTTAAAGCAAGGAGATGCACTATCTCCCCTACTATTTAATTTTGTACTAGAGTATGCCATCAAATCTTTAGAGGATGAGGAACGCTTACAGCTCAATGGTATTAATAAGCTGTTAATTTATGCTGATGATGTAGTACTATTGGGTGATAGCAAGGCGATACTAAAGGCCAAAACACACACACCACTGAGTAACACTAAGAAATTGGGACTGGAAGTAAATATCAATAAAACTAAATATATGGTCGCACATAGAAATATATAATGGAAATGGACAGCTAATGACAAATGAGGGAAATTTTGAGTAAGTGGCTGAATTCAAATACCTAGGAATAATAATCACAAACAGGAATGAGATGCACAAGAAAATTAAACATGGCTTAATTCTGGAAATGCGTGCTATTACAGAGACTCGACATCCCAACTCCTTTCAAAAAACATTAAACTGAAAATATATAAAACTATTATTCTACCAGTTATATTATATGGATGCGAAACATGGACTCTTACTTTAAGGGAGGAAAGGAGATTATGAGTATTTGAGAATACAGTTCTTAGGAAAGTTTTTGGATCAAAGAGAGATGAACAGACAGGTGAATGGAGAAGACTACATAACAATGAATTACACGGTATTTATAGGAAGCCAGATATAATGAGAACAGTTAAAGTCTCATAGACTGTGATGGGCAGGACATGTGGCATGAATGGGGAATGTAAGACTGCATGGAAGCTTCTTGTAGGAAAACACCCAGTTGGTGGACCAAGAATGAGGTGGGAGAGTGATATTAAGTATGATTTGAGGGAAGTAGATTATACAGGGGATGATTGGAAAACAGCTCAGAATAGGGATGTATGCGACCATGAACCTATGGGTTCAATGGTGCCAATGAATTACAGTTTTAAGATTTTGATTTCTTCAAGGATCTTAAAAGAAGCTAAAAATATGAACCTGCTCAATGAGAATATGCCCAACAACCAAAACTCTATATAAAATCTTAACAGACAACAGTTAATGCCATTTGTAAAGCTGAAGATGGAACATGTTACGAAAGGCCTACATTATGTTTTAAAATAAATCTCATTAGTTGAGGATTGCTGAAATCTAAGATACATGTTATTTTAAACATTTTACATAGTGAGCTCAACAGTGTTTTCATAATGCATTTTAAAAACATTGAAATGTGTATATTATTAGGGTAAAGATGCCTGTTTTCGTGACATCCTTAATTCTGTGATAAAATTTCAATTTGTTATGAAATTAAGAGAGATTGCTATCCTCCCCTCCCTCTCGAGAAGTTATGAGCCAGTTCACTCTTGTGTGAGCTCTGTAAAAAGAGATGCGTGAAGAGAAGGTGCCAGTCAACATGGAATAATTCATTATATAAAATTTCTTGTTTGGAAAGGGGTTTGGTCATCAAAAATTCTTCAAAATATCAATACTCAGTTTGGAGAAGTATGTCTCTCAAGAACCTGAATGTTTGAATGATGCAAAACCTTCAGAGAGGGAGTAGTGAACACACTGCAAACTTTGATCACCTGAAACATTAACCATTCTAATTGTGCTTATACTGAAGAATAGGTATATCAGTGTAAAATAAATTGCTTCACATTATTAATTTTAAGGGTAGCCATGAGTGAAAATTGACCACAACACACATATTGTGTTTTATCTCTCATAAAATTCTCCTAAGCTTCCTGTTCAAGAAAGTATATAACTTATCGCTATTTTGCCATTATTAAAGCCCTGGTGGCCATTTTTAAACTCCCCAAAACTAGTGCCAAAAATGATACAGTGGAGGAAATTGGTATAAAGCCACTTGTTAAAAAGGTTAACACAAGTTTATTTACTCTTTCTTTGGCATTTTTCTATATTAACTTAGGAGGTGATTGAGTATAAAACACATACAAATAATGTCAAAATTAATTATCCATTTCCGTCCAAAAAAGTACATGAAAACTGAAACCACTCTCACATATGGGTGGAAATTAGTATAAAGGCACTTTGTGTATTTCACAGATTAAACCAAAAAGACTGAGCGCAAAGTTCTAAAATTTAGTTGAACCTCCATTGTTGGTAATTACTTGGAAGATTCTCTTTGACATTGACTTGATGAGGGTGTTTATTTCTTCCACTGAGATTGAAGCCCACTCTTCCTGAATAATATTTTTCTGCTCAGTCACTGTCCCAAACTGCCGTCCATTGCGATACACACGCCTTGCCAGGATCTGCCATAAGTTCTCAATCGGGTTTAAATCAGGACTTCTGACTGGCCACGTCAAAAGTGGTATTTCTTTCTTCCTGAACCACTCCTTTGATTTAGCAGACACGCGAATGGAAGCATTATCTGGCTGATTTATCTTCCTTTAAAGCAGAATGCTGCCCAAATCATAATGCCTCCACCACCCGAAGTTTCTACTCATTCTAACTTGCTCTTCAGTATGGAGGTCATTCCGGTAATACTGAAGGCCATCATGCTCGTCCAGATTAAACTTCTTCTCATCACTGAACATTACTTTATTCCATTCTGAGGTCCAGGACATGTGTTCTTCAGCAAAAGTCATTCTAGCTTTGTTATGTGCATTGTTCAGAGGTAGTTTACTAAGACTTTATTTGAATTTTTGATTCTTGTCTTCTGACAGAATTTGTCTTAGTCGTCTGGCTGTTAATGACAACTTCAAATCAGCCTGGATTTGAGAAGAAAACATATTCTTACCTTTTGCTTTACGTAAAATGACATGTTTAGTGCGCTCAGACAATTTTCTTGTCCGTCCATATTTCCCGTTTTTTCCATATTGTGAGCCCAGTTTGACAAAATTACCAATGACACATCTTGAAGCCCCAATTTCGTAGGTATTTGTCTATTGGAAAGGCCCATCTGCTTGAAGGCACTAACTCTTGATTTCTCTCATTTGATAGAGGCTTTCCATGTGGCATTGTACGTACTGCTGACTTGTAACTGATGAACGATGCTCACAGACACGTCGTCTCCATGTAATTGCAGTGTTTTGTTTACATTTATGTCTCTGTAAGAGCCAGAAGTTGACCTGCCTTTATACTGATTTCCACCCCTAGGACAGCATTTTGTTAGATTTTACATATTATTTACATATATAATAAATACAAAATGAGGAGACCTGTATGAAATTATGTCCAAGATAATTATACGTAATCTATGACACACATATGGTATTTGCATAAATATTTCAGGTTGTTTTACTATTAAAAGTTAGTGGCTTTATACCAATTTCCTCCACTGTACCAATATATCAAAGATTGTCATCAGATGTATTATTGGATAGAGGCACAAACGGAAAAACCCAAAATGGTAATGAGAGTCCCTACCATACAGTTTGGCACAAATATCCAAAATAGATATTTGTTTCAAAATAGAAATTGGAACTCTGTGTTATTAAAGCAGTCAGAAGCATGATAAACTTTGTAGCCTTTCTTTCTCAAAGTGTATTTTTCAAGCGCATGCCCATTTAAAAAAGTTCCTTGCACTGCAATTTTTGCCTTATTCAACTGACATTTTCAGCACTTACCTGTAAGAATTAAAAAAACTTTTTTCTCAAAAGTATTAACAGCACAGAGAAATCCAATGCAAATTTAGAAACAATGAGTATAACAAATTTCCTGACAAAATATTGAAAATTGTACTGCAAGGAACTTTTATCATCATCCATGCAAGTATTAGGCCGTGTGGCCTGTTACTCAAAGAGGAATTTTCCACCCAGCGCTTTTTTGGACGTCCCAGTGATCTTTTGCCTGGGGGCAGTAACGAAGTATGGCTTTTGGAATTCTATGAGATGGCATTCGTTGAAGATGGGCTTTCCAATTGTTCTGAACTTATATAATTAATTAAAATAAAAAATAATGTAACGTGCAAACTAATATAACAAATCACTTGAAATTTATCATAAATGTTATTCATACAGGTAGACATCTGTGGTATAAATTTGAAAGAAATATATTAGTTTTGGAGTTCCAAATTCTCTCATGGCTACCCTTAACTGTTGTTAGTGTATAAACTGTAATACGAAAACATTAAAGTGAATGCCCATTGGGCCCGATCCGCTCTTGCTGATGAAAATAATGCAGATGGCCAGTAAACTCCTGGGACAGAATTAAGCAGAAGGAAACAATTTTTTTTCAAGTCCATAGTACCACTGATGAAAACTGGATCCATATTGTATGGGGCTTGTCCATTTGGAGAATTATTGAGAAACATTTGGCACCACACTATTCAAAATATGACAGAAGCTTTGCAAGATTATGGATACACAGTTCATGAGGAAGTTTATGGTGTGGCCACTAATGGAAGTAACAGATGAATAGATATTATTGCATTTAGACCATCTTCTAAAATTGGTATGATAATAGATTCCACAATCCGTTTTGAGACTCATAGTGGTCAACTGAGGAAGTTGACTGAAAAGAAAGCCATATATGAACCAACAATTGATTATTACAAAGATAAATGCCAATTAGATAGTATATCTGTCACAGGATTGATAATTGGGGCAAGAGGTACTATACCAGGATTCTTAGCTAAATTTTGGAATTTCTTAAATTTGGACAGAGTGTATCTTTCTAAAATTGCCATAGCTGCCATTAGAAGAACAATTTTAATTTTAAGAAACTATCTTTACGAAATTTCTACTGTATAGTATGTATACTTCAATTACAATTTGAAATGTTTTAATGTATTCATCAATTTTGAAAATTAATTGTCTGTATCACTTTGCCCTTGAGGCAATCCTCTAATGAGCAAAGTTGTATATAATAAAAAAAAAAAAAAAGGATCTGGTAATGAAGTATTTGCATTGATGACTGAGGAAAAGCAGGAAGAACCCCCTGATTAGTCAGCACTGGAATTTGAACCTAGGACCTTATGAATGTGAGTGTCAAATGTTACCACTATTAATCCTGAGCCGAGTCTCAACTGTCTACAAGAAAATGGTGTCATAGCAGTTCTCCAAAATCAAGGAGGACAGTCTCGGGTGGAAAGCTAATGGTAACATTCTTTTGGGTATGGAAGGAAGTTATCCATTTTGATTTCCTTCAGGATCACAGGACCATCAATGCAGAATATTATTCCAACATTGTCTCAGGAGAAGTGAAGGATAAAATCCAATCCATGACAAAATCAGATCCTTCCTTCATTACAATATGAGGACTTCATACTGCGAAAAAAAAAAACCCATAAAGACATTAAAATGGGGTCTGCTGTCCCATTCATCTTAGATATATAGTTCCAAGTAATTTTTATTTGTTTGACAGACTTTAAAACTGACATGGATGAAGTAAGGTTTTAGGATAATGAGGCAATGATTGTATTAAGTTTTTGAATAGGTATGCATCCTATCAAATGACTTGGGGAAAAGAGTTGATAGAACCCAGGAAAAAATATATGGCAGCCAAGGAGGACTACTGTGAAGGATAACATATCTAACAGGTCTATTAAATTGTAGCCCATCATTTGCATTGATGACTGGGGAAAAGCAGAATAAATCACAGATTAGTCAGCCCTGGTATTTGAACCTAGGACCTTATGAATGTGAGTGTCAAATGTTACCACTTGAGCCTGCTCAATGATCAAATATTAATGGCAGCAACTATATGACTGCTGCTATAGCGAGGGATCATGTGGTAAAATTCATTGTGATTATATTTAGATGATCCATGAACAGTGCACAAATAAAAAATTGTGAATATTGATCTTCAAAAATCACATAATTTTTATGGAATTCCATCATAATGATCAACAGATTGATGTCATATGCAGGAAGTGTACCAAGAATAGACCCCACATTTTGTAATGAGAATAAATATGACTCTCAAATAAATTTTAGTGAGTATTATTCGATTGAGGGTCTTTCCACTTTTCAGCGGTTGCCCTTTTACCAGCCGGCTGCTGGCCCTTCACATCCACATGTGTCAATCACAGAGGTAGATGATCAACAGCCAGTGTAGGGGTGACATGTGGTTAGCATGTCGAGTCCCCCAGCCGTTATAGCTGGTTCCTCAACCTGGAACCGCTACTTATTGTAGCTACCCAATTGCCTCACGATGCTGGGTGGGCACCGGTCCCATACTGGCCGAAATACCATGAGAAAATTTCTTCCCCCATGGAGACTCGAACCAGCGCAAGTCCCGTAGCTCTGCGCCAAGGCTTCCTACCTTAACCGCTCGGCTACGGCGCGGGACGAGTATTATTAAAAGGTAAAAGGAAATGCATACTGAACAACAACAAATTCTGTTAAATAACACTGAGAAACGGGCTGGAATATGATCACAAGTGGAAATAAATACAGACTTCATGTTATTTATTTATTTCTCGATCTGGCATTATGCTGGACAAGTAGAAAGTTTAGATTACATTAAAACAATGTATGGTCTTGGGTTATTATGCTCAGAACAGGGAAACCTTGTTTAGGCAGTTAATCCCTGGTTTAGGTTCATTGTATTATAAGACCTATCATTGTTTGTAATGAATGAATGGAAATGAAACTATTCTAGTGTTACGTCCTAGTTTTGACATTCAGGCATTCATGCGTGGCTCGTTTTGCCATTTTCTGGGTTTTGCCCTAGGGTCTCAAGGAGAGTTACAACCCTCCCTTTGGCCTCATTCTGCCAAATTATTACGTAGCCTTAGAGTTATGAAATAGTACACAAATGTGCCTCGACTGGATCACCACAATCGCATATTTTTAAATACATTTAAATAAATTTTAAATAATGCACATATGTGCGCAATTCTACTTATTATTATTATTATTATTATTATTATTATTATTAAATACCTGTGGTTTGCCAGACCACTTTATTTTTCTTGAATGAGGTGAAGGGTGATATGATATGTTTGAATGAATATATCAAATGGGAAGGAAGAGAAGTGGAGATTGTTAGTGGAATACAATTCGGGAAACAGGAGAATCCCGAGAAAAATTCCGGTATAGCGTACCGAAACCATGAGGATTCGAATCTGGGATCTCAGTCAGGACAGCCCGCGCGTCTACCAAGACGACAGTAGAGGGTTTACTTTATATTCCATTTAATTTCTAATCTGAAATTAAAAAGTATCACTGCACGTATTTCATTAACATAGAGAACCCGAATTTCATTAATGGATTTCGCATTCTTGTTATTACAACTTATGAAAATAAAATTTCCCCCCTATTCCTGATTCCTATGACCAACTTTGAATCAGCTGTTGTCTGAATTCAAACAATGGATTACAGAGTACTCTACTGTTGTTTATATGTACCAACGACGGACCAATCAAAATTCAAGTAACTTGTGCGTATTGTATCCATCCATAGAGTAAGATTCATCCCCTCCAGTATTTTGTGATTATTACATGCCACAGAGTACCAGAGAAGAAAGTAGGCAAGTTGCGCGTACATGCCACAGGCGGCGCTAGTGTAATACAACTAACGACACCTAAATTTTTTCGGTTCTTTTTTTGGTACTAATATGAAATTCAGCACCGCCTGGTGGTAAAATTATGAATTATAATTATATAACGCCATCTGGTGAATAATCATGGAATTTAACTTTTATAGGAATAAATAACGTATTAATTAATCTTAAATTGTGGAATTATGTATACCCAGTCTCTCAGACCTACAGATTTTCTTTGATTTTAACAGAAAGGAAGAATGGAAATAAATAAAACATGTTAATTTATTTTCGTTTATTAAAATTTTAAAACGTGCATTATGAGCTCTTTTAATAAATATGTACAATTGACCTACCCCCTTATTCTCACATACATATTTTATACAATATTTATTAAATAACCTTAGCCATGTCGTACATCTGTCCATTATAAAGTCACATTTTTAAAATGTTTATTAGAAATGGCTGTACACTAACATCGCTCTTCCTAACCTAACAAATCTTAGAATTTTATCACTTCTAGTAGGTTTATCTTTGAAAATAGATTCACATTAAAAATGTAAACAAGCTTGAATTTACTTACAAATTAGAGTAAAATAAAATCTAAGTAATGATTTTTAACTTTCGATAATTTACAGTACCGTCTACATAGAACGAAAGGATAGCAGTTAAAAATTTAAATTTACAAAATGGCTAACTTCCCATAATCCCGAGCGATTCTCAATGGTTAAACACGCCGTGAACGACGCCGTGTGCCTTGCATTTGTTTTATTTAGTTACATATTCTGTTACTACGAAACAGCGCTACCATTGTAGTTTGCTCATTGTAGTTCATCGTAAACGACCGAAATTTTTTAGATGTCACTGTACTCAGTTTCCCCTCTATTCGAAGTTTCTCTATGATTACATGCAATGGTGGATTGTGTGGAGAAAATTGACGGTGGATAGCGGCGTAATTTCAAAATCTATGGTGATGTATAACTGATTTACAAAATAATCATGCAGCAAAATATGTGGTTTTCTTTCGTAATGTAACGCATAGGTAATGATAACCAATAGTTCCGCTAACAAGCTCAAGGCTTCTAAAAGCTCAAGAGACTTGGAGGACATAAGGGAAGGAGAAGGCGATAATAAGCCTATTTTGTCTGACAAGGGTGACGGAGATAAAGATAAATTAGCTAACATTTCGGGCGATAGCATAAACATACGAAATCCGCTGCCAACAATTGTTATCTGTCAGCGAGAAAGGCCTGACAACAGGCTAAAGTCACGCCCTCGTGTAAGAGATGAATTTCGAATGGCTCGAGGAGGACCAATGGATAGGAGAGGTTCCACTATCCGAAGTAGAGGTGCTGGTCTTTCGAGAAAAGTGGAAAGAGAGAATGACTCAAGCATATTATCTCGAGGAAAATTTCAAGAATCGTTGAGTAAAGGGAATTCTGACAGTGCAATTTCATCTTCATCAAAATACTACAGCGATGCAGATAGAAGTAAGAACAGGCTGGGTATGTTTATTTAATATTATTTTAATATTTGAATTAGTAACATGATAAAATTGTGGGCTGTGCTTTCCTTCAGGTCCGAAAAATTTTTCAATTTTATATCTTATTCCACTGATGCACTAAACACTCTTAAACACTTTCAAAACATTTTGCAACACTTTTTAACACATTTTAAACATCTTCCAATGTTGCAACGAGTTTTTTTTCATATTTATATATTTGCATAAAACACGGTCGTGCTACATTGCTTACTTCCTACTCTTTGTTATTTTTCCTCCACTTCCTATGTTGTTCCAGCATTGCCACCATCAACAACCCGAACTTGCTTTTTAAATGTGATTCCACGTTCCCTGGATTTCACCTACGTTAGAGTAATTGATTTGTGTTACAGTAATTGATTTAGGTTTGGTTAGCTTTTAGGTTCCTTGCTTTTTAAAAGTGATTTGATACGTAAAATAAATTATACATTTTTAGACAAGTTCTGGGAATTTTGTGTCAATGTTGGTCATACTGATTTCACATATATATACCGCCAACTGCTGGAGGTTGCATTTATCTACCTGGGATAATTGGAGCACTAGCGCATGCGCACTGCGATTCTATAGAACTTAGAAAAATTTTCTACCGACCTAAAGGAAAGCATATCCAAATTGTGGGCTATTTTATGCCAGGAGTCCACCTATACTCATTTAGGCTGTTGTAGGGTTCAGGTTGCAAAAAATTTTCAATTTAATATCTTATTCCACTGATGCACTAAACACGTTTAAAAACATTTTGCAACACTTTTAAACACATTTTAAACATCTTCCAATGTTGCAACGATCTTTTTTTTTATATTTATATATTTACGTAAACATGGTCGTGCTACATTGCTTACTTGCTACTCTCTGCTATTTTCCCTCCTCTTCCTATGTTGTTCCAGCGTTGCCACCATCAACAACCCAAATACTCCAGATGTTGCCAACCATTTCCACATTCCCTGGATTTCACCTACGTTAGAGTAATTGATTTGTGTTACAGTAATTGATTTAAGTTTGGTTAGCTTTTAGGTTCCTTGCTTTTTAAATGTGATTCCACGTTCCCTGGATTTCACCTACGTTAGAGTAATTTATTTGTGTTACAGTAATTGATTTAGGTTTGGTTAGCTTTTAGGTTCCTTGCTCTTTAAATGTGATTTGATACGTAAAATAAATTACCTCTTCATATCTGTTGTTCTATGAAAAATTCAAAATATCAGACGGTTACCATGTAAAATCATATTTCCACTAGTTAATTTCGTGTTAATTATACTTTTTAGACAAGTTATGGGAATTTTGTGTCAATGGTCAATGTTGGTCATACTGATTTCACATACATATACCGCCAGCTGCTGGAGGTTGCATTTATCTACCTGGGATAATTGGAGCACTAGCGCATGCGCACTGCGATTCTATAGAACTTAGAAGAATTTTCTTGCGACGTGAAGTGTAGCATATCCCTCATTTAATTCATTAGGTGAGAAAATGGGCAAATTGGTGATTTGTTTACATTTTATTGAATAATCTGGTGCACCATAAGGAAAAGTTGGCTATTTCATTTGAACAGTGACTAATGTATGTGGACTCCTGCCATAGAACTCATAAAAATGCTGAATGCCATTTCTGTTTAAACTTGAGTTGTCCTGGGCTCAAGTTTAGAATATCTTTATTTATGATTTTCCATACTACATTCTTGTAATACTGTTGCCCTACATACATTTTCTGTCTTTACTAACATTTTGTACTGAATGTTTTGCAACAATACTTACAATTTTTTTTTTAAATTATTAAATATTTACGTATGCAGTGATTTCTTCAAAGTTCTGCAGAATCTTTGAGCATGTGCTTAAAGAAACTTCTGCTAGATGGTGGAGGTATCTGTGAAATCAGGATGACCAACATTCAAAAATATTAAAATTCATTAGAGAACATTTTGTTTGGATATGCTACACTTAGCGTCGCAAGAAAATTCTTCTAAGTTCTATAGAATCGCAGTTCGCATGCGCTAGTGCTCCATGTAATCCCAGAAAGATAAATGTAACCTCCAGCAGTTGGCGGTATATGTATGTGAAATCAGTATGACCAACATTGACACAAAATTCCCAGAACTTGTCTAAAAATGTATAATTAACACGAAATGAACTAGTGGAAATATGATTTTACATGGTAACCGTCCGATATTTTTAATTTTTCGTAGAATAACAGATATGAAGAGGTAATTTATTTTACGTATCAAATCACATTTAAAAAGCAAGGAACCTAAAAGCTAACCAAACCTAAATCAATTACTGTAACACAAATAAATGAACTAGTGGAAATATGATTTTACATGGTAACCGTCCGATATTTTGAATTTTTCGTAGAATAACAGATATGAAGAGGTAATTTATTTTACGTATCAAATCACATTTAAAAAGCAAGGAACCTAAAAGCTAACCAAACCTAAATCAATTACTGTAACACAAATAAATTACTCTAACGTAGGTGAAATCCAGGGAATGTGGAATCACATTTAAAAAGCAAGGAACCTAAAAGCTAACCAAACCTAAATCAATTACTCTAACATAGGTGAAATCCAGGGAACGTGGAATCACATTTAAAAAGCAAGGAACCTAAAAGCTAACCAAACCTAAATCAATTACTGTAACACAAATCAATTACTCTAACGTAGGTGAAATCCAGGGAACGTGGAAGTGGTGTTGGCAACATCTGGAGTATTTTGGGTTGTTGATGGTGGCAATGTTGGAACAACATAGGAAGAGGAGGGAAAATAGCAGAAAGTAGCAAGGAAGAATGTAGGACGATCATGTTTTACTTAAATATATAAATATAAAAAAAGATTGTTGCAACATTGGAAGATGTTTAAAAGTGTTGCAAAATGTTTTAAACATGTTTAAAAGTGTTTAATGCATCAGTGGCATAAAAAATTAAAATTAAAATTTTTTGTGACGTTTAGTATACAACACCCTTTTGTTTAAACAACTCACCTCACCTCATAGGATTTATGCTTCCATGATACCGCAGTTTCAAACACAGTCGTGTTCATCCTCAGCCATAACTAGACTGTGTTTGATACCGCGGTATCATGGAAGCATGAATCCTGTGAGGTGAGTTGTTTAAACAAAATGTTCTCTGATGAATTTTAATGATTGTACCTCATAATGCTTACTTCCCAACATTAATTTAATATATTCAAAAATGTGAAGGTTGGTTATAGCAATTTCACACATATATCTGCCATCTAGTGGAGGTTTCCTTAAGCATTTGCACATGCACATTGTGATTCTGTAGAACTTAGAAAAATTCTTGGTAGAGATA
The DNA here is from genome assembly GCA_030220185.1 of Diploptera punctata. Taxonomy (NCBI): domain Eukaryota; kingdom Metazoa; phylum Arthropoda; class Insecta; order Blattodea; family Blaberidae; genus Diploptera; species Diploptera punctata. Next base: position 3,859,195 of record JASPKZ010009837.1, on the reverse strand, counting down.
AACTAAACTTTTTTTCCTGTCCTGCGTATGTATTACTGTAACTGACAATTCTAGTGCAAATAATAGTCTGTGAATCTTGGGATGGAAAACAATGACTGGCTGTTCTTTAGAAAAGACTTTTCTATGCTATTCCATACTAAATTCTTATGATGCCATTGTCACACTTTATGCTTTGTGTTTCTACTATTATTTCTTACTAGTTTCAAATTTTGTAACTATTATTAAAATATTTGTCTGAGGTTGACAAACCGACCCACACAATTTTGCATATATCATTCTTATGCCACTCCTGCACTAAACACTTTTCAACCATTTATAATAAATAATGTTTGGTACTATTTTAAACATTTTGGAACATTTTATAAACATTTCTTACGATTTTTAAATATTCATAAATTACGTAAATATTGTGCATCGAGTTCTACAGACGCGGAAATGCTTCATGTAACATATGCTAGGTGGCTCTCAAATCGGAGTTATCAACATTTGAAAATAATTCCAAACCATGTTTCAAAAAATTAACTTCATTTTGTTAGATTCCGAGGGACAAGTTAGTGTACGTAAAATTAGTTTATAGTTTATTAAATAATATGCATGTAAATTGTTTTGTTAGAAATGAGAAGTTAGTTTACGTCCATTTTTTTTAGCATTTGGGAATTTATTCCCAAAGTTGGTAACGCCGACTTCAGAGCCATCTACCAGAAGCTACATTAACTATTACAGCAACTTGCGCATGCGCACTGCAATTCTGTAGAACTTAGAAAAATTCATGTGCGATGGATTGTCCACCTTATCCAAATATTTTTTTTACAATTCTTAAATATTTATGTGTGTGTGTGAAAAAATGATAATTATCAATTTTTTGGGGATATGTTAGGGGAAAAGTGCAAAACCATAACTTTATTAAAAAACAAAAAATGCAAAAATTACTGGTTCTGTTGTAGAATTTAGTTACCAATCTGAGGATATATATGGTGAGAGAAAAGTATGAGAAGTAGCAAAGAAATGAAGTAGAAATTCACATAAATTGAAAAACCAATATGGCTGTTCGAGAAGTTAGGTCAGAATCAAGGAAATATAGAATTGCCAACCCAAAGGATTTATAATATTGACTGATCACAATTTGGTAGAACAACAAACATTAAAAAAATTTTAAAAATCTATGCAACCTTAATTAATGCAGCTTACCTACCACAAATTGCAATCTTTCTACCCAAATGTACCAAAATGTAAGAAAATTATTTTTTCTTTACAATTTTTCAGATAGATTTATGTAAAATTCCAATTATTTACCCCCTATTCTCATACTTTTTTTCTCTGCACACACACATGTACCACATATATTAATATTATTACAGAATTATTACGAAGATATAAGAACAGAACTTAATACAGGGTGGACCGCTCGAATGGACCTAATTTCAATTGCTTGTTACTGGCAAACGGTTGAAGATAGAAACTTAAAACAACGTTCATATTACAGAAAAACTCACCAAGTTTTGATATCCAGATCACCACATCTCTATATGAGCCCCAGCAGTCACTGTGACGATATCAAAGCGATGAACAATTTCTTGCCAAGTACGTTGGAGTATGTCTTCTGGAATGTTCTCAATAGCCTCTATGATGCGCTCACGAAGATCACGAAGGTCTTTGACTGGGGTGGTGTAAACTTTATCTTTGACATAGCCCCAGAGAAAGAAATCCAGTGGTGTTAAATCGGAAGATCTCGGGGGCCACGCGATTGGTCCTCCCCTACCAATCCAACGGCCAGGGAAAATGTTGTCCAAAGTCGTACAAACTTCATTGGACCAGTGGGGAGGAGCACCATCTTGCTGGAAAACGATGTTAGGCTGCAGTTGTTCAATTTGTGGAAAGAAGAACTGCTCCAGCATGTCAATATGTGGTACCACGAACAGTTTTCTCGGCGAAGAAAAACGGTCCAATGACCTTATTATGTGACAAACTGCACCAAACATTCATCTTCGGACTATCACGAACATGCTCTTGAATAGCGTGAGGATTCTCCGATCCCCAGATCCGCACATTATGCCGGTTTACCTTGCCTGACAAATGGAAAGTGGCTTCGTCCGAGAAGAAAATCTTGGTCATGAAGTCAGGATCAGCGCCGAGACGGTCCAGCATCGTATTGGCGAATTCCACTCGTTTCGGCATGTCATTCGGCTCCAGACGTTGCACTAACTGCACTTTATATGCGTGCAGTTTGAGGCGTTTGTGGACAATCCGTTGTAATGTCGATTTTGGTATTTGAAGTTCCTGCGAAGCTCTTCTTATGACTTCCGGGGGCTTCGCTCAAATGCGGCTTGAACATTTGCTACCATTTCATCGGATGCTCTGCGACCACCACCATGCTTCTTCAACACAGATCCTGTAGCTAATAATGTATCACGCCACTTCTTTATGCTTCTAGCAGTTGGAGCATCACGGTTAAACACACGCCGGAACTCCCTTTGAACTCTAATGATTGATTTAAACTCCGCATACCACAAAACAGCTTGCGCTTTCATCTGCGGAGTCGCCATTTTCACAAACAATTAAATCTAAGAACGAGAAACGTATCTTTGTGCCATCTACCGACAGGATTCGAAACTTGGTGAGTTTTTCTGTACTATGAACGTTTTTTAAGTTTCTATCTTCAACCGTTTGCCAGTAACAAGCAATTGAAATTAGGTCCAGCTTGCGCTTTCATCTGCGGAGTCGCCATTTTCACAAACAATTAAATCTAAGAACGAGAAACGTATCTTTGTGCCATCTACCGACAGGATTCAAAACTTGGTGAGTTTTTCTGTACTATGAACGTTGTTTTAAGTTTCTATCTTCAACCGTTTGCCAGTAACAAGCAATTGAAATTAGGTCCATTCGAGCGGTCCACCCTGTATATTTAATCTCTGTGAAAGAATAACACATTACCAAAATGCTTATCTTCAGCACATATTACGATTGAATGAACAGTGCATACCAAGAAGAATGTATAATTATAAACCAAAAGGGAGAAGAACGTTGGGAAGACCATTGAAGAGATGGAAGGACCAATTCGACCTATAATGAGATCGGAACAGGCCATTGGGCCTAATCCTTGTTGTTGTTGTTGATGATGATGATGACAGAATTATTATAATTTTTGTTACATAGCAAGAGGGGGGGGAGAAAATATTGTAAGTTTTATTATTGTGCTTCTCATACATTATCGTCAATCCCTTACATTTCCATTACATTCAAACCTAAATTGCACAGGTTAGATCCAGATAACAATGACTTTCATAGTCAAATATGAGAAATTACATTTTGAGGTTCTTAATTCGTAAATTAATGAGTCATTTTTAACATCTTACCTCATATTTTATGTTTCTTCAAACACGTGAACTAGTTTTCGAGAGAAGGATCTCTCTCATTTTCAACCGACATTATGACTACTGGATTTTCGTTGGAATCTCCATCAATAATGTTGCGATCTGGTGTTGACTTGTTGAATTTTGAGATGAGGTCACATTCATCAGGAATCTCGAAATTCATGGATTTAAATTTGTTCTTCTGAATATATATCTTCTCCCAAATTGTCAATTCTAAAGGTTTTTCCAAATGTTTTAAAAGTTTGGCTTTTTCAATTTTATGATTCTCCAATAAACTATGTGCTGCAATATTACATTGGCATCGATAAATAAATTTAGACTTGGTAATCTATTAATAACTAATTAGAAATTGAACACCCCAGATAGCAAAAAATCTGGAATTAATCAAATTAATTGTAAGAACTGCAATAAAGTATACATAGGAAAAACAAAAAGGAATTTGGACACTCGCACTAAGGAACACTTCAAAAATATTAAAAATGGTGAAATTGAAAATTCAGCTATTGCAGCACATAGTTTATTGAAGAATCATAAAATTGAAAAAGAAGCTGAACTTTTAAAACATTTAAAAACCTTTAGAATTGACAATTTGGGAAAAGATATATCTTCAGAAGAACAAATTTAGATCCATGAATTCCTGATGAACGTGACCTCATCTCAAAGTTCATCAAATCAACACCAGATGGCAATGTTATTGATGGAGATTTCAACGATTCCAACGAAAATCCGATAGTCATAATGTCGGTTGAAAATGAGAGAGATCCTTCTCTTGAAAACTAGTTTCCGTGTTTGAAGAAACATAAAATATGAGATAAGATGTTAAAAATGACTCATTAATTTACGAACAATGACTTGTGTTAAACATTTTTCTTTCTTCTCAAATGCTTACGAATTTGTAACAGTTAATTTAACCATGGCACTAGTTGCATCTTCATTGTCATCAAAGCAGAAAACATGGCTTTCAATTAACAGCGCTTTAACCACTGATAGTAAAACATTCCTCTGCCAAACTTGTGATAAACATACAGTGTGTATGATGAAATCTCAAGTTGAACAATATTCATGAAGCAATCTTCATATTAGAAATAAACAACGTTTCTTCAAAGAAACAGGTATGCCTACAACTTACACAGTTGCAGGGGTAGCCTACATCATCTAATAGTGAATTTTAAAAAGAACTGTTTACGGCATTGGCTGCAGCAAACATATTCTGAAACAAACCTCAGGTATCTGAATTTAATCATTCCTTACAAAAATACTGCAACTGCAACATTTCCGACTAGTCCATTCTCAGGAAGAATTACTTGGGTTTTTGCTATATTGATATATTAGAAAAAGAATCAGGGCTGACATAGGCAAATCACCTATAAGGGTTCCTGCTTATGAGATGTCTGATGCTGCAGGTTGTTTCATCGCTAATCTAATTGTAGGCAAGTTGGACTCTGAAGCTGCATCAAAACTCTATTTAATATACTGTAAACCTTCGGAGGCAACAAATTGTTCAACAATTGCTAGATTCATTAATGATGGACTTAAGATTCTATGGCTATATGGCATAAAAGAAGAGAGGCTCCATATATGTTGAAAGTGGGGAAATTGCTTACTGTATTTTATCCTAGTTTAGTGCATGTTATGTGTACAGCTCATGCATTGCAATGAGTTTGTCAGACATAGACATGAATTTCCAGAAGTAAATACACTGATATTAGCAATGAAGGTTTTCTTGAAATGTCCTTATCATGTACAACACAATAAGCAGCAGCTTCCTGATGTACCTCTGCCTCCGGAACCAGTGATGACAAGGTGGGCAACATGGATTGAAGCTGTAATTTTCTACAATAAGCACTTTGAACCTGTGAAGTCAGTGATGAGAACTTTTCTTCTGTTCACGCAACATCTATGAATGAATCCTTGTCAGCATTGAAAGTTCTGAAGTGTCAGTTCAGTTTCATACATTGCAAGTCACTTCATCTGGCTTCCCGACAGTATCAAGAAACTGGAGTCTTCAAGTTTGCCTCTCCAAAAAGCTGTGGAAAATAATGAAAGATGCAGTTAAAAAGATCAGTGTTGCACCAGGTGAAGTGGGTTGTGTATTTTATTCTAAATTGTAATCTATGCTGAATAAAAACCCTAGATACTCAAATATTGTTATTTTGTCTCGCTTATATAATTATGAAATTGTAAACCCCCTGAGAATATTATTCCTAACATAATCTCTCTGCATAAATATGCACTGTTGACTTCTTGCGTAGTTGAGTGATCTTTCTCTATTATAAAAACATTGCCAGACAGAAGACTGCATGACAACAAAACATTTGGACAAATATATTATAATTAATTGTGCATACTGTTCCAGTGTGACTTAAATACTTGAATGGGAGACACTTGTACTTCAGAACTTTGTAGCAGAAGTGAGATCATTAAGAATTAATGTAGAAATTTGACTAGCCTATGTGTGAACTTCTATTTTGTAGCAAAGAAATGAAATTTTGGATTTTACGTATAATTGCTTCATTGCATACTAATTTACATATTTCACCAATTTTTGTTATATATTTAAGTACATGTTTCTTATATATTTGAAGAGAAAAATTATATTTCTTAATTTGATATAATAAAAAATCTGAAAAGATTACAGTGGTATGGCCATGTCAAAAGAATGCCAGAGCAAAGATTGCCTAAAATTGTTATGGAATGGATCCCAATAGAAAGGAGGAAGAGAAGAAGACCGAAGAAAACTTGGATAGAAAGGGTACATCTAGGCCCTGCCATCCACCCCTTGGGATACCTCGGTCGTCATGACCATACTCCCAAGTCCTAGTTCTAGTCCTCCCTAATCTAAATCTCGCGTCCACGTTCAAGGTCTCGGTCCTATAAAACCAACACTCCAGGGAGAGAGTGTTGGAGTTTTGCACTTCTCGGGCAATTGATGAGCTACATAGTACATCAGGTCACTCAATCCTGATGACCCCACAGTTGGTCCACGGGCTCCCATGAGCCTAGCCGGGAGGACTGCTGTCGCAGATCCACCGACCATTCCCCTGTTCTGCCTCCAGGGACGTGTCCTGCAGCCGTTGTGAGACCGGCTAGGGCTACAAGCCCAACAGTGTGAGACTTTTAGTACACCAGGTGCTCATCTCCTGGCGACCCCACAGTTTGTCGACGGCCCGTAGGCCAAGCCAGGAACCAGTACAGTAGCTCCCCGCTGGACTGGTCCGAGCCGAGCCCTGGTGTGCCCCCAGGGACGCCTTCTGCAGCTGTTGTGGTCCAGCACGGAGCTCGCAAGCTCCAACAGATGAGCAATTAGTACGACAAGGCGCTCAACTCTTGCCTACCCCACTAATGGTTCACGAGTCCCTTGGACTTAACCGGGAGGACTGTCTAGCAGATCCACCGATCTTTCCCCCAGTGCACCAGCTGGGGACGTGTTTGGTTGCTGAAGTGGGTCCAGCCTGAGCTTTTAGTACGTCAGGTCGCTCAACTCCTGACGACCTCACAGATTGTCCTTGGGTCACTCGGTTCCAGAGTCGGCGCTAAGTCCCCGACGACAAAAGACCGCGCTCTCCTCCTTTCCCGAGCTTATTGACCTGGTGGTAATTCCCAGCATTACGCCCGGTATTGTCCCATCCAGCCCGTTCGCAAGACTAGGCCTAGTCGTGTAGCTGCTGTGAGGCAGCCCACTGAGCAATGTAGGCATCCAGGGTGCTCATCTCCCATGGTGCCCCCACAGATGGTCTCAGGTTCAATGAACCAGGAGATAGGGCCACGAACCCCTAGTCTCCCACCACCCCCACCAACGGTGGCACAGGCCCCCGCTGTGGCCGGGGTCGTTCAGGCTTGGCAGCAGGCTCCTATAACCAATAAAAATTCTCCTGCTGACCCCACTCATGGTCCGCGAGTCCATCGGACTTGGAAGGGAGGACTGACTAGCAGATCCACCGACCTTTTCCCCACTACGCCACCGAGGGACGCGTTTTGCTGCTGGAGTGGGCGCAGCACGAGCTAAATAGTACGTCAGGTCGCTCGAGTCCTGACGACCCCACAAATGGCCCGCGGGTCCGGTCCGGACCTAGCCGGGAGGAATGCAAGCAAACCACCGACCGTTCCCCTATCTGCCGCCCGGGGACGCGCCCTGTTGCTGTTGTGAGCACAGCTGGGGCCCGATAAACGGACCCCCAGGGGATAGAAAGGGTACAAGCAGCTATGAATATCAGAGGATTGGAGGAAGATCAATGGATGGACAGAGAGAAATGACGTTTGGTTTCCGGAAGACGGTGGCAGCCACCATGATACCGGATGATGACGATGAAAAAATCTGGGCCCTAATAATTAGGAATGAAAATGGGAATATGATTGCAATTTCCAAGAGTATAAATAGGTGGGGAAAATTTCTTTAATCAACTAATTAAATATACTTGCCAACAGGATATTGAAGAGGATGATTTACAGACAGCAGAAATATTGTCACAGAAACAAGTGAATTAGAGGTTGAAATGGCAATAGAAAAATTAAAGATGTATAACGCATCAGCTTTAGATGGGATCCCAACAGATCTGATTAAATTAAAGGGAGAAAAATTGATGGAGACGATATGTCTGTTCCTTCGTATGATTTGGGGAAAAGGAGGCTCTTCCAAATGAATGAAAATAATCAGTTATTCCAATCTATAAGAAAATAGATAAAACTGATTGCAACAACTACATGGGCATCTCATTACTTTGAACTTCATACAAAATTCTAACAAATTTATTAGTATCCAGACTTATTCCCTATATTGATGGCTATTGCATGATCGTCAATGTGGATTAGAAGAAATAGGTCTACAATAGATCAGATTTTTAGTATAAGACAGATTTTATAAAAAAATGGGAATATAATTGCACTGTGCATCAACTATATGTAGACTTCAAATAGACATACAATTCAATTGAGAGGGAGAAGTTATACAAAGTGATTCAGAAATATGGCTATACGTTTGATCGCATTTTGTGATGAAATATTATTAGTAAAGGAAATATGATGTTATCATTGGAAAGGGAATCCTTTAAATTACAACAATAGAACAAAACAAATCACTGCTCACGTGCAGCTTGGCAGGTTGATTTTTGTGGGCTAGCGCGAACGCCTCCACAATTCTCTTCATTGTTTCTGCATCCGTGCTAATGAGTAGCCTTCCAGGAGGTTTGATTTTCTGCATCCTTCCCGTTTCCAGCAGTCGTTTTCTCCACTTCCCCACAGTCAACGGCTGCAGTGCTACGTTAAACTCACGTTTTGCCCATCTTGCGGCCTCACGATCATTAGCATACGTTATTGCCCATGCAGCAATTGTAATTTGCTGTTGCATATTCAACGCCATTTTGACCAATGATGTAAGTTCTACACTGTTTTGTTTTATTCCATTTTTGTAATTTGAATAATTGCCTTTCCAACAGTAATTTCATATTTCCTGTAATGGTAATATTTTCATCACACAACGCGATCAAACATATAGCCATATTTATGATTCACCCCATATAGTATCCTGCTGGAGTTCTGAATTCCTAAAGAGTTAACTAGATTTATTTGAATGTGTCTAAATGGCACAAAGAGTAGGGTGCGTGTAGTCAAACAGTTTTTGGATACTTTTAAAATTCACAATGGGTTAAAGCAAGGAGATGCATTATCTCCTCTACTATTCAGTTTTGTACTAGAGGACGTCATCAGATCTTTAGAGGATAAAAAAGGCAACAAATCAATGGTAGTAATAAGCTGCTAGTTCATACTGATGATGTAGTATTATTACAGTCCAGCTGCTCAGTCTCCAGCCCTGACTTTTTCACGACAGTGTTGCTGATATGGATATTCAGTGGAGGGGCTGCTTTATGTACCACATGGTTAGTAGAAATATGGCTGCTGCCGAAAACATGGCAGCAATTTCAAACCTCACTAGCGGCGTCAAGAGCAGTGATTGGTTGTGGCAGACATTCACTCGCACTTCAACTATTTCCTTCTTGGCAGTAGAGGGTGAGTTTCTCCCTTTACTCCTCGTTCAACATAAACATCAAAGCTGGAGACTCAGCGGCTGGACTTCAGGCAGTAGTGAGGAGATACTAAGATTAACACTAAGAAATTGTGGCTGGATGTAAACATCAATAAAACTAAATATATGTTCACACACAGAAATATATTATATAATGGAAATGGACAGTTAACAAGAAGTGAGTGATATTTTGAAGAAGTGGATGAATTCAAATACCTAGGAACATTAATTACAAACAGGAATAAAGTGCAGAAAGAAGTTACACATAGGCTCAATTCTAAAAATGCATGTTACTATGCACTACAGGCATTCTTGTTATCCCCAACTTCTCACAAAAATGTTTAAACTAAAAATATATAAAAATTGTTATATTCCCAATTACATGGATGTGAAACATGGAGTTTTACTTTAAGGTAGGAGAAAAATTTACGAGTATTTGAGAATAAAGTTCTTAGAAAAAATTTTAGACCAAAGAGAGACGAATGGATAGGTGAATGGAGTAAACTACATAACTATGAGCTACAAGATCTTTAAGATGCCAGGTGTAATAAGAAAATCTCATAGATTGCAATGGGCAGGACAGGTGGCACAAATGGGGAATGAAAGAGGAGCATGGAAACTCTAGAAGAATGAGTTGGGAGAATAATGTTAACCATGATTTGAGGAAAGTAGATTATACAGGGGATGATTGGAAAACATCTCAGGATAAAATAAAATTTGTAAATTATTTATTATACCTTGTGTCCAGGACAAAAATCACCAATAAGAGAGTTGGGGAAACTTCTTGCAGAAAAATCAGAGGGAAAACATGCAGTAGGTAGACCAAGAATGAGGTGGGAAATGACATTAGCCATCATTTTTACAGGGAGTGATAAGAAAATAATTAGCTCAGCTTAGGTATATATGGAGAGCTTATGTCTGTGAGTCTATTAACTCCGCGTTCAGTAATGCCATTGAATTAGTTAATTATCTTATGAATATTATATTACTGTAATAATTTGTAGTGTTTATAAAATTTTACAGAATTTGGGTACATGGTTCCTGAGGACTCCAGAATATCTAAACTTTTGCGCCGTTTATGTAGAGAGGATGATTCAGAAAAATTCCTTGGTCTTTGCAGACAACTACAAGTAAGTTAAATAATAGAAATTTATCTTTATTTTTTATTCCCACTTATTTTTTCTGTATATTAACTATTAGATCTCTTATATGCTCTTCACATCCACTGCTGTGCTCACGAGGTAGCATGCTGCCTTGTCACGCAGCAGGCCCGGGTTTGATCCCCAGTCGGGGCAGTTTTTCTGGGTGAGGTTTTTATCGGGGTTTTTTCCTCACCTGTAAGACAAATGTCAGGAAAACTTTAAGGCCCAAACTGTCCCCGAAATCATCGTTATCATCATCATCATCCTTCACAGGTGTGGAAAGCAACGGGAAGCTACCACACCTTCAATTCCCTAGTAAAGCTTGCAAGCATAGCATGAAAATGCTATGATTGCAGTGAAGGACCTGCCTTCGGGCAGAATTACTATGGATGGATATGTCTCTTCAAGGTTTAAAACATTAATTAATGCATCAAGAGATGCATAATCTTTCTTTTTTAAATTTGCATCTCTAATATGTTTCTTGAAAGTTTGTAAATGTAGTTGGTAGAGGGCAAGTCAACAATGTAAACAACAAGAGTATTGTAAATCAATGGTAAAGAGAAAAATTTTTGCCTGAACCGGGAATCGAACCCCAAACCTTATGCTTTCCATGCTAATGCTCAGTCCACTGAGCTAATCCAGGCTCCATTCCCATCCAAGCAGAAATCCTTCCTTTATTACACATCCAAGTTAACTGTTCACGGGCGGAGGGGAAGAGTTTTAGCGCTAGTGTTGCCGATCTACTGAATCTGTGGAAGGGATTAGGAGAAAACTGTACAACCGATCACGTATTGAAATTTTTCAATTTCAAATGTGGGGGAAGAATCCCTAAACACGTGTGAAAGATCTTGACATCGTTGTCAAATTAGTCATTTAAGCACGGAACGCTCAAGCGGTCGGATCATTTAAAATCACAGTATTTGTCGTCTCTCATTATCAGCCTCACAATAAATCACAAGTGGCAACATGCAATGAGAAGGGCAAGGAAAGGACAGCTCATTCCTAGGCGTAAACCCAAAAGTAACAGGGTTGTCAAGTTAGTCATTCTGCCCCTGAACGCGCAGAACGACGGATCATTAAAATACATAGTATTTGTCAGCTCTCTACCTGCCAATCAAACAACATAATTCAAAGGACAGGAAGTGGCAACATAGCAAGGAATAGAAAGAGAAAGACAGTTTGTTAGTTAACATTTTCCGCCTGCACAAAACACTTGGATGGGTAATACCTTACTCTACTGGTCCCACATTCAATTGCAATGAATCATCATTCACAAATACACAATGAATGGCTTCTACCTGAAGAAGACATGAAGGGACTCCACACAGCTATAGCATTATTTATTAAATTAATATTGAGAAGCTAAAGCTATTACTATGATAGAAATAAGTAAATTAATGAACACAATTAAATTATTGTAGATCAATGGTAAAGAGAAAAAATGATGGGAATGAAGCCTGGATTAGCTCAGTGGACTGAGCATTAGCACGGAAAGTTAAGATTCGGGGTTCGATTCCCGGTTCAGGCAAAAATTTTTCTCTTTACCATTGATTTACAATAATTTAATCATGTTCATTAATTTACTTATTTCTATCATAGTAATAGCTTTAGCTTCTCAATATTAATTTAATAAATAATGCTATAGCTGTGTGGAGTCCCTTCATGTCTTCTTCAGGTAGAAGCCATTCATTGTGTATTTGTGAATGATGATTCATTGCAATTGAATGTGGGACCAGTAGAGTAAGGTAAAGAAAGGATTTCTGCTTGGATGGGAATGAAGCCTGGATTAGCTCAGTGGACCGAGCATTAGCATGGAAAGCTTAAGGTTCGGGGTTCGATTCCCGGTTCAGGCAAACATTTTTCTCTTTACCATTGATTTATAATAATTTAATTGTGTTCATTAATTTACTTGTTTCTATCACAGTAATAGCTTTAGCTTCTCAATATTAATTTAATTAACAAGAATATTACTTGTGTAGTAATACCTGGACATGCAGAGTAAGTGGTTACAGTCATACATATAGCCAGATATGAGAATTTCATTCGACAATGAAAGGTTTCATCACACTTTGTTCAGGATGTCCATGGTAATCTTAATGTTGATGATCATTGGATTGATCGTGTTACTACAGATAATATTCCTCTTTGTTGAAAGCCTAAACGGTCACTTGACTTAGGGTTGTATGTTAGAACATTACTCTCTACTCAAATTACTTCCAATCACTAGTGAGCTGATTCACCGTGAGCAATTGCTGAGAACGAATTAACGGCCGACTTATCGGTCATGCACGAGAGTCGACGTTTTCGTAATATTGGCAACGAATTACCCAGAATTCTCAGCGATAAAACCACTTCTGTTATTTTTGTCTGCTATAGAGGAATGCATTTATGCTTGCATCCCGCAAATAATACCGTATACAAACACGTCTGCGACACGCAATATTACGCCGATTCTCCTGTTCTTCCAGTTGAATTCTTTGGTAGACTCTATCAAATTCCTCTTCTCCGTGTATACCGAAAACATGATCGAAGTCTTCAAGGTCCGACATCTTGGATAAATGTTGGATAAAGCAGCAAAGTACATCGATTACCATCGGTTCCCTTCGGGATTTTAATTTGAGTTGCTCATGTAAGCTACCTCCGCAGGTAGCTTACAAATTTAACCAATTATTATCGCATGAACAGATTTCTGAGTAAGCAAAATCGTATTAGCATACAACTTGATCAGCAGAGAAGGTATTTTACTGTCTAATGCGTCCAAACATGCGACCCTTAATCTAATGTGATTTTTTTTGTATGGGATAAATCAATGATTGTGTATATGTGCCTTCTCATGATTTAGCAGAAATCTGAGAAAGGATCACAAATGAACATTAATGTTGAGATATAATGTGTGACAAGAATTAGAATATAGTATCAACACATACTGCATGACCAGAAGTGCTTGTGCACTTGAGCATGTGTAATATAGAATGGAATTTAGATTCTGTATCTGTTGATTTTAAGTGGTTTTACTGTGACTGCATAGATATTGCACATAATGTTTAAACATCAGAGAGATTATGAATAACCTTGCATTATAATAAAATAATATTTTTTTTATTATAAACAATTTTATAAACATAATATTGAAATTAATGTACTCAAGCTTGCTGATTGCATGTAGTAGTTAATACAACTAAAGAGAAAAAAAAATTAAATAAATAAGTTGAGTCTTTTGTCATCTTACCTCATATTTATTGATTTCTTTTTAGGATGCGTTTCAAAACGTCTATTTTTATCTTCAACTTGTCCAGACAGGTGAATTGTTAGCCCTGGTTTTATTATCCAAAATGCATAAACGCTATTTCACCTAAGGTATATTAGGGTTATATTTTGTCAAATTTGTGTCGTTATATAATTTTTCTTTTATCTAAAATTAAAGTTTTTGTGAATTTTTTTTATAAAAACATTTAAAAAGTCTGTAGTTCTTTTCTGTCATAATCACTTCTGTAATGAGTGGTTTACTTAAACAGGCGATGTTATTTAGAAGACATGTAATTTCAAATCTTTCATTCCAGAACAATGGACAATCAAATATAATATGTTCTACACTTTGATTGCTAATTCCACAATTACAGCTAGCATTTTCTATGATGTAGAATCTCTGTAGATTTGCTAATACATCCGCATGTTCATTTCGTAATATCCCGCAATGCCCCTGTACCCAAGATAGACAAATATGTTTTGAACTTTGCTTCATTTGGTCCCTAATCTCGAAAGCTATTGGGTTATTGTTATATCTATCATTAATTGCTTTCAGGGTTGTGAATCGCTGTGTATATGAGAACTTATTTCATTTGTTGCACACCATTTAACAGCTTCTTTTATGGCTAATATTACTGCCTGAAAAATAGAACATGTGGAGAAAGTTTGAACAAAGCTGAGGAAATTTCTGCCGAGTTCTCATAAACTACAAAAGCACATCCAACTTTAATTTCTTCTCTTCCATCGATAATTATTCTTGAACCATCTGTGAAAATGGAATATTGGTGAATTTCTTTACAGGAGTCCACAATGTAGTGTTTATGTTCAGATGGATGTCCCAATCTTGTTAATGATATTGTTTCCTCCAGATGGAAATGAGAAAGATAATTAGGTATCCAGCAACCTCTCTTGATGTTACTAATACTAGCCCTCATTTGGCCCTGGTTGTTGACTCCTTAAAATTTTGAAATTCTCAGGGGGAGAGATTTAATATACAAGTTCTTTAGACCACAAAAAGAGGGAGTAGGAGTCGACATCCAAGGCCAACAGTGTATAGATCATTAGTCTGGACAAGCTGAAGATAAAACATAAGTGTTTTGATATGTGTCCTAAAAGCAGTCAATGAATATGAGGTAAGATGACAAAATACTCAACTTATTTATTGAGAAGAACCTTGTAATGTTACTTCCTATTGTAATTTCACAAGAAAAATGTCTGCCTAAACTGGGATTTGAACTCAAGAACTCCAGTTTTACATGCTGCTGCACCAAACTATTGTGCTAAATGCACGTAAACCTGGAGATCTTATGTTCAAATCCTGGTTTAAGCAAACAGTTTTCTTATTTGAAGAGAAAAATTATTTTCCCAGACTGGGACTCGAACCCAGGACCTTTGGCTTTCTAGACCAAAGCTCTACCGACTGAGCTATCTGGGCAAGTTCCAATCTAAATGCAAATTTTTCTCTTACATATGTTGTCAATTCCTGCACACCAAATGGTATGAAACCTTTGCTTCTAATTTTGCAAATGGTGGCTTCTTTTATTAAGAAGACATTAAAAACCTCATAGTGTTATTTCCTATCTACATAACTTAAGAAGACATTTATTTGGGAATTTTTATATTACATTATAATGCCAGTACGGCTTCTTTCGAAAAATTTTTCTCTTTAGTTCTAAAACATTTTATATAAAACTTCTTAATAAACATGTTTTAAATATTTCTCTTTTATTTATGTAGGAGTCATTGATGGTTCCTGAGAATGGGCGTTATATAAAGAGGTCATTTGATTTAATTGCTGAATCTTTGCTAGACACATTACATAGTGGTCCAGGATCCGAAGCCAAATATCAGGCTTCAAAATGTTTAGGAAAAGTTGGATATGTTTTAGAGCAGGATTTCAAAAAGTAAGTAGGATATTTATTTATTTTTAATTTTACGTCTTCACAATATTGAAGTCAAATCTTTTGATCTTTCAAGTTTAAATCTGATTATTTTAAAATGCAATGATGCAATAATTTGAAAATAAATTAATTTCTGTTATTTCATTTCAGGTATATGGATTGGATTTTTTCAAAATATGCTGTAGAGAGAAAATGACGAAGTAAGATTGCTTTTAATGAAAGCTATGGCGGAAACACTGAGGTTGGAAGGAGAAATTCCTAAATTGAAAGACTTTTCAGTGGTATGTATTTGAATTTTTTTAAATTCTATTTTTACCTGTAAACAGTTTAATATCTAAGGTCACATTATACCTAGAATCTTGGTTTATATTCAATTCTAGGACTATAGTGCTGTTAGAAAGTTGATGTGATCTCACTATAGACCGTAGAAGTGTATGAGGAGTTTAAGCTCTCATATTTCTAGACAATCAGCCCTGAGTGACGACTACCTTCACCCCATCCAGAATAAATGTTTAGTTCATGTTTCCATTAGAGCCTGAATTGACCTAGCACCATGGTGCTGCCTGAAGGTTTTGACCAGTTTAAAAATCTTGGCCCTTGAACTTCTTGTTTGTAATCTTAACCATCTGTGTTATGGCCTGCAGTCAGAGGTTTAGACCAGTTAAAAATACCCCAATTCTATTGCAAATCAAACAATTGACTAATAATGTTTAACAGTGTAAAAGTAAAATTGAAATTAATTAAAAAGGCATAATCCTATTAAATTATTTAATAGTTTTTTTTATTTATGTGCTATTAATGTTTCAGACACTCATGTCACAGTTGCAGACAGCATTAGAAAACACAGATTTACCAGAACTCCTAATGGGGACAGTGGATGTTATTATTTTACTTACAGAAGTTTACCCATCAACATTTTCTAAACATTTCAGGGTAAGTTTAAAATTATTAATCCAGTACATTGAGAGAGAGAGAGAGAGAGAGTGAGAGTATTACAGGCTTTTGGACCATGGTTTATAGGCTTTTTAGTTCCTAAGATTTTACCAGAATCCTCCGGTCTCAAATCAGTCATTGAAGATGTCAGTAAAATGATCCCAATACAGCTCTTAGGAGACCCTTAGGTTAATAGGAGGTTAAGGCCTTCAACTTTTTAGATAATTGGCGCAAGATGTTAACCAGGTTGTTAGTCACATTTTCTCTCAGAACATATATCTGGCACTCATTTCCATTTGAGACTGTGTATACCCAGGGCCACAGTGCCACTAAAAGGTTTAGGCCAGTTAAAAAATCTTGACCCCATCAGGAATTGAACCTGTGAACTTCCAGTTTTTAGTATATTGTCTTAACCAACTGTACTACTGTGTATCCTGATCTGGTGAAATGACAGGGAATTACAAACTTCTTGACCATAGACTGGAATAATCTCTTTTCAAAAAATTGTGACTTCATCCAATAAAGCTTGACAATTATATAATCAAATACTTCCTGTTAATATTTTCAAATTTTCATTTGTAATATTTTTCTTAAATTTCTTTATTGAAATTCAGATATAAATATAGAGTTACGTTCCTCACAAGTAAATGTGAAACTTTGAAGGATAAACTATATTTGAAGAGAAAAATTTTCGCCCAGACTGAGGCTCGAACCCAGACCTTGGCTTTCTGGGCCAATGCTCTATCAAATGAGCTACTGGGGTGAGTTCCAATCTAAATGCAAATTTTCCTCTTATATACATTGTAATTACCGCACACAAATGCTTTGAAACCTTTGTTCTATCTTTGCAAATGACAGCTTCTTAGTTAAGAAGACATGTATTGGGAATTTAAACACTACTTTATAAAGCCAGTAGGATTTCTATTGATGTTTTTATTATAATAAAATTAAATAATAAAAACATCATTAAACTTTGAAACCCATGAAAGAGTAGAAGCATTTGACAAATGTAAAAAAGTAAAATTGCACTGTTAACATGTCCTGAAGGACTTTTAGGGGATGTGGTTGCAAAGATCGATAAATTCTCAGTCATTCAGCCATTGTCATTAGAAGATGACTAGTATAATGCTCTGCCCCCCAAAGAAGTTCAGGTACTCTTTAAAAATGATCACTTTGGACAGAAAAGAGTGAATAATAATCTCCACTTCTATTTCCTGGAATTGAACCTGTACCATCCAATCTGCAATGATGTGTAGTGTTTATTGATACATGCAATATCCAGACAGTAGATGCAAAAACAATTCACTGATCAAGTCTGATTGGCTCAACATTTTATGTGACATCAAAAACCACATCTTCTCTCCACTGCATAGAGTAATTATACATATGATTTCCTGATATTTACAATATATTTTTACATTAGCAAAATGTGTACTTTATAATAGATTATGGATTTTATCTTAATTTTGGCCTCATTATTTGATAGAAAAATCACAAAATAAATATAAATAAGTTAGATCTGCCCTACTTACCAGATCAAACCCACTATACATTACATTCATTAAACGTGACCAGTACCCAAACAGCTTTGAAAATGAATCTGGTTCCGAAAGGCTTAGTTGAATATTTTATACAAATGTATTTTGTTGAGGACTACTGCCACAACAGATACAAATTTTTCTCTTCAAATATAATTTATCCTTCAATGAGAAGTGTTAAATTAATAATAAAATCGACAAATTTTATTGTTTAAAATATTTAATCGACAGAGCAAAGCAAGTTTAATAAGCCAACAAAGCTGGCTTCTGTACAATTGATAAAGAGCAGAGCTAATGAAGCTGGTTCAGAACTGACAAACATTTCTGAAATTCAGTCTGCATACTACTATGGCAAAACAATTTTTTTTTAATTTCTCAATAAAGATTTGTAGTGCTGCTTGTTGCACCTCTCTTTGTTATTAATTTTTGAAATGGAGAAAGTAAAAGAAAGAAAGTCATTTTTTTTGTTTACAGCAGTTCAAAACATACATTACGTTGAACTATGAGGTTAAATTTAAAATAAAATTATTTACACCTCAGCTCATATCCTTTCTTCCAAATAAATAAAAGACAGGCTATGAGGTGAGGTGTAAAGAATTTTGTTTTAAATTTTTAAAAATTCCATTATATAGCTAATATTGTATATTATTTCAGTTTTTTTTTCTGCATTCTACAATGGTTACAGAATGTGGGGGGTCAATATTTTTCAGCCCCTTCTCATTTTCCATAATGTACATTTTCCCTCTGGTCCCTTGAAAAGGGTAAAAGAGAGGTAATACTGTAGTTATCTTCACAAGGCTAGGTATGTTCTATTCTGCATCTATACTGAAAGAACAACATCTATGTTATACTTGAGATTTAAACTTGGGACACTTGAGAGGCTAGTCAGTTGTGCTAATCAAGTAATTATTTTACTTCAATTCTCTAGAAATATGCAATTCCAGATATTTTACTTTTCCAATTCCAGTTTTCAAGGAATCCAATTTTACCAACCAATCAAATGTTTGCTTTCAGAGCAGTTTTATTATTTAAATAGTTGAGAAAAATCTCAAAATATAGGCTAGTTTAAAATAATAATTAAATGAATCGTGATTTTTTCTTACCTCATACATCTGTTTCTTTAAACACAGCACTGCAGTATCGGCGACACTTTGTCGTCATCGTCAGCTGTTTTCACGACAGTCGTGAAAACAGCTGATGATGACGACAAAGTGTCGCCGATACTGCAGTGCTGTGTTTTAAAGAAAACATAGATGTATGAGGTAAGAAAAAATCACGATTCATTTAATTATTATTAATTGAACCTCATAATGTTAAAAATTCCCAAATTTAATATATAAATAGTTTAAAATACTTAAATTAATTAGTCATTTTTACATTTTACCCCATAGTTTATGTTTTCTTAAACTCGGGAACTGCAGTTTTCAAAAGGTCACATCCCTTTCATTTTCAACCACCGTTATGACTACCTGTTGAAATTGAAAGGGATGTGATTTTTTGAAAACTGCAGTTCCCGTGTTTAAGAAAACATAAACTATGAGGTAAGATGTAAAAATTACTCATTAATTTATGAATTAAGAACCTCATAATGTTATTTCCCATATTTAACTATGAATAGTTCAAAATAGCTCAAAATAATGCAGATTGGTATGTGAAGCAGTAAAAACAATTACATACAACCAATTTAACAATCACATAAAAAATGCAACAATAGACTGCCATATCAAAATTGAAAGTCTTGTCTGCCACTTGGACCAAAAAAAAAAAATCCAGAACAACACCTCAAAACCCAATCATTACCAGTATCAGCAAAAAATAATCTATATCTTCTTGATAACCTGAAAATATTAAACCATTCTGCCCACCAGTCAATCCATTACATTACTATACATTCTATAATAATCTGTATCTGTTTTACATTTTAAAGAAAAAATGATTTACATCCGCAGGAACTAAAGCATCTCACACTGGCAACTATAGAGAAAAGATATCTATCACATGAATATCTTAGAGATTACATAGATGGCTTGCTATTCAGTAAGAGCTTTAGAGCAGAAGCAGGAATATACAGTGAGCTCTTCTTTCATATTTCCATAGGGAAAAACAAAGCAGGCTTTGAAGGAAAAACAACAGCAATTAACATATTATACCACCAAGTTAACTTTGCACAGGCGGATGGGAAGAGTTTTAGCACTAGTGTCGCCAAACTACTGAATCTGTGGAAGGGATGTAGGAGAACACTGTACATCCGATCACGTAATGAAATGGTTCAGTTTTAAGTGTGGGCGGAGAATCCCTAAACACATGTGAAAGATCAAATTAGTCATTTAAGCACAGAATGCTCAATTGGTCGGATCATTTAAAATCACAGTATTTGTCGTCTGTCCATCCAGCCTCACAATAAATCACAAGTGGCAACATGTAATGAGAAGGGACAGCCGATTCCTACACGTAACCCCCATAGTAACAGGGTTGTCAAATTAGTCATTTTGCCAAGGACTGCCTAGAAGGACGGACCATTAAAATCCATAGTATTTGTCAGCTCTGTACCTGCCAGACAAAGAACATATACAGAAGACAGGAAGTGGTAACATAATAAGGAAGAGAAAGAGAAAGACGCATGTTAGTTAACATATTTTCTGCCTGTGCAGACTACTTGGTGGAGTAATAGTACTGCAGCAACTTGTGCTCAGTTCAAAAGCCCTTTAATATAGCAGCCTTCCTGATTTACTCAAAATTAGCAATTCAATGTGAATTCCCAAAGCCATACTTCATTATTGTCCAACAGAGAAGAAATCTCTGGGCTGTCCAAGGAAGTGCTGGATACAAAATTCATCAGAGAGATCGTAACAGGCTTATAGGCCTAAGATCGGATGAAGAAGAAGCTTAAAGTGCTCAGCCAATTTCCAAAACTATAAAAGAAGCAAGTGAAACACTAAAAACCCCTTAATAGACAAGGAAAATCAATAGCTTTCGATGGATTCCATCATATGTGATATCTCTGGGAATAAAACTGCAGATTTATTTACTAGCTAAGAAGGGAGCAATGTTTAATCCTACTTCAACTTCAGAAGATACAAAATCAGCAAGACTCGTAATGAATCAAACTCAAAACTCATTTTATGTAAAAGCAACAATGTCATCCTAAAATAAAAATTGGAAAAATATCGGACACATATGGCAGGTTAAAAAAACAAAACCTAGAAAAGAAGCGACAACAATTTTCCGACTAAATGCCGGACATAATTTTCTAGCATCTCATCTATCTTGCATCAAAATTTATATCTCTGAATATTGCATCATCTGGAAGGACCAGAGCACCAAAATGGAAAATTTACTTCAATGGTGAAAGTTAGACCCTCATCTTCAGAAGGTGAAGCATCTCCCAAAATTGTACTGGAATGCTGGAAATTTTGTGGAGTGAATCCTCATGTTTCCATCATTAGACAACAACAATAATTTACAGTGATTCTGACTGTAGAAAAATGTGTTCAGAAAATTTGTTAAAAGTTATTTTTATGCTATTTATAATTTGTGATTGCAGGATACAGTGGACATTTTGATTGGATGGCACATAGATAGCAGCCAGGCTATTTCTGTTACAAAATATGCATCAAGCAGTCTTCAAAAGTTAACACGCTATTGGGTAGCTGATCTTCAATTCTCCCTCACTTTATTGGGGCAGTTTCTTGAGGATATGGAAGCCTATGGAGAAGATCTAATAATGCCAACTTCTGGGCGTTCGTCTCCTGCTGAAGATCCTCCTCTAAGCCCAGAAGATTGTAAATTGAGGGTTATTTCCCTCATAAGGTGAGTAAATAGAATATTTCTATATTACATTATTTAGCCATATAATAAACACTTCTCTTTTCTTCCAATTTGCACAAACATTATTTAGGGCTACCTTTTATATGAGGAAATGGCTCTCTGATAAGAAAATGGGAGATACTAAATTAAATGCCATCTTAATGTTATATATTGTCGCCTTAGTGAAACCCACTAAGATTTGATTGCAATTTAGATTTTTTTTATGTTCCTTATGCAAAATTTTACACTCTTTCATCTGGTGAAGTCCATTAAGTAATGTCACCAACAGTTTTTAAAATAACTAATATTATAATATAAAATTATATCCTCAACTTTGTAAAGTATTAATCCTCTGTAGGCCTTTTGGGACTAGTCCCATCATCAGCAGAAGGAACAGGAGATAGGTTTGTATGTACTGATCCAGAATGCAATACTCTGGCGCTGGCCATAGGTCCTATCATAGCTATTGTGGATTATTAATATTATTATTTATTTAACAGGTTTCACATTATTTCACAATATCTTCCTGCGCCCAATTAATCAATCTACTGTCACTCTCCTCCACATCTCTGTCACTCCAATCTTGGTCGTCCATTCCTTCTTCCTCATGCTGCTCAAAACACCATTAATCCACATTATTTTTGGCCTCTATTTCTTCTACCAAGTGGCACCCATTCTAGTATTCTTGAGATTCTGTCTTGTGTCTTGAGAGTCTGCCTTTGTTTTTCATGACCATACCATTTATTATTTATGATCACTGTTATAAGTGGGTATTGATTTGCTACTTTTCTTGTTCTGGTGTTATCACATATTTCACACATTCTTGTTTCTGTTACTGATAGACTCAATATTATAGGTCTACTCTTCCATCCATTCATAGTAATTCTGCCCAAAGGCAGGTCCTTCACTGCAATCATAGCATTTCCATGCTATGCTTGCTGCTTTACTAGGGAATTGTAGGTGTGATAGCTTCCCGTTGCTTTCCACACCGGTGAAGGAGGATGATGATGATGATGATGATGATGATGATGATGGCCATATGATTTCGGGGACCGTTTGGGCCTTAAAGTTTTCCTGACATTTGTCTTACAGGTGAGGAAAAACCCTGATAAAAACCTCACCCAGAAAAACTGCCCCGACTAGGGATTGAACCCGGGCCCGCTGTGTGACAAGGCAGCACGCTACCTCGAGACCACAGTGGCACATTTTAATTTATTAGAATGCCACAGGCCTACAGGGGCCAGATAGAAAGTGATGGAGGGTTGTATTTGGCCCACAGGCCATAGTTTGGGCATCCCTGCTGTATACTGTATATACTCGTACTTCATGTATGAGTGGGAACAATGAATGTCCTATAAGACTCCAATTGTAGCTGTCAGAAACCCAAACATTAATTTCACTGTAGTAAAGAAATTTACAAAAATTTGAGTATAGTTTTTTTAAGTTATGTAGATAGGAAATAACACTATGAGGTTCTTTAATATTGTTTATTTTTTATTATTTCACTCACCTCATACTTCATAATTCATAGCAGACCCTGGGTTTCTTCACATAATTTGTGACATTGTCAATGCTGCGTCACGTTCACAACTGACGTCCAACGTCAGTTGTGAACGTGACGCAGCATTGACAATGTCACAAATTATGTGAAGAAACCCAGGGTCTGCTATGAATTATGAAGTATGAGGTGAGTGAAATAATAAAAAATAAACAATAGTTTTTTTAGTTCATTCTTGTGTAATGTTCATAAATTTCTTTGCAATGTGACAAGTGTTATTTGTTTTCTGTAAGTGAATATGTTTGTAATTATGTTACTGTATTGTTGTTCATATGTAAATAACAATCTTTCTCCCTTTCAGAGTGTTCAATACTGTAGCAAAAAGTTTGGGTCAGCATTTAAATCCATCAGTATCTTCCGCTGTAGCATGGTCATTCCTCACAGACTGTTTTTCAAAAATGTTACGAACTGTAGCTAAAGTTCTGGAAGTGTGCATAGATGAAGATTTAATAGTGACAGGTAATTAAGATTTTTTATTCTGTTCACATTACTTTTTCTATTAAGGTCAAAATACATTAACTTACTATTTTTCAATATTATATCAAGGTATAGGATTTTTAGGTACACACCTTTCCTTTGTAGGACAAATCTCTCTGAAAGTAACAAATGAGTGAGATTAAGTTATGTTGGTAGAAAATAATACTATGAGGTTTATTTTAATTAATTTTGAGTTGTTTTTTGTCTCACCTCATACTTCTTGACTCCCAATGCAGAAGGTTTCGTCACTGCATTTGTGACATTATCAATGCAATACCACGACAGAGTTGTGATCATGGTGTTGCATCAATAATGTCACAAATGCAGTTATGAAACCTGGGTCTGCAAGGGAGTCAAGAAATGAGGTGAGTCAAAAAAAAACTCAAAATTAATTAAATGAGTGAGATGCCTGAAATTGAGAATGGGAGCAATTTTTATCACCTTTTTTTTTCTTCTCTTTTTTGAGATCTTTAGCCCTGTTTGTCCCTTTTTTGCCCAATTCTGTCCATGATCCCCCTTTTCTCCCCTTTTCTATCTCTTTGTGTTGCTTTTTTTAATATTTTATATATCAAATTATGTTATTTAATTTACGTTATAAATGTCCAATATATATACAGAGTGTTAATGAATAACATCGACAAACTTTCAGGTATTGTAGAGGAGTCTTAGATAAACAATGTGAGATGTGAAACTTGTAGTCTAGAAGTTCAAATTTGCACTTTATAACCTTAAATGTGTTAGGAGCCAGTACTCCACTGACAGTATTTAGAAGATTTCGTTAATAAGCTGTTACATAGTGCAGTCTTCTTTTGCGAATTTACTTTTTGGGGTCATTTAGCTCAGTGGTAATGTGCCAGGTATGAAATATCGTTCGTTTGAAAAGTGAGATTTGAGGTTCAAACCTCAGACATGCTGACCTTTTATTTTTTTATGTTCTTTCTTTCTTTCTTGTGTAAGATGTTCGGAAATTTAGTACACAATACTGTAGAATTTCTTTTAGTATGATGCACAAAAGTAATAAATGACAATATTCTATGCTAGTGGAAGAGGGATACTGTATAGCACACTAGGTAAGTACACTAAGTATTAAATTAATATTGAGAAGCTAAAGCTATTACTATGATAGAAATAAGTAAATTAATGAACACAATTAATTATTGTAAATCAATGGTAAAGAGAAAAATTTTTGCTTGAACCGGGAATCGAACCCCGAACCTTTAGCTTTCCGTGCTAATGCTCTGACCACTGAGCTAATCCAGGCTTCATTCCCATCCAAGCAGAAATCCTGTAATTGGAAATTATACCAGCCCATATGTTAATGGTGAACCTGTGTTGATAGCCGCTCTCTTCAATGGAATATGGATGTTTATGTTCCCAAATATGGCTATTCCTATGGTTTAGAACAACCTCTTCCCTTCTAAAATAAGCCTCGTTGGTGAAAAGCACTTTTGAAAAGAAATCAGGCTGTTCAACCAGCCGCTCAGAGACCCAATAACAAAACTGTGCATAAGGTCCGAAGCGTAACAGTGTCAAGCACCGTACCTTCAATATGTGGAAGCGGTGGAGCCCTTCTTCCTGCAAGATCTGCCACACACTGACGTGGTTTGTACCCATGGCAAGTGCATTTACTTGTGTACTGAAAGAAGGATTCGTTCGAATCCTGCCAAATACCTCTTCTTCGAAATCCAGGATAAGATGAGTTTGTCTTGCAGCAGAATCTGGTTTATGTATCACCAGGGTTTCCAGTTACCCGTAGGCGTCACTAGATAGTTTGGAAAGTTGATTGATGATGATGATGTCTGCCAGGTATCTTTCTCTGTACATTTGTGCAGCTGCATAATTTATCCTTCATTGAGAAGTGTTAAATTAATAATAATATTAAAATCCTCAGCTTAATTATAACAAAGTAACAATAATGTATTATGTAACTGAATTGGAAATTTTTTTTACACTTCACCTCATAAAAATATGTATTTTTCACCTGACTGGTTTTGAAGGCAATCACATCCATCTTCAGCTACACTCCAACATTCTAATTCAGTGATGTAATTTTCTTTTTATATATTAAATTTGGGAATTTTTAACATTATGAGGTTCAATTAATAATAATTAAATGAATCGTGATTTCTTCTTACCTCATACTTCTATGTTTTTTTAAACACAGCACTGCAGTATCGGCGACACATTGTCG
Source organism: Diploptera punctata (assembly GCA_030220185.1). NCBI lineage: Eukaryota > Metazoa > Arthropoda > Insecta > Blattodea > Blaberidae > Diploptera > Diploptera punctata. The sequence continues at coordinate 3,833,012 of JASPKZ010009837.1, read as the reverse complement.
TCATCATCAGCTGTTTTCACGACTGTCAATTTTTTCCTTTTTGCCGGTAATTATCTAGACTGCCATCTGGTGTTCTTTTGAAGGAATTACTCTTCAAACTGCCATCTGGTGTTATTTTGAATGAATCATTTTCTAAACTGCTATCTGTTGTATTTTTGAAGAACTTTGTAATCAAGCTCGGTTCGTCCAGAATCTCAAAGTTCATAGTTCTAGTATGGTTTTTTTGAATATATATTTTTTCCCAAACTGTTAAATCCAAAGGTTTAGATAGATGTTTTAAAAGTTTTGCTTCTTTTTCAATCCTATGATGCTCTAATAAACTATGTGCTGCTATAGCTGATTTTTCAATTCCTCCATTCTTTATGTTTCTGAAGTGCTCTTTTTTACGAGTTTCCAAGTTCCTTTTTGTTTTTCCTATATATATCCTGTTGTAATCTTTGCAATCAATTTGATAAATTCCAGATTTTTTGTTGTCTGGGGTATTACATTTATTATTAGTTAACAGAAGATTACCCAGGCTGAATTTGTTAATTGGGGCTAATGATATATTAAATTTTCTGAAATTTTTTTGAAATTTATTATGAACTTCAGGATGGTAAGTGAATTTCTTGAATTTTACATCTTTCATGGGACCATGATGTAAGGTGGTGTATTCCTGTAACCTTTTTTGTTGTTTGAATTTCTTTAATTTATTCTTTATAATGTCTTCATCGAAACCATTTTTTAGACTTATACTTAATAAGAAATGAACAACAGCAAAAAATTGAATTTAACATTTACAGAAAAGACACACATACTGACAACTACATAAAATCTTTAGGTTTTAATCATTTGACACACAAACATGCAATTTTCAATAGTCTATTACACAGATTGTTAAATATTCCACTTAATGTAGAAGATTTTGACAAGGAATATAGTCATATTGTTCATGTTGCTAAAATAAATGGTTTCGATGAAGACATTATAAAGAATAAATTAAAGAAATTCAAACAACAAAAAAGGTTACAGGAATACACCACCTTACATCATGGTCCCAAGAAAGATGTAAAATTCAAGAAATTCACTTACCATCCTGAAGTTCATAATAAATTTCAGAAAATTTAATATATCATTAGCCCCAATTAACAAATTCAGCCTGGGTAATCTTCTGGTTAACTAATAATAAATGTAATACCCCAGACAACAAAAAATCTGGAATTTATCAAATTGATTGCAAAGATTGCAACAGGATATATATAGGAAAAACAAAAAGGAACTTGGAAACTCGTAAAAAAGAGCACTTCAGAAACATAAAGAATGGAGGAATTGAAAAATCAGCTATAGCAGCACATAGTTTATTAGAGCATCATAGGATTGAAAAAGAAACAAAACTTTTAAAACATCTATCTAAACCTTTGGATTTAACAGTTTGGGAAAAAATATATATTCAAAAAAACCATACTAGAACTATGAACTTTGAGATTCTGGACGAACCGAGCTTGATTACAAAGTTCTTCAAAAATACAACAGATAGCAGTTTAGAAAATGATTCATTCAAAATAACACCAGATGGCAGTCTAGAGAATTACCGGCAAAAAGGAAAAAATTGACAGTCGTGAAAACAGCTGATGATGACGACAACGTGTCGCCGATACTGCAGTGCTGTGTTTAAAAAAAACATAGAAGTATGAGGTAAGAAGAAATCACGATTCATTTAATTATTATCAGTGAAGTGATAAATGTAAGAAGTAGAATAACTAAAAATCATCGGAGAACATATTGTTTAAATAACTCACCTCATAGGATTCATGCTTCCATGATATCGCGATTTCAAACATAAATCATGTTCATCGTCAGCCATAACTCCGACTGTTGAAATTCTTCGGCCGTCAACTATTCTATTGTCGCCATCTTCAGTGCTGCTATCTATGGTTGAATTTATGAACTTCGAAATCAATGTAATTTCGTTAGGGATATCAAAATTCATTGATCTATTTTTGTTTTTCTGAATGTATATTTTTTCCCAAACTGTCAATTCCAAAGGTTTCTCTACTTGTTTTAAAAGTTTAGCTTCTCTTCCAATTTTATGATGTTCTAATAAACTATGTGCAGCAATTGCAGATTTTTCAATTTCACAATTTTTAATATTTCTGAAATGTTCTTTTGTCCGAATTTCCAAATTCCTTTTTGTTTTTCCTATATAAACTTTATTGCAATCTTCACAATTTATTTGATAAATTCCAGATTTCTTACTGTCTGGAACTTTGACTTTTTTTATTGGTACTTAGAAGATTACCCAGACTAAATTTATTTATTGTTGCCAAAAAAATGTTGTATTTGTCAAAAATTTTTTGAAATTTCCTATGCATTTCAGGATGGTAAGTAATTTTCTTGTATTTTTTCTTTTCTTTGCAATTTTGTAAAGTAGTATATTCATTAAGTCTTTTTTTGTGTTTGAATTTCTTCAACTTATTTATAATTAATTCTTTATCAAGACCATTTAATCTAGCAGTGTTTAAGATATGTTTAAACTCTTTATTGAAATTTTCTTCGTTTAATGGTACATTTGTCAATCTGTAAATTAAGCTATTGAATATTGCATGCTTATGAGCAATGTGATTGAAGCCTGATGATTTAATGTAATTATCTGTATGAGTTCCTTTTCTAAATATATCAAATTCAATTTTCAGTGTTTGATCATTCCTAATTATACATAAATCCAAATTTTTTGGCACCAATAAATAAATTTAGTCTGGGTAATCTTCTAAGTACCAATAAAAAAGTCAAAGTTCCAGACAGTAAGAAATCTGGAATTTATCAAATAAATTGTGAAGATTGCAATAAAGTTTATATAGGAAAAACAAAAAGGAATTTGGAAATTCGGACAAAAGAACATTTCAGAAATATTAAAAATTGTGAAATTGAAAAATCTGCAATTGCTGCACATAGTTTATTAGAACATCATAAAATTGGAAGAGAAGCTAAACTTTTAAAACAAGTAGAGAAACCTTTGGAATTGACAGTTTGGGAAAAATATACATTCAGAAAAACAAAAATAGATCAATGAATTTTGATATCCCTAACGAAATTACATTGATTTCGAAGTTCATAAATTCAACCATAGATAGCAGCACTGAAGATGGCGACAATAGAATAGTTGACGGCCGAAGAATTTCAACAGTCGGAGTTATGGCTGACGATGAACATGATTATGTTTGAAATCGCGATATCATGGAAGCATGAATCCTATGAGGTGAGTTATTTAAACAATATGTTCTCCGATGATTTTTAATGATTATACCTCATAATGACGATTTTTATTATTAATTTAACACTTCTCATAGAAGGATAAATTATATTTGAAGAGAAAAATTTTCGCCTAGACCGGGACTCGAACCCGGGAGCACTTGGCCCGGAAAGCCAAGGGTCCTGGGTTCGAGTCCCGGTCTAGGCGAAAATTTTTCTCTTCAAATATAATTTATCCTTCTATGAGAAGTGTTAAATTAATAATAAAAATCGTCAATAGAAGCCCTACTGGCTATAAAGTAGTGTTAAATTCCCAATAAATGTCTTCTTAACTAAGAAGCCGCCATTTGCAAAGATAGAAGCTATGGTTTCAAGCATTTGGCGCGAGGGAATTACAACATACATAAGAGAAAAATTTGCATCTAGATCGTAACTCGCCTCGGTAGCTCAGTTGGTAGAGCACTTGGCCCGGAAAGCCAAGGGTCCCGGGTTCGAGTCCCGGTCTAGGCGAAAATTTTTCTCTTCAAATATAATACCTCATAATGTTTACTTTCCAACATTAATTAAATATAGTAGAATAACTGTTGTCACATTGAGAATCTTGAATGGAGATTTATATTTTAAATATTTTTATCAAAACAAAAATGGCAGACAACAAATTAAAATGGTTTAAAATGGAGACATCTCTTCTATCAAAACAGGCTTTACAATATATTCCAAGAGGTAAATGTTCTGTTAGATGCCCCATGTCCTGATGGAGGGATATGCTTTGAGTCGACACAGGCTTATAGCCTAACCTTGAAGAAGAAGTAATATTTTGTAAACAGTTTATAACATTTTAATGTTGTTGTCCAATGATGATAGTGTTAGTTGACTTGCACCATTCTTTCTCTAGCTTCTCAATAGAGACTTATAATCTCTTGGTTGAGCTGTTTTCTCCTGTCCAATCTCTTGTACGTCAGAAGATGTTCCTGGTTGAGTACTTGATCCTCTTCATTGCATATGCAACACTGAGTACTGTTCATGATTCCCATCTTGTGGAGATGATCATGTAAGGTAATGGTGACGGTGAACAGTTGGAATGTGGCTACAGCAGACTTTTTTGGCATTGTCAGGATGTGGGTTTGTTGGTGAATATTTTAATGTTATATTTAAATGTTAATACTTTCCAATACTGTACAATATTATTTTGAAAAGAAAAATTAACACCTGAACTAGGACTTGAACACCGGACTTCTGGTTGTATGTACCAGTACGTAATCCATTAAATCATTCAAGACACAAATACAAATGTCAACATTCTTTGGACGATTAGAGAATTGTATATGAGGAAAGAAATGTTGATATTTGTATCATGTCTTGAGTGGTGTAACGGATTGCATATGGTGCATAGAACCAGAGGTCTGGGGTTCAAGTCCCAGTTCAGGCATTGATTTTTATTTTTAAAAAAATGTAACATATTATGTACATATTTTTTCTTTTTTTTCCACAGCAAATGAGTGTACATGCCTGCTGCTCTCCCACTTGCAATCAAAGACGTCACAGGCCAATGAAATGCTCTATGATTTAATAAATTTACAACTGTCCCTAGTAAAAAAACTGGCAGATTTCACTATTATTTCCATGCTTAAGATGATTGCAAAGGTTGGTACTTTTCATTTGTTCATACTTTATTAAAAAATTGTAGCATGTTTTATAAAATAATTTCTGACTGATAATGGTGGAGATGTCCTCTGAAACATGACCCATATGAGAGAACAAAATATGAGATGAGGTGTAGATTGCCAAATCAATCTCTTATTTTTAAAAAATTAACATCTGTAGAAGAAAACTACGTGAAGATACTGAATCAGCAAATCTTTTCTTATCCTTCAAAAGGCATGGCAAAATTGATATTATTTTTAGAATTTTTAATGTGACTTTTAACATTTTGAATGGAATGTGTATATTTATATTGATGAAAACGTAGTTTCTGTCATCAATTGAGGCTGAACTCATGGATCCAGAAATAAAATCATTAAAACATTTTAAATACAAATGATAGTGGATGCCGAAATTTGAGGGTGATTTGGAAAGTAAGTTCCAGTATTTTTTTAGATAACACTCTATTTGTGGGAATGTTTCTTACATCTTCTTCTTCTTCTTCTTCCTTCCAAGTATTAGGCCAAGGTCTGTTACGATCCTATAGGAAATTTTCCCTCCAGCGTTTCTTAGGACGGCCCAGAGATCTTCGTCCTCTTGGTATATAATTATAAACAGCTTTGGGGATCCGATTTGAACTCATTCTTTCAAGATGGTGTTTCCAATTTAGTTGGTACTGTTTAAGATATTCCAAAATTGGCGTAGTCTTCAATTCTTTTAAGATATTGGTGTTCCTTTTCCGATCCCATCTGGTGTAACCCGCTGTTCTGCGCATGAATTACATACCAGTGAAAAGTACACATTTCAATTAGTTTTCAACATAATTTCCATTTACATCCAAACATTTGTCATAATGCTCCACAAGTTTTGAAATCCCTTCTGCGTAAAACTCTGCTGCTTGTGACTGCAGCCACCTATTGACAGTCTCCTTGAGGCCCCCACCACAGTGATGCATTCTATTTTTTTCATGTTTGGGAAAAGATGGAAGTTGCTTGGAGCCAAGTAAGGATTATTCAGTGGACGATTAAACATCTCTCAATGGTACAGTTTCGAGAGGGTTTGCTGCTCCCATTCTGGTGGTTTTTTGGGCTTCTGTCAGAATTTTCAGCACTCAACAAACAAAAAACTTGCAATTGTGTAGCCTTTATGTCACCACTTCATATAGAACAGTTCAACTGATTTGCAGACATTTCTCTGAGTTCAGTAATTGTGAAATGTCAATCCTGTCTGATCATTTCATCCACTATTGCAACAAGTTCATCATTCAAAACAGACTGTCAGCCTCTTTGTTCTTCGTCATGGATGTTAGAGATCCATTTCGAAATTCACAACACCAATGTTGAACACCACAACCTTAATAATATCTCCATGCACTACAAGAATCTCAGGATGAATCGCTGTCAATTTTTCTGCCCACAGAAACATACCTCACATTTGGCAGGACCTTCTATCATTGCAGACATTTTAAACACCTGTCTCAATTATAGAAAAGGCCAATTGTAACCACACTGTTATACTGCTGGGAGCATATGGTGGAACAAAGATGGCAATGCTACTGGCACTTGTTTGCGTGGAGAACGAGACTGGAACTTACTTTCTGAATTGCCCTCATATAATAAAATATTTAAATAATGATTTTGGGTTTATTAATATGAACAAATCTTGGCCTTATGGTCTAGGGTCGCAGGATTTTTAAGAGGAAAATCCAAGGGAGAAGTCCTCCATAAAGGACTCTAAGCCACGAGTCCCAAGTCTGAAGGTTTTCAGGCTAGTAATAGAACCTCAAGTCTGAATAAAAAGCCTCTGAGTAAAATTTAAACAATCTTCCTCCATTCAAGTAATACCTTAGTTTCCTATTAGATATCTCCTTGAGTGTACTGACCACATGTCATCTGCTGACATCTATATGAAAATAAGTCCAACTAAATTTGTCTGGTTAAGAAACTTCCCACTAGGGTAACACCCATGTCCTAAGCGGGATGGACAGGGATTGATCAATTTGAAGTAAATCAATTCTAACTCTTTTTTAATGTTAGAAAGTAGATAAGATCTGTAATTCTATTCAGTTCAGACAATCAGTGATTTGTTCAGATTTCATACTATCAGTATTGGGCTTTAAACAAGTATAGTTTTCTTAAAACATTCTCATAAATCTAAACTCAAAACAAATCTTACAAACATGGAATGTTTTCTAATCTCTTCTTATCTGTGTCTAGACCATACGAGAAGTAAGTGCTAACTTACCTTTGGAATTAGTCCAGAAACTTCTGGGCTCGACTTCAAACATCTTGGAACTGCGATTTTCTCCCTCTGTGAATGTTCGTGCTGAAGTTTTAGCTGTATATCATAGTCTTCTTAACCTGAAAAATATTCCACTTCTGCAGGAAGCATACAGGTAGGATTTTCAAAAACATTTGATATTCTTTAATTATAAAAATTTATGTGGTTTAATTTTTAGCATTTTGAAATTAGAAATTTAGCTTTTTTATTTGTATATTTAGGATTTGTAGCGTTTATACATTTGCAATTTTGTATTATATAGCATTTTGAAGAGAATCATACAAGTTGTGAACTAACTGTAATGAAGGGTAATGATTTTTAAAATTACTTTAATATGAAATAAATTCACATTTTTAAAGGGTTGACATTGAGATAAAAGTGCTTAAATAAAAATTATGTGTTCATTTAAAATTAATGCAAGTTAAAACGATCACACAGAAAAATAGAGTAAGTTGTCGCATGCTAAAGCACAACTTAAAAAAAAAATTATACTGATTCAAATTCAGAATAATATAAATAAAATATACAATAATAGTGAAATCGTGAAAGAAGTAAGTAAATTATTATACCCAGCTAATGAAGATTTTGAGGCTTGTAAAAGACCCTTAAGCCTGAATAAAAAGACCACTAAGCAAAATTTACCAATCTCAAGATCCTAGTAATACCTTAGTTTATGGTAAAATCGAATGTTTCTTACCTCTCCTCATACAAATCTTCTAAGTAGATCGCGATTTCGAGACCAAAACGGTCTCATCTTTAGTACTATATTTGGCGACTGATGTTATGTTGATCGGAAGAAACTCTTCTTCTTCCCTCTGTTGGTGGACCGATGAACCTCTGGATCAGGTCAGAATTTGCGGGAATTTTGAAGTTCATCGGTCCACCAACAGAGGGAAGAAGAAGAGTTTCTTCTGATCAACAGAACATCAGTCGCCAAAATAGTACTGAAGATGAGACTGTTATGGTCTCGAAATCGTGATCTACTTAGAAGATTTGTATGAGGAGAGATAAGAAACATTGAATTTTACTATAAATTAAACCTCATAGCGATTAATCCCTGTAAAATTAAATAAAAATACCTTAGTTGCTGCTAGATGTCTCATTGAGTCGGTATGTTGACCACATGCCATTCATGACATCGATGGACAAATAAGGTAACTAATTTTGTTTAATTGTTTCTTGACTCACCTCATACTTCTTAACTCCCATGCAGACTCGAGTTTCTTCACTGCATTTGTGACATTCTCAATGCTGTATTACATTCACAACTGATGTCCAACGGCCTCCTCTCCTGCAGACTCTCCTCTGCAGGAGAGGAGGCCATTGGACATCAGTTGTGAATGTAATACAGCATTGAGAATGTCACAAATGCAGTGAAGAAACTCGAGTCTGCGTGGGAGTTAAGAAGTATGAGGTGAGTCAAAAAACAACTAAACAAAATTACAATAAACCTCATAGTGTTATTTCCTACTACATAACTTAATAAGTTAACTAAATTAACTTGGTCTATTAGCTCCTAACAAAGGAGAGACTATGGCTCATCATTGGGCTACACCATTATAGATAGAAATTACAAATTAATGCTAAAGATAACTTTTTTTCTAAATTGGGAAACGAACCCCCAGACTTTCAGCTCTATACACTGATCCCTTGTGCTTGAATGGGAAGATGGTAGAGCATCAGCATGTAGAACTGAAGGTCCAAGTTTCGATTACTTGTTCAGGAAACATTTTTATCTTTATTTAACTTTCACAGGGAAAGAACACTATGAGGTTCAATTTAAGAATTAAATTAATGTTTTTATTACCTCACCTCATATCCTTTTTCTTCTATACTACAGTTTCGGAGTTTATCTCCATCGTCAGTAGCCTCTGGTTTAAGAAGTAAACCACCAAGAAACGACATAACACCGGTCGACCAGAGGCTACTGACGATGGAGATAAACTCCGAAACTGCAGTATAGAAGAAAAAGGATATGAGGTAAGGTAATAAAAACATTAATTTAATTTCTATCTTTACCATTAATTAAGTCGTGAAATTTTAGTAACACTGTAGAATGAAATCGTAGAACATACCTTATTATTTACTTCTGTCGTTTGGGTTATACTATCTCTTACAATTAAATTGTATTTACTAAAATATCTCTCAGCATGTATGCTGTTGGTCTGACCCCAAATATATTGCAGAGTTACTTGGGCAAGCTCTGGTATTTGAGTAAATTAAAATGTTTAATACCTCTCATAACCAGTCTTCTAAGTATATCACGATTTCAAAGCCTTGGTGGCTTCATCTTCAGTACTATCTTGACGACTGCTGTTATGTCGATCGGAAGAACTACTACTTCTTAGTTCTTCCGATTGACATAACATCTTAGTTCTTCCAATCGACGTAACATCAGTTGTCAAGATAGTACTGAAGAAGCCACCAAGGCTTTGAAATCGTGATATACTTAGAAGTCTGGTTATGAGGAGAGGTATGAAACATTTTAATTTACTTAAGTTAAACCTCATAGTGATTTATTCCTATAAAAGTTCAATATCTGGTATTTGAACTTAACACCCAACAGTATTTACTGCCAGACTGCACATTTATTTTTGTTGAAATATCAGAATATATATAAAAGTAAAGTGATCCCACTACAGGTCTTAGGAGGCCCTTGGGGTAGTAGGAGGTTAGGGCTTCTACTTTTTCTAGACATTTGGCACTTGATGTCAATTGGGTTGTCAGCCCTGCATGACGGCCACCTTTACCCCAGGGCCATAGTGCCACCAAAAGGTTTGAGTCTGTTTAAAAATTCTGACCCCACTGGGACTCGAACCCTCGACCTTCCAGCTTGTAGCGCAGTGCCTTAACCACTACACTCCATATATATTGTTTTAAATAGTCAGTAATGCAATTTGGTATAATTTTTACATTTTTTGATACTTTCAAAACACATTAAAAAGATGGTTTACAGATCACAAAAAAAGAAAATATAACTATACAAGGTTTTATGATTATTTTGTGTAATATCACATTTGAGAAAAATCACAACCCCTAGATACGATATAACATTTAGGGAGTATGATAGTATCATGGTCGTAAAACCTGTGAAATCAGAATAGGCTAATGCTCAAACCTTGGAAGTGAAGAAAAAGAATATCTCAGAGAAAATATTTGATTTTGAGTGTGACTTCCTTCAGAAGAAAAATAGATCCTGTGTCTCATATCATAATTGTATGACATGAAAAAGAACACAAGCCTGATGTAAGAGGCCTCTTAGCAAAATATTTCAGGCATTTCATATCTGTCTGTGAAATGTGATGCTAATGATATCCATGACATGACAGGCCTAGAAGGCCCATTATGTACTATCTGGCTGCTGGCCTTACATCCACATATATAAATCATAGAGGTAGATGATCATCCAATCAGTGCACAGTTGGCATATGGACAGCATTTAGGTCCTCCATTATATTCAAAGTTAAAATTGGGAAACACATTATGAGGTTCTTAATTAATAAATTAATGAGTCATTTTAACATCTTACCTCATATTTCATGTTTTTCAAACACGGTAACTGTAGTTTTCAAATGATCTTGTCATTCATTTTCAACCGCCATTATGACTACCGGATATTCGTTGGAATCTCCCTCTATTCCAACGAATATCCGGTAGTCATAATGGCGGTTGAAAATGAATGACAAGATCATTTGAAAACTATAGTTACCGTGTTTGAAAAACATGAAATATGAGGTAAGATGTTAAAAATCCTCCATTATAGTTGGTTTTATAAATCCAGAAATGCTTATTGTAGCTATCAAAATTCCTCATATGGGTGTGAATCCTATTCCGGCTGAAATTCCATGAGAAAATGTCTTCCCTCATGGGGCAGTGGAAATTCTGTAGCTTTGCACCAAGGCAGTGATGCCTTAAATCTCTTAAATATGGTTCAGGAAAAGTTATTGAAGATTGTTGTTAAATAAAATGCTACTTTTTTCATTAATATTTAAAGGAAGTTACACATGAGTTTAATTAAATTTACAGTGGGAGGAAACACTATGAGGTACTTATATTAATAAATGAGTTGGAGAAAATGTTTTAACATCTCACCTCACAAAGTTGCGTGTCTTCACGGTGTACAAAAGAACACCTTAGAAATATTAAAAATGGTGAAATTGAAAAATCGGCAATTGCAGCTCATAGTTTGCTAGAAAATCATAAAATCGGAAAAGACACTAAACTTTTGAAACATTTGGAGAAACCTTTGGAATTAACAATTTGGGAAAAGATATACGTTCAGAAGAATAAATATAAAGCAATGAATTTCGATATCCCCGACGAGAATAATTTAATCTCTAAGTTCATAAAATCTACACCAGATGGCAGTTCAGAAGATGATGTTAACGACGAAATTTCAACAGTTGGAATTTGACTAAAGATGGAAGTAATACTATACTTTTGAAACCGGTATCGTGAAGACACGAAACTTTGTGAGGTGAGATGTTAAAACATTTTCTCCAACACATTTATTATTACACTACGAGGTTGATTTTATTTAATTAATAAGAGTTAGAATTTAACACCTCAACTTATAATTGTAGTTAACCTACAATTGTGAGGTGTTAAATTCTAATTATATTATTAATTAAAATACTACTTACTAATAATATATTTCTTAAATAGATGCTATTTCAAGTCTTTTGGGTAACCAAAAATATAGCATTTGAATAGGAAAGCTAGAAGGAAAATAATGGTAATGTGAAATTCTGTCATTAGATAATAAAAATCATTGAAGGATTGAAATGGAAATATACACCTCTCTCGTTTTTTTCTCACCTGGAGACATATTTTGGAGACAGCTTTCTCAATTCTCAACTAAATTCAACTAGATTATAAGTTGAGAATCCTGATGATGGTCTCCAAAACACGTCCAAGTGAGACTAAATTCAACTAGATTCTACATTGAAAATCGTTGATGGTCTCCAAAACATGTCCAAGTGAGAAAATGTAATATAGGGATGTGTATATTATCAGTTCAATCTCTTGATAATATTACTTCATATTTCTATTTCCTATCAATTATTGATTTAATAATCGTCATCAGCAGCATAATAATCCAATTTGAACTTCACCTTCCCTTAGAAACCTCCTCCAGACTTCCCTAATCCTGGCAACCAGTCACCATCCTTCAATTCCCAATTTACTTAAATCCTCCTCAACTTCATCCATCACAATCTTGGTCAACTCAAACTCATTTTGCCTTTAGATTTAAAACTTTCCTAGGAATCCCATGTTCACCCATTCTTTGCACATGTTCTGCATATCACAATCATGATATTTTAGTTGATGTTATAACATCTGGAGACTTAAATTAATGATTTGAGCTCATGGTTGTATCTTATCTACCACTTTTCCCATCAAATATTGTTTAGGGCCATATATTTTTCCTTACAAGGGAACTGTCACCCATTGCATGCTGAAACCTATCTTGAAATTTCCCCCCATAGAAGTGTTGTGATATACCAAGGGCATGTCCAAAAAAATATCTGCCGTTTTAAAGTGCAAGGCACATAAATTGAATCCAGAATCCAGCAATGGCAGCTCACTGCACGGATCAGATTACACATCCCTGCATGAGTTAAGCACTGAGTGGAGTGAGATGGGATGTGGCCTGGAGGTTGAGAAGGTTTTCCAGTCTGCCAATTCCATGAGTTGTATTACTTTCCTATAGTTTAAATGAGAGATTTGGCACTTGGTTTTAGTGTCTTGCAGTTAAAACAGCAGATAATATTTTGGACAAGACCTTTGCACATCACAACCGCTTCTCTGAAAGAAATTTCAAGATAGGTTTTGGCACACAATTTTGACAGTTCCCTTGATTCGTCTCAAATAACTTTAGATTTTGTATCACTTTATAGTGTTTGGTTTACATTGTCATATATTAACACTGGTTTTGTGTTTTTTTGTAAATTACATTTTGTTTCCCTTTTTATAAGTTTTTATTTAAAATACTTTATTAATCCAAATTATATGTTACTAACATTTTGTAGAGAAAGTGTATTTATATTGGAAAGATAGAAAGAAAATAATGATAAATGTGAAATTCAGCCATTGGATAATTTTTTACAGGTATGTTCTTGGAGATCTTGAAGTAGGATATAAGTTGTATGTGCCATCTATAGATGATTTGTGCCAACAAAATCCTCATTGTGATTTAAAATACAAAATGAAAGATGCAGAAACAGTAATCATTTTCAATCTACATGCCTTAGCAGATTTAGGTAAGGATCTATTTGCATTATTCTGATATGTTTAAAAAATATCTGTATGCATGCAAGGGGGATGGAAGGTGTGTGCTTTTTTTAATGCCTTTCTTCATCGGGTCATATTACATGAATGTACATCAAATTATATTTTTTTAAAGAAATCAGGGACATGGCATACACACGAATGTTGCAGGATCAAAAATATGAAAAGTTTGTATATGTAGACTGCCTGAAAATCCTATAATGCTAATTTCTAAAATGATCCAATTCTGATGGATAAATTCCAGAACTGACTTTGTTTTTGTTTATTTATATTGTCACAGTTTCTTTTTAAATCCCCCTTTAGTATATCCTGCTATTCTCTGCATGGATCACATTTCACAAGCTGTTATTCTGCTTTTATCATAGCTATAGTATTTCATGCCAAGGATTGTGAAGATGTTTGCAAATATGTTTCTGAACAAAGGATGGTTTCATCATGCTATTAATATCCATAGTTGTGGTATATTTAATAATGTTCTATAGTTTATCTAATTTGTCAAAAATTGAGAGATAACCTAGATATTGGAAGTTATCACACCATTCTAGTATTTTATTATCAAAACAAATTTTACTTTGTATTGGAATATATTATTGTAATACCTATAATAATCTTCAAAATGTAGGCAGCTCCGTGGCGCAAGCGGTTAGACGCTCGCCTCTCACCGCTGGGGTCACTCCATATGGGTTTTGTGGTGGACGAAACAGAGCTTGGGCAGGTTTTCCTTGGGGTTCCTCCCGTTTTCCCCTGCCACAAATTTCATTCCTCCATACTCATCCATTTTGTTTCATTTCATTCATCCATCCCGGTGATGGTGCGTCAGGAGTGGTCGACCGGCACCCATGTAGTTCACAGACCTCAATAAATATAGGGGCTTCATCTCACCTCATTCCTCGACCCCACCCTGAGTTGGACATGAGTTGAGGTTATTTATTTATTATTTTTTATTTTAATAATCTACAAATAGTTGTTTTTTGGAAAGCAGCAAATATATATATTTAAATTAATATTGGGAAGTAAACATTATGAGGTTATATCATTAATAGTGTGTGGAGAACATATTTTTATCGACTCACCTCATATGATTTCAAATAAGAAGGACATGATATTGTCTGAAACCGTCGGTATCAAAGAAATTTGAAATCATATGAGGTGTGTCGATAAAAATATGTTCTCCACTCACTATTAAGCAAATATGTATCTTGACCATAACCATATACAGTAGTCTTGTCACATGAACTACTTCTCCCACCAACTGTAAATATGTTATAAATAAATGGTATGTGTATTTTAATTTTTTTTTTCTACTTTTTTAGCCAATGCAAGCAATTCAATAATTGGAATGTGGGCTTTGAAACCCAGCATCTTAGAACTACTAGCAGTGAAACTCCTGCCATTTGATAGTAATTTGGCACAATTAAGCCCAGCTCTACAATATTCTGTTCTCTATCTTCTTTACAGTCATTGTGCAAGGTAAGTTTTTTTTTTCTAAATTTGAATGTTTATCACTATACCCTGAAATTATTTTACTATAGCATTAGACTTTGTAATTCTCATAATTATGTCTGTTATTACTACAAGGGTCATACTGAAAGTCATGAGTAACATTTTTTTAAACAATCATAATATTTATTTTAGACAAACCAAGTACACCATGTTAATCTACAGACCTTTGTGCTACTTTTCAACATAGTCTCCATTTCTTTACACATATTTTGTCCAGCGTTCTACAAGCTTGAAAATTCCCTTATGATAGAAGTCCGTTCCAGCTGCTCGAAGACACTGACACACTGCTTTCCGAATATCCTCCAGCGTCTCGTAGCGTTGGCCTCTCATCTGCTCCTTCACAGAACCGAAAAGATGGTTGTTGGAGGGTGCCAAATCGGGACTATAGGGAGGATGTGGAAGAGTTTCCCACCCAAATGTCCTGATCTTCTCCACAGTGGCACGAGCAGTGTGAGGACACACATTATCGTGTTGCAGAATGATGTTCCTTCCAGGGCGTTTGTCGTGCAATGCACGACGTAGCTTCACAAGTGTCTGGATATAGCGGGCAGCATTTATGGTTTGTCCAGGTTCAAGAAATTCAACCAGAATGCAACCTTGCGCATCGTAGAAGACGCTGCCCATAACTTTCCCAACAGATTGCACTGTCTTCGCTTTTTTCTTTGATGGCGAATTCAAGTGATGCCATTCCATACTCTGGCGTTTTGTTTCAGGCTCGTAGCGATGAAACCAGCTTTCGTCACCTGTCACAATACTCGTCAAAAAAAATCATCACCATTTCGAAATCTCTGAAGAAGGTTATGGGTGATGGTTCTTCTCCGAAGTTTGTGGTCTTCACTCAATAAATGTGGAACCCAACGGGCCTAACTTTTCGGTAACCTAAGCTGTGAATCATTTCTTGCACTGCACTGTGTCCTACTGCGAGTTTTGTAGCGAATTCATTCACTGTGATACGCCTGTCGTCTCTAATGAGCGCATCAACTCTTTCCTTGTTGCAATCCGTGGAGGCAGAGCATGGGCAACCGCTACGAGGCTCATCTTTGATACTCGTGTTCCCATCTTTAAAATGTTTCACCCATCTCCTAACACTGCTGGCACCCATGCAGGCATCTCCGTAAGCACATTGAAGTCTTTGGTGAATATCAACAGCAGATTGTTCCTCTTTAACAAGGAATTCAATGAGAGCACGCTGTCGAAACGAAACATTGATGTCTGCCATTTTGGAAACACTGCGTGTGGTCACATGATAGAAGCTATAACGCCACAAAATGGCAATGTTGTGGTATAAAGTCTGTAGATTACGATCCTGCAGTTGTTTTTGTTACATTGTTGAAATTTGAATTTTAACAATGGATTGCTCACGACTTTCAGTATGACCCTCATATGTGATATCTGCTTTTAATTTTACCGTATATCAAAAGTTTTTTTACAACATTTTAAAAACAACATGACCTCAAAATCCACTTTTATATGTCTCTCATACCTTTTGAATATTATCATTAGCACTCTAATGTGAATTAATAATTTTTTTTAAATGTAGTAAGTACTTCATAGTGTTACATCCTATAAAGTTCAATCAATACCATTGTTAATGCTACTGTAGGATTTGTGTTACTATTCAGTTCAGTTTCTCCTGTCTTCTTGACTTTGTCTAAGAATCTAAAGATTACAAGTGATAAAACAGTTTTTCCTATGGTACTCGATGAGTGTGAAACATTGTATCTTTTATTATGGGAAGAGAACAAGTTAAAAATATTTTAAAATAGCATCCTAGGACAAATATTTGATCACATAAAGAATGAAAATGGAAGAAGCTTCATAATGAGGAACTCCATAATTCATATTCTTATTGAAGTATTATAGGAAATATCACTATGAGATTAATCAATAATGGAGTTAGAATTTAATTGTAGATTTCTCGAGACATACTTCAGTACTTCTGTTTTATCTTTAATTCCATCCAACGATAATTAAATATTAATGAATATCACTATGAGGTTTAATTTAAAATAAAATTCTTTACACCTCATCTCATATTGTCTTCTTTTTAGACCGGTTTCGCAACCTAAATCCCTAAATACTCGTGAAACGGACGTAACCATTTAGGTTACGAATCCAGTTGGAAAAGAAGACAGGATATGAGGTGTAAAGAATTTTATTTAAAATTTTTTTAATTTTATATTCTTATCCTTATATCAGGAGATTGAGATGGGCAAGTGGAATGCTTTCAAAAATTTTATTGGAAAAACCTTGCGGAAAGGACTATTGTGAAGACTTAGGTAGAAGGATAATATCCAGATGGATCTTCCATCCATCCATAGTAATTCTGCCCGAGGGCAGGTCTTTCACTGCAATCATAGCATTTTCATGCTATGCTTTGCAGCTTTACTAGGGAATTGTAGGTGTGGTAGCTTCCTGTTGCTTTCCACACTGGTGAAGGATGATGATGATAATGATAAGGATGGTGATGATGGACATATGATTTTGGGGACTGTTTGGGCCTTAAAGTTTTCCTGACATTTGTCTTAAAGGTGAGGAAAAACCCCGATAAAAACCTCACCCACAAAAATGTCCTGACTGGGGATCGAACCCGGGTCCGCTGCGTGACAAGGCAGCATGCTACCTCGAGACCACAGTGGTGGAAATTAAATGGATATCAGAGATATTAATTTGATTTAGTTTCAATGTTTTTATTATTAATTTCATATGTCTCATTGATGGATAAATCATATTAGAAGAGAAAAATTAGACGCTCAGACCGGGACCTGAAACCGAGACTCTTGGTTCTCTACACCAAGTGTTCTACCACCTGAGCTACTTGAGCATTTATAATGTAATGTATAATTCCCAAATATGTCTTCTTAATAAAGGAGCCGCCATTTGCAAAGTGCTGTAGAAGCAAAAGGTTCATAGCATTGGGTGGGGCGGGCACGGGAAGGGAATGGCCGGGAATTACAAGGGTATGTAGAGAAAAATTTGCATTTAGATTGGTACTTGCTCAGGTAGCTCAGGTGGTAGAGCACTTGGTGTAGAGAACCAAGGATCCTGGGTTCAAGTCCCAGTCTGAGCATATAATTTTTCTCTTCAAATACGATTGATTTAGTTTATTGAGGTGGGGGATGCTATCTGTTTCTATGATGAAGAGAATTGTATATGAGGAAGAAAAATTAGTGTTACATCGGGAGCATGAAATGTGTAATGGTTAGCATACAGAGCTGAGGTTTCGGGTTCAAATCCCGATTCAGGCTTTAATTTTTCTTTTCAGAATATACCTGTGGAGAACCTTGATGATTGTGGCACTGAACTTACAATTCCATAAGTTATTTACACATGACAGGAAGTGAAGATGATTATGAATTTGTATGATGATGTCCAATGGTGGATAAGACTTTTAATTGGCTTGCACCGGTTTTTTTTCTGCTTCCCAACAGAGTTTGAAAATTTATTTTCTGAGTTATTTGTTCCTGATTGGCTGTTTGCATGTCAAGATATTTTGCTTTGTATTTTACACAGTTAAAATGAAAGATAGAATGAGCGTGAACTCACACTGGATTTGAAACATCACATTATATTGTTATATTGTAGACGAAATATGATTATTCCTTCCTAATGTGATTCTGACTATTATGAAAATGCATTAGGAAGTAATATAATGAGGTTCTACTTAATAAGTTTGTCCTGTATTTATCTTACCTCATAAATTAGTTCTTTCTTGTAAGATGCATTTCAAAGCTTCTTAGCTTCGTCAGTTGGTATTGACTGATCTTTTTTTTGAGTTGTCGGCCCTGGATCTCGATTCCTGCCCCACTTTTTGTGGTCCAAAGAACTTGTTTATTAGGAGAGGAACCTAAAGTTCTTTGGACCAAAAAAGAAGCAGTAGGAGTCGAGATTCTGGGCTGACAACTTAAAAAAAGATCAAGTCTGTACCAACTGGTGAAGCTAAGAAGCTTTGGAACGTGTCTTACCTGAAACACAATTAATTTATGAGGTAAGATGAATACAGGCCAAACTTATTAATTATGATTTTGACTTTGTTTAATTGTTTCTTCACTCACCTCATACTTCTTAACTCCCACGCAGACTCGAGTTTCTTCACTTCATTTTTAACATTCTCAATGCTGTATTACGTTTACAACTGATGTCCAACGGCCTTCTATCCTGCAGACTGACCTCTGCGCCATCTGATGGCTGACCGACGAATTCCAAATCAATCTCCTCTCATTTATCAAATTAATTGTAAAGATTGTGAAAAGGTATACATAGGAAAAACAAAAAGGAATCTAAATACAAGATTAAAGGAACACCTCAGAAATGTTAAAAATGGATAAACAGAAAATCTGCAATAGCTGTACTTGCCTGGTCAGAAAAACATAGAATAGAAACCAAAACAAAATTACTTAAACAATTGAAAAAACCGAAGGAACTCACAATTTGGGAAAAAATTTACATATGCAAGAATAAAAACACAACTATGAATTTTGAAATACCCGGTTATAAGGAGAGGGGATTGATTTGGAAGTTCGTCGGTCAGCCATCAGATCGCGTGGAGGTCAGTCTGCAGGATAGAAGGCCGTTGGACATCAGTTGTGAACGTAATACAGCATTGAGAATGTCACAAATGAAGTGAAGAAACTCGAGTCTGCTTGGGAGTTAAGAAGTATGAGGTGAGTGAAGAAACAACTAAACAATATTAAAATAAACATCATAGTGTTATTTCCTATCTACATAACTTAATGATTTTGACTGTTAAATTAAGCAATATTTTAATTAAATTATTTTTAGTCTAACCTTTTTTTATAGGAATTATCACTGTGAGGTTCAATTCAATATTAAATTAAAAGATTCTTACCTCTCCTCACATTATTCTGTTAAGTAGATCGCGATTTCAGGCCTATAGCAGGCCCATCTTCAGTACACTGTTGTTGACCGGTGTTATGTCGCTCGGAAGAACCACTTCTTCTTCCCTCTGTTGGTGGACCGATGAACCTCTTGATAAGGTCAAAATTTGCGGGAACTTCGAAGTTCATAAGTTTTCCTTTGTTTTTCTGAATGTGGATCTTTTCCCAAACTGTAAGTTCCTTAGGTGTCTCTATTTGTTTAATTAGACTAGCTTTTGATTCAATTCGATGTTTTTCGTACCAAGCATGAGCAGCTACTGCTGACTTTTCCAATTCTCCATTTTTGACATTTCTAAGATGTTCCTTCACCCTTGTTTTCAAATTTCTTTTCGTTTTACCTATATAAATTTTGTCACAATCTTTACATTTGATCTGATAAATTCCTGATTTATTTATCAGATCAAATGTAAAGATTGTGACAAAATTTATATAGGTAAAACGAAAAGAAATTTGAAAACAAGGGTGAAGGAACATCTTAGAAATGTCAAAAATGGAGAATTGGAAAAGTCAGCAGTAGCTGCTCATGCTTGGTACGAAAAACATCGAATTGAATCAAAAGCTAGTCTAATTAAACAAATAGAGACACCTAAGGAACTTACAGTTTGGGAAAAGATCCACATTCAGAAAAACAAAGGAAAACTTATGAACTTCGAAGTTCCCGCAAATTTTGACCTTATCAAGAGGTTCATCGGTCCACCAACAGAGGGAAGAAGAAGTGGTTCTTCCGAGCGACATAACACCGGTCAACAACAGTGTACTGAAGATGGGCCTGCTATAGGCCTGAAATCGCGATCTACTTAACAGAATAATGTGAGGAGAGGTAAGAATCTTTTAATTTAATATTTTTAGTCTGTTCATCTTACCTCAATATTAATGTTGATTTATTTTACAGGTACAATAACTTTGTATCAAGCAGTGGCTTGATAAGTTCAACACTTGGACGATCAAATGTACATGATATTTTAGGTTTACCTGCAACTTTGGGACCAGAAGTTCCTACCACATCGCCAACAAGCGGACATCTTTCTATCATTCTTAATCTTTTAACAAATATGCTTTCAAAGGTAATGGATGGACATAAAATATAAAAATTTGCATTGAAATTTCTAAACATTGTGAATTACCAGCAAACATTTTTAAATAATCAAATTTTCAGGTAGTTTCTTTGTATTTGAGAAGTGTTAAATCAATAATAAAATCATCAAGTTTCTTTGTAACTTATTTTATTATATTTGAACAGAAAAATTTTCGCCTAGACCGGGACTCGAACCCGGGACCCTTGGCTTTCCGGGCCAAGTGCTCTACCAACTGAGCTACCGAGGCGAGTTACGATCTAGACGCAAATTTTTCTCTTATGTACGTTGTAATTCCCTTGCGCCAAATGCTTGAAACCATAGCTTCTATCTTTGCAAATGGCGGCTTCTTAGTTAAGAAGACATTTATTGGGAATTTAACACTACTTTATAGCCAGTAGGGCTTCTATTGACGATTTTTATTATTAATTTAACACTTCTCATAGAAGGATAAGTTATATTTGAAGAGAAAAATTTTCGCCTAGACCGGGACTCGAACCCGGGACCCTTGGCTTTCCAGGCCAAATTCATTTTCACTGCATTCTTTAATAATTTTGTAGTTTTTATATATACTGGCTCAGCTAATTGTTCAGAAATCTATTGTAACCCCGCATTATATTATTATCCATGCAAGTACAAGCCATGTGACCTGGTATGGTCTCAAAGAGGAATTTTTTATCCAGCACTTTTTTTGATGCCCCAGCAATCTTTTGCCTTGAGGATAGTAACGAAGCATTGCTTTTGGAATTCTGTGAGATGGCATTCGTTGAAGATGGGCTCTCCTGATATTCTGGTAATTTTGTATATGATAGAGAATTGGTTCTACATCCAACTCTTCCATAATTTTTTAATTTTTTTATGGTCCCACTTTATATAGCCTGTTGTACGGCCCTTAAATCATATCTAATTTGCTGTTATTTGGCATTCATCTCTTCTTCACATTGTCCATGCTTCACTACCATATCTTGATACTGGTCTTTCAAGAACCTTATAAATCATAATCTTGTGTTCTTTTGTACTAAAGATGATTTCATAATACTATTAATTATCTCCGTTGTTTTTGTGAAATTTGTAATGTTAAAAAATTTTAATACAAATTTAATATTAATCTATCCAGGATTGGAAAATGTTAATTCAAATAAAAACATAAAAAAATAATACAAATAATTATATTTATTTACTCATTCTAAAATTTCCTCATCCAAAACAATTTTGCTAGGTATAGGGTATTTCCTGCAAAAGGCCATCGCTTCAGTTTTCTTTGTATTGATTTTCATCCTTACATAATAAAAAGACAGAATAATTAATAATAATAATCTTAAGCCCCTTCCTTCCCTATTGAGAACTTACTAATCAAGTTAATTTAGTTATGCTCATTTACCCATATGTCAGTGAATGATAGAGGGTCAGTCAGTCAGCCTCGATGAGACTTCTAGTGAGTAACTAAGGTATTACTGGTTGGGAAATGGTCGGTAAATTTTGCACAGAGGCCTTTTTATTCAGGCTTGTGGTTCTTTTATGAGCCTGAAAATCTTCAGACTGGGACCTGCAGATTAAAGTCCCTCCCGGAGGACTTGTTCCTTTGATTTTTCCATCCTAAAAAATTCATCGACCACGACTGGGAAAATACTGTTATAAAATATAATTTATAATTAAAATAAACTAAATAAGAATATAAAATTTTTGAACCCACATCCCTCGGAACTAGAGGCAAGGAACATAACAAGTAGCCTACCGTGGGCGACAATAATTATAATAATAATAATATGGCCATCGCAATCATCATCATTCATATTCATCTTAGGTTAAGCTTAGGATTAGCGACTCTCCTGGTGCACCATTATTATCATCATCATCGCCCATCATATCATCGGGGCAACGTAACCCCGCCTTCCAGGCGCCCCAACCTCAGAAGTGGGTTACAAGTATGCCATGCCAGGAGAGAAACCAGGAATGTCGAAAGACAAACCTGGGGCATTTGAAAAAAAAAATAAATAAATAAAAATAATCCTTCCATGTGTTAGTTCTAGAAGAACTGTTATGGTCTGAATGAAATATTGGAGTCCTCAAGCCAACTCTTCCTCTGACAATTTCAGTGGTCTTTTGTCATGTGGTTACAACTTTATTTGCTTATGATAATATTATTGTTAAGATGTTAATTTATTACTTACACACAATTTCATAGAATAATTCAATATTGATTGAAAATTAATGTTATGCATTATTATTAATTCTTAGGAAACTTCAGAAGAAACTCGAGTGTTGGTTCTTACTTGGACACGTGAACTGATTATCCAGGGACAACCATATCTGAGTGTGTTACATCAGACACCGGAATTTGAAAAGTTGTTGTGTGCTGTTATTGATTCTGGATACCATCACAGTCCTTCCATTGTTTTGGGAGTTGGAGGAAACGTTGAACAGCTGCTAGCTGTTAAGGAAATACCTTGGAGGGTAAATAGATTTTAAATTCGATGTTTTTATTATTAATTTCATACATCTCAATGATGGATAAATCATATTTAAAGAGAAAAATTATACGCTCAGACCGGGACCTGAACCCGGGACCCTTGGTTTTCTAGTCCAAGTGCTCTACCATTTGAGCTACCTGAGCAAGTAGGTAGCTCAAATGGTAGAGCACTTGGACTAGAAAACCAAGGGTCCCGGTCTGAGCGTATAATTTTTCTCTTTAAATAAGATTTTAAATTACCATATTTACTTGTATAATTAACCCACCAGGATTTTTTTGCATTAAATTTTTAAAAAAATTGTATATTTGATGCATAAAATGTTAAAATATTAAAATAAATATCTGATTAGCAGTCATCCTCAACCAAATTACATTTCTGTTAAAGAAACTTCATCAAGTAGTTAAAACTATGAAGGCTTGGTGTGTTTTCATTCAGAACGTCTATATTCTCTGCTTTTTTAAAAAATGTATGAACTGTTAAATTATTTGTATGCTAGTTAACTGAAATTGGCAAACTTATTTAGTCTTAAAATAAAATTAAAAATGGGCAGTCTGGGTTTGATACTTGGAAGGATTGAAAATTTTCATTGTCGGGGTTAGGATAGCTGGTTATATATAATTTTTAATTCCTAGATTCTGTACCAAATCTCTAGATTAAATCCCCAAACTCTTGCAGTTCACATATTGAGAAAGCATGTGCTACTGTTGATGGCAATATTCGGATGGAGATGTTAGGGCTGATAGCCTCTTTGATGTTCTATGATAGGAAAAGGGTATATGCCATAACTGAATTTTCTTCTTTCTCTTCATCATAATCCCACATATAACATACCTACAGTTAAAAATACACTCATCCTGTACTCCTTTCTGTACATGATCAAACAACATATTACATTTTTTATTTGAAGAGAAAGATGTAGTTAATTTTGAGTTGTTTTTTTGACTCACCTCATTAAAAAAACTCAAAATTAATTAAAATGAACCTCATAGTGTTATTTCCTACTACATAACTTAAGAAAAATGTACGCCTCAATCAAGATTTGAACCCAAAGTCTCTGGTTCTGTATACCAGTGCTCTATCCAATAAGCTACCAGGCATTCTGATTCAAATGCATTTCATTTCTCCCCTTTATTATATGAAATCCCATGTGCCAAAGTATGAACTTCTCATTCCACTATGCCTCTAGTTGCTTCTTTAACAAGACAACTTTAATGGGAATAGCACCACACCGGGTTCAAATCCTGATTTAGGTGTACATTTTCTCTTCAAATAAATTTGCCATTCAGTAAGAAGTGATACATTTAATATTTAAAATACATATTACATTCATAGTTAAATATGGGAAATAACATTATGAGGTTCTTAATTTACATATTACATATTCTTATTTTAGAAAGAAAAATTTGACTTTCGTATCGGAAGTTTGAATGGCGTAATGGTTATCGCACTGATGTACAGAGTCAGAGATCCGAGGTTTGGCTCCTGATTCAAACGTAATTTTTCTTTATGGTGAAATTAAATGTTTCTTACCTCTCCTCATATAAATTTTCTAAGTTGATCACGATTTCGAGACTATAACTGTCTCATCCTCAGAACTTTGTTGGCGACTGGTGTTATGTTGATCGGAAGAAACTCCAACAAAGTTCTGAAGATGAGACAGTTATAGTCTCGAAATCGCGATCAACTTAGAAAATTTGTATGAGGAGAGGTAAGAAACATTTAATTTCACCATAAATTAAACCTCATAGTGATTAATTCCTATAAAAGTTAAAAGTAATTTTTCTTTCTAAAATAAAACTATATCCAATTCTGGAAAGTGTTAATTTAACACATTGGTGACCGACTGCTGTGCGTTCCATCCACCGCTGCTGGACCGGACATTTCTGTCAGTAGCGTGGACTTTTTAATTTTAAACCGCGCTAGCACAGTGTGATTTTTACATCAATATATTTACAGTCAATAACAATATTGCATAAGTAAATCTTTATTAGTGTTCTCATCAGACCTTCTAGTAGAAATTGAGGGTTTGATAGCGTTATAAACATTTCCCTTTATGTAAAGGCAGAGGGCAAAAGAGCATATGTAGCAAGTTTCTTTTCTTGTGTTCACTAAAAACGTGGCAAGGTTTGGAAGGTTTTTTTTCAGACACAGTTGGTGTTAATTTATGTTTCTATATGTCTCAGCCTTCTTGGTGGGTCTTGACATGGTGTCCTTTTCACTCTATCTTCCCTCCTCTTCCCTGTCATCTGTTCCTAATTTCACGACTGCCAAACAAGAGGCTGTTTCAAGCAAAAGCTTCTGTTTGACATATTGTTGTTAGGATTTTGAAATTTATAGACCCAAAAAGCATTAAAGAGTGCACAATTCACAGGCCACAATACAACTTTCTTGCTTCATTTCACTGTTTTTCTAAGGATGGAGTAATATGATAGGTACTGGTCAGCCCTGTCTACATCCTTCACATACTTGTTATTTTGAAGTATTCAATAGGGCATTTTTACAACTTTTACCCCTCCCACTCTCGTGTTCCCTGATGCAATGTCCTAACCATTCTTACGTCTCTTTTATCTTTCGATGTTTGTAGCAAAAGGTCCCCCTTACTTCAAAACACACATTCTCCTGGTTTGAGTTTATTTCCTGCTTCCACAAATGAGTTTGGAAGCCCTCTGTTAATCTTTATTGCTTCAGAAACTCTCGTCTTTCTTTCGAGCAAATTTTCAGCTTTAGCCACACTTATAATAATTATCCTGGTACACATGATGCCACAGATATAAATTCGGCTCCAGAATGCAAAATAGTGTTTCTTCTAATTTTTCCCCTCTGCAACATATATTTACAGGTTACATACGTATCCCGTAATCGCCTAAATATCGGTACTAAAATTCCATATTTCACCAGCCATCTGTCTTAAAATTGTAAACAACTCTTTCTGTAAAGTTGGCAATTTCATAAAAGAGAAGAGAGGGTACAAAAACAACTATAGTTTATTTCACAATGAGAAAAAACAAAATTGCACGCTCCTTCAAAAGCGAAGAGGCTGGAAAACCATAGAAACGTAAACACGGAAATCTCCGTGGCCCGTCATCTAGCGCTGGCCATTTAAACACGGAGATCTCCGTGGCCCGTCACCAATGTGTTAAAATATCAAAATACATATTACATACTTTGTACATTAACATGATATGCCAGAGTGGTGCATAAATTGAAAGTAGATCACAATAATAATATCTAACCACCCAGTGCAGAACTTAAAGGATGAAAATTGCAGTGAGTATAATTGTAATACTTATATCACATAAATTCTTAAAATAGAACCAAACATAAATTTAAGCTTTAAATTTCTTTAATTTTGTTTAAAAATAGAAGTGAATAATTCATTTTAATTATTTTGAGAACTATGTAATAGTTTGATTTTTAATATTTTTTTTACCTTCTGATCTGTATAAATTATATTTGCTGATTATATAAATGTAATTGTATTTCAGGAGAAACTTCTTGCAAGAATTTTGGATCTATGCATTTTACATCTAAACTCTACCAACAACAGAGTGAGAGCAAAGTTCAGCTATCTTCTGTCACTCGTCCCATGGCATGTTACTATCAGCACACTCACTAAAGCAAATCAAGCTATGGAAGTGAAGGTCAATATGCAGATTGTTATGGCAAGTTTGTTTTGTTTTTGTTTCATTTTATTTTACTTTTTTTTTTTTTACTTAATGCAATGTTTATATTAAAGATTTAAATGTAGTTTCTATACAGCTTTGGGTGATTGGGTTATAACTGGTAACAGCCACATTCCTAGCAATGACCTGTTTAGGGTACACACCCCTATAGATGCAGGAGAAGTAAAATGTCTTGCCTTCTATCAACTCTGTTGATGTAGGAAGTAGTAACGTTCCCATAGACAGTCAGTATTACATATAAGAACTGGAACATATGATAAATATAGCTATAAACAATAGCTTCACAAAAAACATAACAAAATGAAGCAATTCAGTAAACAGAAATAAAGTATGTAGTATCCTTCAAGAAGATAAAGAAGAGAAAAGTACATCTGGGCCCATGCCTCCACCCCTTGGGATACCTCGGTCAAAGACCATACTCCCAAGTCCCAGTATCTAGTCCTCCCTATCTATTCGCGTCCATGTTCAAAGGTTCTTGGCTTAAAACCAACACCTCAGGGAGAAGGTGTTGGAGTTGCAACTTCAGGGAAATTGCTGAGCTACATAGTACGTCAGGTCGCTCATTCCTGACGACCTCACAGTTGGTCCACGGGCTCCTCAAGCCTAGCCGGGAGGACTGCTGTCGCAGATCCACCTACTGTTCCCCTGTTGTACCTCCAGGGACGCATCCTGCAGCCGTTGTGAGACCGGCTAGGGCTTGAATCCTCAAGCCCTGCAGTGTGAGACTTTAGTACATCCAGGTGCTCATCTCCTGGTGACCCCACAGTTTGTCCACGAGCCCATAGGCTTAGCCGGGAACCAGCATAGTTGCTCCCCTCTGCACTGGTCCGAGCCGTTCCCTGGTGTGCCCCCAGGGACATGTCCTGTTGCAGTTGTGGTCCAGCACGGAGCTCGCAAGCTCCAACAGGTGAGCAATAGTACGACAAGGCGCTCAACTCCTGTCGACCCCACTAATGGTTCACGAGTCCCTTGGACTTAGCTGGGAGGACTGTCTAGCAGATCCACCGACCGTTCCCCCAGTGCACCACCTGGGGACGTGTTTTGTTGCTGAAGTGGGTCCAGCCTGAGCATTAGTACGTCAGGTCGCCTAACTCCTGACGACCTCACAGATTGTCCTTGGGTCACTCGGTCCTGGAGTTGGCACTAATCCCGAGAGAAAAGTACAAGACATTCACATATCCTCTATGGTACATAATAAATTTCAAAAGTCTTCAACAGCTTCAATATTAATTATTATTGATTTCGTACATCTCAATGATGGATAAATCATATTTGAAGAGAAAAATTATACGCTCAGACCGGGACTTGAACCCGGGACCCTTGGTTCTCTAGACCAAGTGCTCTACCAAGTGTAGAGCACTTGGTCTAGAGAACCAAGGGTCCCGGGTTCAAGTCCCGGTCTGAGCGTATAATTTTTCTCTTCAAATATTCAATATTAATTTCCATAAATAAAGTTCAGCCGCAGTAAACAAACAAATAAAACAAAGTAGATGGTATTCAAAAAATCTACAATTTATCAGATCAATTTGAGCAAATACAAAAAGTTTACATAGGAAAAACCAAGAGAAATTTGAACATTAGAACAAAGAATTACTTTGGAAATATAAAAGTGGGGAAATAGAAAAATCTGCAGCAGCTGCTGACAAAGTAATGAATTTTTTAATTCTTGAGGAGAAGGAGATAAGTCTATTCACGAGAGAATCTACATGACAACAGAAGATCAACAAGAGTCTGAATTTAGTTGAGATTGGGGACAATATCTGAAACATGTTCAGGTGAGAAAATTTAATATGAGGTGGATTGTATATTTTTGATTCATTCCTTTGGAAATGGACCAACTATACAGAAAACAGATATGATGGCTAATCCTATGCTTCTGCCAAGTTTATCCTGAACTAAGTTTTAATTTTCATTTTATAGGAGGCTAAGTAGGCTCCAGATCCATTCTAGACACAAATTAAAAAATAAAAATGTTCACCCCTCTGCTCTTTCGGATCAAACCTAGTCCTTTCAACCAATAGTGGCTGCCGCTAGTTCATGAACATTTAATATTTGTAGTGGCATGTGATGTTCCCAAGCATGCACCCATCTACCGTATTTTACAGACTATAAGATGCACTTTTTTCTACGAAAAATTGCCTCCAAAATTCAGATGCATCTTATACTCAAAATTAATATAAACATGTCCAGTGTTTGATTTGAAATTCCCGCCAGTCTTAAAAATGGCCATATATTTAATGCCACAGGAAACCTATCTCTATCTGGCAACATTGGATTCAACTGGCAGCAGTAGTGCACTGATGCGACGAACATGAGTTGTGGGGTTTCACAAGCTGGCTAACACTGTCTCCCTCCCGCCCTGCCATCACAATTCCAAAACACTGTCTAGCCTATGATGTGTCATTGCAGTCCACGATGCCAGTGAACTTGAACAAATGGATGAAATCCAACATGAATTCACGCCGAAGGGAGCTTTCATATGATCAAACAAGTGTGTCAGTGGATAAAAAAGTTGTGGTCTAGAATGAGAGAAGACATTATTGTTAAATCTTTCAAGAAGTGCAGCATAAGTAATGTTCTCGATGGCAGTAAAGACCATCTTATATATGAAGAGGACAACGATAACGACGAAGAGGAAGAAGAAGGTTCAGATGACGATTTTCAGGGATTTTAAAGATCAGAACGGTTTTATAAACTAAGATTTTTTTTTAGTCTGGATTTGCAATCTAATAGTAAAAATGTTATTTTTAAAAAAATGCTTAAAAATTAAGGTGCATATTATAGTCTGTAAAGTATGGTAAGTACTAATCATTATCACGCTGCCTAATTTTGATAATTGGACTAGAACCCATACTTTTAACACTGTTTGACCATTGATTAATTATTTAATAATATTTGATCAATTGAGTTGGTGTTTACTTGATGAAAATCCATATCTATTAATTAAATAAAAATAAAACTTAGTTTTATTTGATTTTCATATTTATTAAGATATAATTCAGTGACAGCTGTTTCGGTACACTGTACCTTCTTCAGACATGTTAACAAATTATGTATATAATAACACAATTCATACTTTGTTAACATGTCTGAAGAAGGTACAGTGTACCAAAACAGCTGTCACTGAATTATATCTTAATAAATATGAAAATCAAATAAAACTAAGTTTTATTTTTATTTAATTAATGATATTTGTATTATTCTCCTTTTTTTTTGTACTGCTTCCATATATATACATTTTTTGTATTTGTTATGTAGAATAAGCCATTGCAAGAGCTGTCAGGTTTTACTTTGGAAGTACTGCAAGCTGCACAGAGACATCACCTAGCTCGGAGCACATGTGGAGAAATGCAACCACAGCATTTTCGTAAATTTATGGGATACCTTCTGCAGGGCATTCAACACAGGTAATCTGCAATTTTTTTATTAGATCAATATTGATTGTAAAGGTAGAATTAGAATATGTTCCATCATAAAGGTTAAGTATTCCCACTACAGGCCTCAGGAGGCCATAAGGAAATAAAAAAAAAGGACCTATGGACCATCATTTATACTAAGCATTAATACTTTATCATAATCTAACCTCTTGATGAACACTAATTTCATTCTCATAATTTGCTCCTAGTAAAAAGGTAAAGTGATCCTACTATAGGCCTCAGGAGGCCCTAGGAGGTTAAGGGTCCCACTTTTTCTGGACAATCGGCACTTGATGTCAGCCCTGCATGATGGTACCTTTACCCCCAGAACAAGTGTCTGGTACTCATTTCCATTAGAGGCTGAGTCAACCCCAGGGCCATAGTGCCGCCAGAAGGTTTGGGACAGTTTAAAAATCCTGATCCACCGGGACTCAAACCCTCGATCTTCTGGCTTGTAGCGCAGTACCATAACCACTACGCTACGGCGTTCCCCCTACTCCTTCCAGTTCTATTGTTCATCTGTAGATGTGTTTTTCCTTTGGTCCTGTTTAATTTAGCAATGAATCTTCTGTACATCCATAACATTAGTGATATTGAAGTAAAAATTTAATTCATCTGTATTATTCCAATTCTGACATATTGACTTATTGATTGATTCTAGTGATAATGATTGGTTGCAAGACCTATTCAGCAGTTGCTGGCCATTGCAGTTAACACCTCGATCTTCTGATGAAGATAAGGCAGTCACTATGTTTGGAAATCTTTCACTGGCATCAAACCTAGTCCTACTCTTATGGGCTGCATGGGAAGCAGCTCAGTTATGTGTCATGTTTAAGTTACGTACACCTTTGGGAAAACCTCAAGATACATTCACAAACATTGAAGGTATGTAAACATATACTGTCCAAGTATAGATATGTAAACATATATTTGTTGAGAAAAATGACTGCTTCTTATTTAAGAATACGTTTAATGGGAATTTTAACATTAGTTTATAAAGTCAGTAGAGCTTCTTTCAATGTTTTTATTATAAATTTATTCTGTATTTTGTTGTTAGGAGCAATTAAAAGCTTGGCTCGTGAAATCAGTCAACAACATTCAGCAGGACATGAAGAAACATCTTCAGCAACTCGTTTCAAAGAGTCATCAACTAGCACAAGCAATGGAGGGAAACCTGCTGATTCAGTTTGTACGAGCACATGGGAACAGAGGAGAGTTAGGCTGCTGTTAGAGTTCCTGGAACACTTGGAAAGAGCCATGCACAATGCTGCTGAAGGCTGTGCAACAGCTATGTTACCACCTCCCAAGGTATATATTATATAGTGTAAGCTGCTTATTGTAATCAAGGGTAACATTATTATTAAGATTTTATTATCACTTTCATGAACTCCCTTTTGGAATATCACTCATATTAAGAAAATTCTATTTATAATCTTTGCTTCTATGAGTTTTCTTTCCAGTAAATGCTGAGTACAGCAGGCAGTGCTAAGATAATGCAAACAATGCTGAAATACAGGGGGCATGCAATAGCATAGTTGGTAAGGCAATATGCTAACAAGCTGAAAGGTCATGGGTTCGAGTCCCGATGGGGGTCAGGATTTTTAAACTGGCCTAAACCTTCTGGCAGTACCAATACTCTAAGGTCGACTAAGCCTGTAAAGGAAAGAGTACCAGACATTATTTTTTGTTGTAAAGGCAGCCATCGTTCAGGGCTGACAATCCGGCTGATGTCTCATGTTGATTGTCGAAAAAGGTGGGAGCCTTAATCTCCTTGTTCTTCAAAGCACAGGACCATGGTTTCTGGAACATCTTAGGAATTGGAACAACTGTTCCAGAAACCATGGTCCTGTGCTTTGAAGAAGAGTTCATGAGGTGGGATAATTGCAACCTATTTTATTTATTAATTGAAAGCCTTATAATGTTATTTCCCATAATAAGTTTTTTTGTAATCTAAAATCTTACATAAGTAATGCCACGAGTGATTTCAAATTTATCTAGAGGATTCGGAAATCAAGAGTGGTATTTGTTAGGACTATTTAACAAATAAAATTAAGCTGTTTATTCACAAAGCATTATTTAAATATAGTTATTTTAAAATATTTATATATTTAATGTAAATTGCGATGTTTGAAAACAAATGAGAAATGTTTGGTTAATTTCATTTGTTCATCCACTGCAACTAGCTCGTATTATTTATTGCCAAATAGGATCACAATATTATAAGAATGCACCCTAGTGGAGAAAAATTAAACACATCAAACTGTATGTTATAACCAACTTTGTAGGTTATTAATTATTTTTTTTTAGGAAATAACTCTGTAAAATCATTATTTAAAAACACTATTATTGAACACACAATCATCAAATGTGTAGTTTGAAGGAATCTGTTCATTATTTGCTACATTCAACATATTTGTTCAAGAGTCAGTCACTGCAAAATAATGTTCTGACCTGTTCAGAATATTAAAAAAGAAGGAGCTTTTTTTAATATGATAAAAAGAAGTAGATGAATATTGAGGTGAAACACGACTGTGATTGGTTGTAAAGCAGAATTAATTGAAATATGATTGGTCATTGACTCCCATTTGGGGCATGAGTTAAATAGTCACATTTAAAATCTTAAGTTGTATCCAGTAGACAGAGTTCTATTGTTATGTTTGTCGTGATGGTATGAAATTATGTTTATGATGAAGTGGTTTCTGCTAGTGGAATTTTAATGAAAAATTTACATTAATGATTAAAGACCAGAAAAAAATCTGCAGTTAGGTTGATTCCATCCAGAATTTGAATGTCTTTATCCCACAAGCCTCAAATATTATCTTCTCAGCCAATATACTTGTTTATTTTGTCTTATATTTTTAAAAAAATTGTACTAATTATGATAATTTTACATTTTTAGCCTGTGCGTACCTTCTTCCATACAAATAAAAGTACATGTGGAGAGTGGCTGACAAGAATACGTACAGCAGTTGTGGTAGTAGCTATTCATGCAGGTCAAGCAACCACAGCTGTTCGTCATGGACATTGCCTGCTTCAAGATATGGCAGACACTAATAATACTCAGGGACCTGAATTTGAAAGGGCTGTAATGTATGTGTGCTGGGCCCTTTGCAAACTTCAAGAACCTGAAGCTATACAAGGTCTTTATGCTTGGTGTAAAGAAGTGGCTGGAAAAAAATTTAGTTGGTTGAGAGCTGCTGCTGAACAGGCTCAAGGAAAGTGAGTATATTACACCATTTTATAAATTAATTGTGATAAATTGTGAAATTCTGGTCAAACTTAACTTCGGATGATTACTATAAAGTAAAGTAATTCCACTACAGGCCTCAGGAGGCCCTTGAGGTAGTGGGAGGTTAAGGTTCCCACTTTTTTCTAGACAATCGGCACTTGATGCCAGCCCTGCATGACGGCCGCCTCTACCCCCAGAACAAGCATCTGGTACTCATTTCCGTTAGAGGCTGAGTCGACCCCAGGACCATAGTGCCGCCAGAAAGTTTTGGTCAGTTTAAAAATCCTGACTCCACCGGGACTTGAACCCTCGACCTTCCGACTTGTAGCGCAGTGCCTTAACCACTACGCTACGGCGTGCCCCTAAAAAGGTAAAGGTATCCCACTACAGGCCTCAGGAGGCCCTTGGGGTAGTAGGAGATTAGGGCTCCCACTTTTCTGGACAAATGGCACTGGATGTCAGCCCTGCGTGACGGCCGTCTTTACCCCCAGAACAAGCGTCTGGTACTCATTTCTGTTAGAGGCTGAGTCGACCCCATGGCCATGGTGCCGCCAGAAGGTTTGGATCAGTTTAAAAATCCTGACCCCACCGGGACTCGAACCCTCGACCTTCCAGCTTGTAGCGCAGTGCCTTAACCACTACGCTACAGCATGCAGGATGATTACTATATAATGTCCAAAAATAGTAGCATTTGCCATAAAATTCACTAGTGGCAAATAAGTTTATATCATTAATTTTTTTAGGAATTAACATTATTAGGTATTGAACTTTTATAGGAAAAAATCACTATGAGGTTTAATTTAAGATTAAATTAAAATGCTACATACTTCACCTCATATCCAGTCTTCTAAGTTGACCACTGTTTAAAAGCCTTGGTGGCTTCATCTTCAGTACTTTTTTGTTGACTGATGTTATGTCGATCAGAACTACTACTTCTTCCCTCTGTTGGTGGACCGATAAACTTCCGGATCCAGTCAGAATTTGTGGGAATTTCAAAGTTCATAAGGTTTTCTTTCTTGTTTTTTTAATGTGGATTTTATCCCAAACCGTGAGTTCTTAAAAAAAAACAAATAAAACCTTATGAACTTCGAAATTCCCACAGATTCTGACTGGATCCGGAGGTTTATCAGTTCACCTACAGAGGGAAGAAGTAGTAGTTCTTCTGATCGACATAACATCAGTTGACAAGAAAGTACTGAAGATGAAGCTGCCAAAGCTTTGAAACCGCAGTCTACGTAGATGACTGGATATGAGGTGAGGTATGAATTATTTTAATTTAATCTTATTATTAGATATTATTTATTTAAGTAACATTTTGTCACGTCACCTCATATTCTTCTTGTTCTTAGACCAGTTTCGGAACTTTCTTGTTCAGTTCCATCCTCATGACCATTGTTTTGTTGTCTTGAAAAGCTGCTGCCTCAAGACAGCTCTTCAAGACGACAAAACAACAGTCTTGGAAATGCTGAGAATGGAACTGAAGAAGAAAGTTCCAAAACCGGTCCAAGAAGAAGAAGAAGGTGAGGTGATAAAATTTTACTTAAATAAAATTTATATTGTCAGTAAATTCAACCTAACACCAAGAATTTATTAAATTTAATTATAAATTATAACAAATTCAATATTGGTTTTTAGGGACTAAAACTATATGCTGCTTAGACTCATGCAAACCAGAAAATGGCTGTATTTTGTTGTGTGAAAAAATTTTCTTCTTCTTCTTCTTCTTCCTTCCAAGTATTAGGCCAAGGCCTGTTACGATCCTATAGAAAATTTTCCCTCCAGCGTTTTGATCCTTCCGGGAAATTCTCGTATAAGACTTGAAAGCATAATAATAGTCCCTTCGATTGGTTGCTGGCCAAAGGAAGGCAAGACCAGTGATGGGGCTGCCATCTTATAGCCTCTGGTCAGGCTTTTCTGGAGAAGAAAAGAAAATAAAGGAAAGAAGAAATGGAAGAAAGGAAAGACTCCCTAGCCCTAGGATGCCCTAATAGCGTCGGAGTCGGAAAAAACAAGAGTTAACCAAGAGAGGTTAGATAGTAAAGTTAAAAGAGTGCAAAACACAAGTAAGTGGAAGAAACTGAATTCCATTAAAGGCTGAATCAACACCATGGTGCTGCCAGAAGCTTCAGGCCAGTTTTAAAATTCCTGACTCCCATTGGGGCTTCAACCCAGAGCCTTCTGGTTTGTAACATATGCATTAACCAACTAGATTTTGGCGTGCCCCCTTTATATAATATATTCCAGGTATAAAGACCATTTGCTATTTGGAAACTCTAATAAAAGAATATGGCATTCCACCGAAGATTATTAATATTATTAAAGATGTGTATCTAGGTTCCAAGACACAGATAATACATGAAGGTATTCTCTCTCCAACAATATTTCTAATGGTGTTGGATAGAACTATGAGAAAGGTTGTAGGAAAATGGGAAAGAGAAATTCCATGGGGTTTAATAATTGTCTTGAAGTTCTTGACTTTGCAGATATATGTTTGCTATCTTATAGATATAGGGATATGGAGACTAAGGTTAAGAGGCCACAAGATGAAGTAAAGAATATTGGATTGAAAATGAACTCCTCTAAAACAAAACAGATGAGGATAAATTGTAACAATCAAAATAAATTAAAAGCTAATGATGTTGATATTGAAGAAGTTGAATCCTTCATATATTTAGGAAGTATGGTTACAAAAACTGGAAGAGCAGAAAAGAAGATATAAAAAGACAAATTTGTCTAGCAAATGGAGCTTTTGTGCATTTATACCCGATATGGAAAACTTAACATTTCTTTGAAGACGACACCAACATAAAATCAGTCCTCCTCTATGGCTGCAAAACATGGAAAGTTATGGAAGCAACAAATAAAAAGTTGCACACCTTTGTAAACAGATGTCTGAGGTGTACTTTAAATATAAGATAGCCAGAAATAATATCAAATGGAGAACTGTAGAGAAGAACCAACCAATCTCCAATATGTCACCAAATAAAACAAGGAAAGTGGATTTGGATAGGCCACACATTGAGAAAACCAGATGGAGCCATTGAGAAGACTGCACTAGATTGGAATCTGCAAGGAGTAAGAAAGAGGGGACGATCTAGGAAAACTTGGAAGCGATCAATAGAGAAGATCATGGTCTACAGTTGTTTACTATATTCTACTTTTAAAATATGCTATTTATTATATTTGAAGAGAAAAATTTATCCTTCAATGAGAAATGTTAAATTAATAATAAAATCATTAATGCTATTTATTATTTAAGAAAGAAATTTTATATTATATAAGAATTTGTATGATTATCTTGTAGATTTGAAATTGCTGCTGAAGATTACAAAAAGCTGTTAAATCAAGAATGTCTTGGATCTACACAAAATTCGCCAGCACATCACATTAATGAAGTAATTTTGTCTTCAAGTCCTGTTAAGCAATCTGGAAAACCTGAAACAGATCAGCACATTTTGGGATTCATGGCAGATCAGGTATGTCTAATAAATATAAAAATTTCAATTATTGTTGTTGTTGTTTTTCAGTGGCTGCCTTTGTTTAAATTCCAATTGTATAAATATGTATTACATACAATACAATAAAGTGTGTAGGATTTTTTATGTCTAGAATATAGTATTGCTCTTATGGGAACAATGTTGTTACTTGATGCCGTAAACTATGTGACGGAGCATAAGAAGAGCATCATCATATGTTTACGGCACAATTATCTTCACTATTGCAACTGAAATCTATATTGTGATCATTCTAATGTTGTTACTAAAGAACAACATTAACATTTGCAATTTTATAGATACACTAGTAGCTTCAGAACATTCTTGATGAGTAAACTACATGTGATAAATTAGTTGCATACCCCATACTCTTCTTTACAGCTGTTCATGACAAAACAAGTTTCGTTGAAACAGTATAGTTCATTGGAATCTCCAGTAGCCACTGTTCGGTAATTGAGTTCACCCCACTAACTTTATTAAATAATTGTGTGATGATTATATGTCCATAGTAGTATTTTTTCCCACTTTCTTGGTAAAGTTGTAAGTGAAACTGATTAACTAATTATTTATTTCAAATGAATTCACTATTAAATCAATCTCACATAAAAGGACATGTTTACTATAGTCCGTTTGCTCAGTTAAGAGAATCTTCCCGCGCAAATATTTGAAGGGATTAGGGGCAGGAGGTGAATTCTCTGTCTACTTGAAGGCCAGCATCAGGTATAGGAAGGGTTGGAAATTCTTTCTTTCTTTCGAAGGTATTGTACACTTTTGTATTGCATTTAGTGGTGAGTTGACGTATGAATTGTGCTACGTGAAGTATTTTTTTCAACGATGAGTGTTAACATATTTTAGAAACTTCGGGCTAGTTGCTGCCACTCTCCGACTGGCCATGCAGCAACCATTTGAAAATATACGCGGGAAGATTATCTTAATTGAGCAAACGGACTATAACAAGAATTGCTCCATAAGAGCAATGATATTTTCTAGATGTGAAAAACCTTACAGTAACCTATATATTTTAATTTATTGTTATTAATTGAATATTTTTACGACAGTTAGATTCTGTGTTTTTTAAATCATGAGTAAGTTGTCTTTGAATTTGTAATTCAAAACAAAATTAAATATGCTAAATAAGAAATAAAAGTAATATTTTTCACCATATATAATAAAATGTGGTCTCAAAGGACATACCCTTGAACCTGATTAAGTGTGATATCATACTATTTCCCTACTCATCGCTGAATTATAATCTATATATTAAAAAGTGGCAGAACTACAGTGGAAGTACTTAAACATTTGCCCTCCATCTCTGGATCCCAAATTTGCATGTTGGTCATTCCATGTTGAGTTTGTGGTGAGTGAATTATAGCCAGTACAGGTTTTTCTTGGAGTTTCTTTCTTTTAATTATTATGACTTAGAGATTTTCTTTCTTTTCCCTACATAAAACTTTATTATGCCATTTCTCCATACTTATGTCGTCTATTTTTTCTACTTCATTTAATCTGCTCCTGTAATAATATGATGTGACAGACCCAGTCCCTGTGTATCACAGATATTCATTAATAGGGACTTCATCTCATTCCTTGGCCTGACATTATGCCGAGAACTTGCTTGCTATATTAAATAGTGTTACAATTTTAATGTTGTCTTTATCTTCTCAGTTGACAGAATGTTACAAAGCTGTCAATAATTGGTCAGATATTGTAAAATGGAAGGAAAAAGAAGCTGAACTCTGGATGAACCAGAATGGAGGAACTCCACATAAATATGTAAGTACTTTGATGTTTTTATTATAAATTTAACATGTATCATTGAAGGACAAATTATATTCGAAAGGAAAAAATTACTTTAAAAATACAATAGGAAGTAACATTAAGAGGTTATTAAATTTGACAAGAAATCAAGAAATATGAGGTGAGTCAAAATACAACTCAAAGCAATTAAGAGGTTACACTTAATATTTAACCTTGGTCTGTATTCTTGCGGTTGTTTTTGTTAGACATATGTTTTAAGGCCTGTTAGCTCCATCTCTATAATAGTTGAAGATGGGGCGAACAGGCTTTGAAACATATTCATAGTTAAACATGGAAAATAACATTATGAGGTTCTTAATTCGTAAATTAATGAGTCATTTTTTCACGTCCGGTAGTCATAATGCTGGTTGAAAATGAGAGAGATCCTTCTCTTGAAAACTAGTTCCCATGTTTAAAGAAACATAAAATATGATGTCAGATGTGAAAAAAATGACTCATTAATTTACTTGAAACATATGTCCAATAGAAACAACAATAAGAAGTAAGAATATACAGACCAAGCTTAATTATTAAGAAAAATGTATGCCTAGAGTGGGTTCGAATCCCAGTCTAAGTGTAAATTTTTCTCTTAAAATATATAGGTACTAATTAATAAATAACAATAAGAAGTAACATTATGATGTTCTTCTTAATATATAAGATTCATTTTAAAATTTAAAATAAAATTCTTTACACCTACCTGATATCCTCCTGTCTTCTTTTTAGATCGGTTTCGTAACTTAAACAGTTACATCTTCAGTAAGAATTAAATGAATTGTGAATTCTTCTTTTTAAACACGTTTAAAAAAACATAGAAGTATGAGGTAAGAAGAATTCATGATTCATTTAATTCTTATTAATAAAACCTCATAATGTAAAAATTTCCAAATTTATTATATTAAAAAAAAATCTTCAGTAGTTTCATGACTCATGTTCTGTCATCTGGGAGCACTACTTCTTGTAAAGCTTCTGGCTTTTAGCATATTACCTTAACAAACTGGTATTTATGTATATATGTTTTTATTTTTTTAGCTAATGAGTAGTATAACAAGTGCTGCACATGCCAAAGCATTGGCAAAGTTTGAAGAAGATGAATTGACAGCTGTAAGTGAACTGATGAAATGGAATTTGCAAGGAATGTCTCCCATGGAAGAAATGTGGGATCCTGGAAAGAATAACAACAATAAATGTTGGAGCAGTTACAAGTTGATGGGTAAAGCATATACCACACTTACTAACATAGCCATGACGCTTGCATCTGATGGTGGTATTACAGATATTGAAACTGAGTAAGTATTTTTACAACTTTTTGTGTGTTTCTTCCAATTTTAGAGATTTTTTAAAATGTAAATGATATATGTTTTTGTTAATAGTAATATATTATGGAGTGAAAAGATCCAGAATTGCTCACATATAGCACAGTGTCATTTGCAAGAGGGATTGAGGAATACACCTTCTGAATTTGTACATGAAGCAGCTTTACTTCAGTATGCAGCTTCTGGTTTGCAGTCACTGCTTGGAGGAAGCATGCACACCAATGTTTTCAATGTGGTAAGTTAATTATCAATAGTGTTATCATATAAATATAAATTCAAAATTGATAAGATATAACACTATGAGGTATTTCATCAAAGAAATTGGTTTTTACACTTCATCTCATATTTTCCTCTCATCTAAGACTGTTTCAAGAGACATTACTTAAAAAAATTTTCTGAAGAAAAATTATGAAATAATGTCGGTTGAAAATGAGAGAGATCCTTCTCTCGAAAACTAGTTCCCGTGTTTGAAGAGACCTAAAATATTAGGTAAGATGTTAAAAAATTACTCATTAATTTACGTATGAAATAATGATTGCAACGTAGGAAAGGAAAATTCTTAGGGGAATTTTTTGGCCCAGTTAATGAAAATAATGTTTGGAGAATAAGATCAAAAGAGGAGTTCATTTTCAAATTTATCGTCCTCTTTTCCACCTTGTACCCAAACTGACTTTTTGTGTCTCTGCACTCTTCTTACATTTCTGCATATACAAATGTTACCATTTTGCTTCAGAACATCTTTAAACCTCTATAAACTTTAAAAATTGGCTATTGTAATCAAACTGACTTGTTTAAATGCAAAATAACAATATTTTATTACTTCCCACAAATTGATGTAAATGGGCAAGAGATATTTTGAAAATACGCTCTTCAAATAAAGTACTTGAATAAATGAATTGTAAACTAAATATTGTGGGAGAATTTTTTAAAAAGAAAAATTAACGTTTGAACTGGGAATCGAACTGTGGACATTAATTTCTCTTTTCAAAAAATAAATTTGTGTAGTCTGGAACGTGTCAAGATAAATATAATATCAAAATCATAGGAGAAATTTAAAAAATAAAGAATTTCCTTACTGAGACATGTGGTCTGAATGGATTAATGATAGTGGTTAAAAAACTTTTTTTAGTGGTAAACTGGGTGATGAAGAAAGATAGGTCCTGGTCTGGGCGAAAATTTTTCTCTTTAAATTTAATTTATCTTTCAATGAGAAGTGTTAAATTAATAATAAAAACATCAATAGACACCCTACTGGCTTTTAAAAGTAGTGTTTAAATTCCCAATAAAAGTCTTAACCAAGAAGCCCACCATTTGCAATGATAGAAGCCAAGGCTTCAAGAATTTGGTGGGCAGGAATTACAACGTATATAAGAGAAAAATTTGCATCTAGATTGGAACTCGCCCCGGTAGCTCAGTTGTTAGAGCATTGGTACGATAAACCAAAGCTCCCAGGTTCGGGTCCCAATCTGGGCGAAAATTTTTCTCTTCAAATTTAATTTATCTTTTAATGAGAATTGTTAAATTAATAATAAAAACATCAATATTGTATTCAATTACATAAGATGATTAACAATATTAAAATAAATAGTTTGTATGCAGATACAAAAAGGAAAGCTGAGTTAAGGAAAGAGTGGAGAATGCTGAGTTTGCAGTGAAGGACCTGCTCTTGGCAGAACACTATATATATTCAATTGATATTTAATATTTTCTTGTAATTTGTGTTTTTAATTAGAATGCAAATCAACCTTAACCTTGAATTCAAATTATTTAAATTTGTCTAGTTGAGATTTATTTCTTAGTTCAAATAGACTACCACCCTTTCCAGTACAGTAGACAGTTTTATTTCTTAATATTTAATTTTAATTTTACAGGTAGATGTAGTAATTGATGCAGATACATTAAATTCATCTCTGTTAACGGAAGTATTATGGTGGGCTAAATTTTTCAATCACAATATTACTAACACTGTTGAGAATATGCATGATAATTCTTCATGGATAAATCAGTTAATATTAGATACAGCAAAAGTAGCTCGCAAAGAAGGAAATTTGATATTAGCTCAGAAATTATTAATGGACTACTTAAAATCAGAAGATGGAGTGTTAACACCTTCTAAGAACAAGAAAGTGCTGCTGGAGGAAGTGGCCCAAAGTTTGATTGACTCTACACTCAAAGGGAAAGAACCTAAATTATTCATATCTACAGTTTGGAATGTTCAAAATGCAAGAGCTATGACAGAGATGGCAAAGGTTTTATACAGGTATGTTGATGAATCTTTAATTCAATTTAGTTTAATTCATAATATGTCTCATTTCAGTACTTTACAGTAATGTAAAACGGAAAGGAAACGTTGATATACCTTATAGTTTAGTTGTTTCATCACTCACCTCATACT
Organism: Diploptera punctata; assembly: GCA_030220185.1. Classification (NCBI taxonomy): domain Eukaryota; kingdom Metazoa; phylum Arthropoda; class Insecta; order Blattodea; family Blaberidae; genus Diploptera; species Diploptera punctata. The sequence continues at coordinate 3,790,297 of JASPKZ010009837.1, read as the reverse complement.
TTTTAACTCCCAAGCAGACTCGAGTTTCTTCACTTCATTTGTGATATTCTCACTGCTGTATTACGTTCCCAACTGATGTCCCACGGCCTCCTATCCTGTAGACTGACCTCCGTGCCATCTGATGGCTGACCGACGAACTTCCAAATCAATCCCCTCTCCTAATCACTGGTATTTCAAAATTCATAGTTGTGTTTTTATTCTTGCATATGTAAATTTTTTCCCAAATTGTGAGTTCCTTCAGTTTTTCCAATTGTTTAAATAATTTTGTTTTGGTTTCTATTCTATGTTTTTCTGACCAGGCATGTGCAGCTGTTGCAGATTTTTCTGTTTTTCCATTTTTAACATTTCTGAGGTGTTCCTATAATCTTGTATTTAGATTCCTAGACCAATCCAAAAAGGAATCTAAATACAAGATTAAAGGAACACCTCAGAAACGTTAAAAATGGAGAAACAGAAAAATCTGCAATAGCTGCACATGCCTGGTCAGAAAAACATAGAATAGAAACCAAAACAAAATTACTTAAACAATTGGAAAAACCGAAGGAACTCACAATTTGGGAAAAAATTTACATATGCAAGAATAAAAACACAACTATGAATTTTTAAATACCCGGTGATAAGGAGAGGGGATTGATTTGGAAGTTCGTCGGTCAGCCATCAGATGGTGCAGAGGTCAGTCTATAGGATAGGAGGCCGTTGGACATCAGTTGTGAACGTAATACAGCATTGAGAATATCACAAATGAAGTGAAGAAACTCGAGTCTGCTTGGGAGTTAAGAAGTATGAGGTGAGTGAAGAAACAACTAAACAATATTAAAATAAACCTCATAGTGTTATTTCCTACCTACATAAGTTAATATACCATGTTGTACTGTAATATTTACAACATATGAATAAACAATGGCAATTAATAATTAATGAAAATTAATAAAATGAGTCTTATCTCATCTCATACGTTGTGTTCTTCAAGCACGGAAACTGCAGTTTTCAAGAGGAATCCCTGCTATCTTCACCCATCATTAAGACTCATACTTAATAATGGCTGAAGATGGGAGGGATTCCTCTTGAAAGCTGCAGTTTCCGTGCTTGAAGAACACAAAGTATGAAGTGAGATACGACTCATTTTATTAACTTTTATCATCATCATCATCCGGTATCATGGCAGCTGCCGCCGTCTTCTGGAAACCAAATGCCATTCCTCTCTATCCATCCATTGATCTTCCTCCATTCCTCTGATATTCATAGCTGCTTGTACCCCTTCTATTCAAGTTTTCTTCGGTCTTCTTCTCTTCCTCCTTTCCATTGGGATCCATACCATAACAATTTTTGGCAATCTTTGCTCTGGCATTTGTTTGACATGACCATACCACTGCAATCTTTTCTTTTCTGTGATGTCTATGATGTCCGGCTCCTCTTGTACACCCATAATTTCCCTTATTTCTTTATTTTGTATTCTATCCATTCTAGATTTTCCAGCTGATCTTCTTAAAACATCCATTTCTGTACTTAAAATTCTTTTCATTTCCCTGGTAGGAATTTGCCAGACTTCAGCACCATATGTTAAAATGCTCTGAATTATGGTTTGATATATTTGTAACTTTCTATTTTTTGTAATATTTTTGCTCCACCAAACAGAGTTTAAAGCATTTATTGCTTGTTTTGTTTGTGCGATTCTATTTTTAATTTCCACTGTGTTATCGCCTGAATGGTCTAATTTTGTTCCTAATAAGTGCATTCAATACTAGGTTTTAGTTCTTCTCCATTGTTGAAATTTATATTTTCCAATTTATATTTTCCATTTCTTCTCCTATATACAGATATTTAGTTTTCTCAATGTTTATATAAAGTCCCCATTTTTCATATTCTTCTTTTAGTTTTTTAGCCATATATTCTATGTCATCGTGGTCCTGTGCTATTAATACCTGGTCATCTGCAAAATTTAATGAATATACATGTGTATTTTGGATAGGTATGCCCATTTTTTGACATTTTTTCCTCCAGTCTCTTAGTACTCTTTAACTTTTATTAATCATTATTAATTGAAAACCTCATAATGTTGTTTTCCATAATTAATTTATGAATAAACCATGGCAAGATTAATTAGTATTTTTACAAGTAACAAGCAAGGGTAACCAATATAAATTATATGAATATAAATAATACAAGTTCATATCATCAGTACTTATTAAAAAGCTAACTAAAAATAAATTATTTTCGTTTTAAAAAATGTATTTTTAACAATTATGACACAATTTATTAATTGAGTCAGATAAATGTTTTTTCATCATACCTCATAAATATAAATTTTAAATTTTTAAAATATTAAAAAATATTTTTAAAAAATGTAAATTTTTTATTTATCAAATGGAAGGAACTGGCAATAATGCCATTTTTCCTCTGACCTCCCAGTACAAGCTGACAAAATCCTGTCTTCTTTGGGCTTCCCGCTCAGTTGTGGGCAGTGGAGCAGATGTTGTTGGTTCATTTTCTGGTGGGGATAAACACAAAGTGGACAGCTGGTGGATGGATACATTCCAAATCAGTGGAGGTGGTTGGTGAGACAGTTGTGTCCCATCATCAGCCTGAAATGGCGACAGCTTCCTTATGTCCCCTCAGTTTTACTTTATTCTTTTACTTTGCTCTGTTTTTTTCCCTTTAATCCCAAAGGTTGTGGCTTCAAACCTAGATGGGATTGATGGATTTTTAGGATATAAAAATCCAAGGGACAAGTCCTCTGTTAGGTACTTTAAGCCATGGGTTACGAGTTTGAAGATTTTCAGGCTCGTTAAAAGAACCTGAAGCTTGAAAAAAGAGGCAATTGAGGAAAATTTAACCGACTTTCCGCCATCCAAGTAATACCTTAGTTAATAAATACATCTTATATTTAAAGAGAAAAATTATATGCTCAGACCGGGACTTGAACCCGGAACCCTTGGTTCTTTAGACCAAGTGCAAGGATCCCGGGTTCAAGTTCCAGTCTGAGCGTATAATTTTTTTCTATAAATATGATTTATCCATCATTGAGATGTATGAAATTAATAATAAAAACATTGAAATACATCTAACCTCATAAATTGTTGTGTTCTATTTGAACATGTTATGCTATGCATATCATCATCAGCTTGTCCAGATGTTAAATTTTATTTTTTAATTTTGCTTAAATTTTATGTTGTTGGCCCTGGAAGTCGACTTCCACTCCAGGGCCAACAACATAAAATTCAATATTCTGGACAAGCTGATGATGGTATGTATAGCATAATGAAACAGGCTCAAATAGAACATAAGAACTTTCAGCATAGAAAGATGTATAAACATTAAAAAACTGTATATAAATAAATAAAATAGAACATTGACGATTTTTATTATTAATTTAACACTTCTCATAGAAGGATAAATTATATTTGAAGAGAAAAATTTTCGCCTAGACCGGGACTCGAACCCGGGACCCTTGGCTTTCCAGGCCAAGTGCTCTACCAACTGAGCTACCGAGGCGAGTTACGATCTAGACGCAAATTTTTCTCTTATGTACGTTGTAATTCCCTCGCGCCAAATGCTTGAAACCATAGCTTCTATCTTTGCAAATGGTGGCTTCTTAGTTAAGAAGACATTTATTGGGAATTTAACACTACTTTATAGCCAGTAGGGCTTCTATTGACGATTTTTATTATTAATTTAACACTTCTCATAGAAGGATAAATTATATTTGAAGAGAAAAATTTTGCCTAGACCGGGACTCGAACCCGGGACCCTTGGCTTTCCGGGCCAAGTGCTCTACCAACTGAGCTACCGAGGCGAGTTACGATCTAGATGCAAATTTTTCTCTTATGTACGTTGTAATTCCCTCGCGCCAAATGCTTGAAACCATAGCTTCTATCTTTGCAAATGGCGGGTTCGAGTCCCGGTCTAGGCGAAAATTTTTCTCTTCAAATATAATTTATCCTTCTATGAGAAGTGTTAAATTAATAATAAAAATCGTCAATAGAAGCCCTACTGGCTATAAAGTAGTGTTAAATTCCCAATAAATGTCTTCTTAACTAAGAAGCCGCCATTTGCAAAGATAGAAGCTATGGTTTCAAGCATTTGGCGCGAGGGAATTACAACGTACATAAGAGAAAAATTTGTGTCTAGATCGTAACTCGCCTCGGTAGCTCAGTTGGTAGAGCACTTGGCCCGGAAAGCCAAGGGTCCCGGGTTCGAGTCCCGGTCTAGGCGAAAATTTTTCTCTTCAAATATAATTTATCCTTCTATGAGAAGTGTTAAAAAATCGTCAATAGAAGCCCTACTGGCTATAAAGTAGTGTTAAATTCCCAATAAATGTCTTCTTAACTAAGAAGCTGCCATTTGCAAAGATAGAAGCTATGGTTTCAAGCATTTGGCGCGAGGGAATTACAACGTACATAAGAGAAAAATTTGCATCTAGATCGTAACTCGCCTCGGTAGCTCAGTTGGTAGAGCACTTGGCCCGGAAAGCCAAGGGTCCCGGGTTCGAGTCCCGGTCTAGGCGAAAATTTTTCTCTTCAAATATAAAATAGAACATAATGATTTATGAGGTAACATAAAACCAGACTTACATTATTTATTAATAAGAATCTTATAATGTTACTTTCCTACTAGTATTTTATTAGTAATATATTAGTTAACTTTGAATATATTAGTTGCCTATTAGATGTTCCTTGAGGTGACATGTTTACCACAAGTCACTCATGACAACTGTAGGTGAATAACTAAATCAGATTGGACAAGAAATGCCAAAAGGAAAAGCTAGAGTAAGACTTGGGCTGTAAGAGGCATAGGAAGGAAGGAGTATGAAGTTACTATGATTGAAATAAGTAAATTAATATACAGCTAAATAATCAATGATAAAGGAAAAAAAATTCTTCTTGAACTGTGATGTTCTATTCCAGTTCAGGCAGAAATTTTTCTATGTTTATATTATTTGTTTTTAAACATCTTAATGATGGACAAATTATATTTGAAAAGAAAAATATATGCCTAGACTGGGGTTTGAACCCAGGACCCTTGACTCTCTATGTCAATGCTCTATCCAAGTGAGCCACCTTAAAAAAGCCGCCGCCATTTGCAAAAATCGTAGCAGCGGTTCATAGCATTTGAGGTTAGGGAATTAACTATGTATAAGAGAAAAATACACATTTAGATTGGAGGCTTAGGTAGCTCATTTGGATAGAGCATTGACGTAGAGAGTCAAAGGTTCTGGGTTCAAACTCCAGTCTAGGCGTATATTTTTCTTTTCAAATAGAAATTTTTCTCTTTACTGTTAATCTATGAACATTTTAATAGCAACATTAATGATAATTTGGTATACGTGTATAATGAATCAACATCATATTATAATGATATAAATAAGTATTAATAATATTTTAATAATTAATTCTTAGAAAGTACATTGATTTTTAAAATTCATCGGAGAACATTTTGTTTAAACAACTCACCTCATAGGATTCATGCTTCCATGATATCGCGATTTCAAACACAGTCGTATTCATCTTCAGCCATAACTCCGACTGACCCAGTCAGTTGGTCAGTCCCAGAGCACTTGGACTAGAAAACCAAGGGTCCCGGGTTCAAGTCCCGGTCTGAGCATATAATTTTCCTCTTCAAATATGATACCTCATAATGTTTACTTCCCAACATTAATTTAATACATTGATTTTTATTTAATTATTTTAAACATTAGGCTTTATACTTAATGATATCTTAGGATTTTTTTCAGTCTAGTGTTTGTTGGTCTTGGTAGACTAATGGTTGCCAAGCTTGCTTATTTTCCTGAGGTTTACAGTTGTCAGGTTCAAACCCAGCTTGAACCAATGGATTTTTAAGGGCTTCCTTCATAAGTGAATTAGTCATGGATCGTATGTTGTAGATTTACTGCACATGAAATAACCTAAAGTCTGAAATGAAAGGCCTCGAGCAAAATTTGTTGGCCCTTTCATGCCTAGTTTAAAATTTCAATACTAATGACCTAAGTTAAAGAGTGGCATTAAGTAAAATTATAACTAACTTCCAATCTAGGGGATATGTGGATGGTGACCACAAGGTGCCCAAGCTGAGCAAAACATTGCTTCCACTTGCTTGTGTTTTGCTCCTTACTTTTATCTTTAACCGATCTGGTATTTCTTCCTTTTCTAGTACCAGATCCCTCTATCCGGTCTCCCTTGCCTGACCTCTTGTTTTCTTCAACCCTGATGGTATTAGAGTATTCGAGGCCAAAGGGTTCATTTCTGTCTTTCCTATATCTTTTTTCTTTTAACCTCGTGGGTACTTACTTTGAATGCCCACATAAGCTGCATGTTCAAATGCAGCCCCTTTGCAACTTATAGCATAAGTATGCAATGGATTTGTGTCATAGCTAAGGCTGGATACATGTAATGAAGAAGTAACTAACTTCCAATCTATTGATTAGAAATTGTGCATTGTCATTCCTTCTAAACTCGAGAATAAAAATTTTATTTATTAAAATTCATCGGAGAACATATTGTTTAAACAACTCACCTCATAGGATTCATGCTTCCATGATATCGCGATTTCAAACATAATCATGTTCATCGTCAGCCATAACTCCGACTTGGAGTTATGGCTGACGATGAACATGATTATGTTTGAAATCGCGATATCATGGAAGCATGAATCCTATGAGGTGAGTTGTTTAAACAATATGTTCTCCGATGAATTTTAATGATTATACCTCATAATGTTTACTTCCCAACATTAATTAAATATAAAAATGTTATTATTAAAAATTTCTACCCCTTGAGATATCAAACTCTGCCCCACTGGCCTTGAAGCAGATATGCTATTACCTGATTCAACCCATAGGTCTATAGTTGATAAGTGAGTAATATTTTTTTGTAAGCTAGTTTATTTTTTATATTTGTAAACAAGTTATAATTCAAAGCTAGTTTTGGAAAGTGGCAGCTATCAACCACATTACAGACCATAACATCACACGTGACATTCTTCCTCATCCTTCATATATTCTTAGTGTCTGATGTGCAGTAAAGTAAGGCCTCATAATCCAGCTGGCTTTTCTTGTTATAAGATGTTAATTATATAATTTTTACTTGGTAAGTCAGTTGTCCTCAACAAAATTATTAAACTTCAAGTTATTCTAATATGGAGGCCTTTTGAAAACAGTGTTTCATCTTCTGCGTTTTAGCTGGAACTGATGGTGTTATATAGGTTGTACAATGGATTTATGTCTGCAGTTATGTTCTCGTTGAGCAGGTCTTATGGAATAAAAACCTGCTCAACGAGAACATAACCGCAGACATAAATCCTTTATACAACCTATATAACACCATCAGTTCCAGTTAAAACACAGAAGATGAAACATTGTTTTCGAAAGGCCACCATATTAGAATAACTTGAAGTTTAATAATTTAGTTGAGGACGACTGATTTACCAGGTAAAAATGATATAATTAACATCTTATTACAGAACCTCAACGGTGCTTCAATGTGAATTTCAAAAGTTTTCTTGTTATTAAAATAGAAGTGTGTTCTAGGTATCATGGTGTCAAAAATAGGCACTCCTTACCACTAATTCTTAATCTTGAAGTACTCACTTCAAACCCTTCTACCTCCTCCTCCATGTCACATCAGGTCTAGAAGACCTTGGCCTACCAGCCAGCTGCTGGCCTCATGTCCACATGTGTTAATCACAGAGGTAGACGATCATCCAGCCAGTGTAGGGATGACATGTGGTCAGCATAACGGGTCCGCAGCCGTTATAGCTGGTTTTCTCAACCTGGAGTTGCTACTTATTGTAGCTACCCAAACACCCCATGATGCTAGATGGATTTTGGTCCCATATTGGTCAAAATTCCATGAGAAAATTTCTTCCCCCATGGAGAACTCAAACCAGCGCAAGTCCGTAGCTATATGCCAAAACATCTTTCCTTAACCATTCGGCTATGGGTGGGACCAAACCCTGCCATCATTTACATTAATTTGTTGAATGGCTATATTGCTTACATCAGAGGTTTGTAGGCTGCAGTCAATTTTTTTTCAGGCTGTAAGTATCTTTTTTTTTTTTTTGTCGGCCGCGGTGGACTAGTGGTTATGCTCCTTGCTTCTGGTCCCGAGAGTCGCGGGTTCAAACCCGGCCAGGGTCGATGGATTTTTGAAGGATGAAAAAATCCATGGAACAAGTCCTCCAAGAGGGACTATAAGCCATGGGTCCCGAGTCTGAAGATTTTCAGGCTCGTAAAAGATCCTTAAGCCTGAATGAAAGGCCTCTAAGCAAAATTTACCGAATTTCCCGTCCTAGTACTACCTTGGTTTCCTAGATGTCAGTATGAGGCAGAACGCTGACCACGGACCACTCAAATTAAATCTATACGAAAACAAGTGTAACTAAATTAGTATGGCTCAAATTCTTCCCTGTAGGGGGAGAGCGCCTAAATCTCTGTTAAGGGAAAACATGGGCTTATAAAAAAATAAAAGTATCTTTTTTTTGGAAGGAAAATAAATACAAGAAATGAATCCTGTATAGAGTTAATGATATAAAATAACTTGCAGAATAAAAGATCACTTTGCAAAATTTATTACCCTTTCATATCCAGCTTTGGATCGTGACATCATCTAGGGTATTAAAGAAGAGTATTGTTAAATAAAATGTCTTTTTTTTTAGTTGCCTTTCATTTTTATTTAGTTTAATTTAATTTAATGGTGCTCTTTAACAGCTAAGGCTATTAGCATCACAATTCAATTCTGGGCATAAAAGGGCCAACTTTTGATTAGAGGGCTCTTTATTTCAGGTTTGAGGTTCTATACATTTCTTAAATCTACTATCTGGATCCATGGCTTTAATTTCCTTCAAAAGGAAACCATATCCAGGAATTTTGTGCCTTCAAAAATCCATCAACTCTTAGCAAGTTTAATGTCACGAACATCACAGAACCAGAGGCGAGCAAGATAACCAATAGTCCAACAGGACCCACTCTTTCATTTGTTCTTAAATAACAAATTGTAATTGTCATTTTATGTTCTAGCTTGGAAAAACATGAATCAGGAATACAGATGTGTGCATTAGCAGCACTGAACTTGTCTCACCAAATGATTGATAATGATGTCCATTTACGTGAAAAAGAATCCAGATTGTTGCTTACTCTGGCAAAGTGGCTACAGCAAGAAAATCATCTTATTTCTGGAGAAGCAGAAAATGATAAAACTGCTCTGGGAAGATTGTTAGCATGGGAAAAAATTCATAACTGTGTCAATGAGCCTTCAGTTTTTGGCATGGTTGATATACAAAGTAAGATTTTTATATTTTTTTAGAATAACCAATACTTCTGTCAGGTACAAAACTTAGTATTGTTTATTTTTTATTATTTCACTCACCTCATACTTCATAATTCATAGCAGACCCAGGGTTTCTTCACATCATTTGTGACATTCTCAATGCTGTGTCACGTTCACAACTGACGTCCAACGGCCTTCTATCCTGCAGACTGACCTCCGCGCCATCTGGTGGCCGACCGAAGAATTTCCAAATAAGTCCTCTCTCCTTATAACCGGGTATTTCAAAATTCATAGTTGTATTTTCATTCTTGCATATGTAAATTTTTTCCCAAATTGTGAGTTCCTTCGGTTTTTGCAATTGTTTAAGTAATTTTGTTTTGATTTCTATTCTATGTTTTTTTTTTCACATGCCTGGTCAGAAAAACATAGAATAGAAATCAAAACAAAATTACTTAAACAATTGGAAAAACCGAAGGAACTCACAATTTGGGAAAAAATTTACATATGCAAGAATGAAAATACAACTATGAATTTTGAAATACCCGGTTATAAGGAGAGAGGACTGATTTGGAAATTCTTCAGTCGGCCACCAGATGGCACGGAGGTCAGTCTGCAGGATAGAAGGCCGTTGGACGTCAGTTGTGAACGTGACACAGCATTGAGAATGTCACAAATGTCCTCAAACTCCCCTTGTTAGATGAAACACTATTTTATAGCCAAACTCAATCAAGTGGTAAATGATCACATTTACTTAGCACTATGCCAATTACTTGCTGGTAAGTTTGGAAGTGCACTTAAATAACAGTAAATATTGCAATTTATAAATTGAGTTGGTATATTGTTTTTCATCTCACCTCATAAGTTCTGTATTTTCACGATACCGGTTTCATAGGCCTTTGCCTTCATCATCAGTCAAACTCCGACTGTTGAAATTTTTTTGCTTTTACTACCATCTCCATCTTCTGAACTGCCATGTCGATTTTGTGAACTTGGAAAAAAAAAAAAAGTTCATAAAATTGATACTAATGTCATTTTAGAAGATGGTGGTAATGGCAGAAAATTTCAACAATCGGAGTTTTAGTGATGATGAAGGCAAAAGCCTTTGAAACCGGTATCGTGAAAACAGGAATCTGTATGAGGTGAGATGAAAAAACATAACTCAATTTATAAATTGTAAATTATCTCATAGTGTTACTTCGCACGTAATTTTGATTAAAAAAGTAAATATTGCATTCATTTTAACATCTTAAATTCACCTTAACAGAGAATGATGGTTACATCCTCATTTCGTAGCCAAAGTAGCATTGAAGCCTGTGAAACTTTGGACATTGCTGCCTAAAAGTGATATTGATTTGGTTGACGATTTTATTATTAATTTAACACTTCTCATTGAAGGATAAATTATATTTAAAGAGAATAATTTTTGCCTAGACCGGGACTCGCCTCGCTAGCTCAGAGCACTTGGCCCGGAAAGCCAAGGGTCCCGGGTTTGAGTCCCGGTCTAGGCAAAAAAAATTTTCTCTTCAAATATAATTGATTTGGTTGTTTACTCTTCACCTCATATTTTACTCTCTTACATGGGAATGTTTTGAATGACATTTCCTCCATTCTCAAAAATTAAAAAAAAAATTTAAATATGAGAAATTATGCCAAACCCAGGAAGAATTAAAATATAAACTTCTGGGTGACCAAAAAATCAAAATAAATGTTGGTGTAGAATAGGGTCTCCTCCCCCATGAGGTTAGGGATAAAATTTATTTCATAAAATAATTCTTAATGCTAATTCCTATCAGATTTGACATTAAAATTGACTATTTTAGACTATTGTATCTTGTTTGGTCTTGGACTTGTGCTTTTGTTTTGGATTTTGATAGTTATAGTTTCTATCCCAACCAAGATTGATAGAATTTTTTGGTGAAAAAACTATTGACTTTGACTGAGAATGAACCGTAGAATTTAAGATCCATGTATTCTGAGTTAAGAAGACATCATCTTAAGTTATGTAGACATCATCTATCGGTTGAAAATTAGTTGAGATTGGAAAAATATATAATTGAAACAACATGTTAAGAAAAATGGTGAAATTAAATGTTTCTTACCTCTCCTTATGTATATTTTCTATATATATATATATATAATATATATATATATATATTTTGGGAAAAGATCCACATTCAGAAAAACAAAAGGAAACTTATGAACTTCGAAATTCCCGCAAATTTTGACCTGATCCAGAGGTTCATTGGTCCACCAACAGAGGGAAGAAGAAGAGTTTCTTCCGATCGACATAACACCAGTCGCCAACAAAGTTCTGATGGTGAGACAGTTATAGTCTTGAAATCGCGATCAACTTAGAAAATATATATGAGGAGAGGTAAGAAACATTTAATTTCACCATAAATTAAACTTCATAGTGATTAATTCCTATAAAAGTTAAATAAATGTTAAGAAAACTGTTGATAGTTCAGTATTTGTAGGAAGAATGTATATTAGTACAAACTTGACATGCATCCTCTTTTATGTAGATATAAATATAATTAATTAAAATAAATATAATTATTTTTTTAGGTTGTAACATGTTCACTCACAATGGTACACGTGTTATTCCTCCTACGGATGCTGTGATTGGTCGTTTAGTTCAACTTGGTGTTTCACGATGTCCTGAACTTGCAAAGGCTTGGAGTCACTTTGCTTCATGGTGCTATAGATGGGGACGCCGTGTTGTGGATGCAGCTAGTGAGGCTGGTGGTCAGTTGTCAGAAGTGGATAAGGTAGCAGTACAGCAGCTCATGCCACCTGGAATGACTACTGAAGATTTAGATAAGGTGTACTTCATTCTGAGCCAGACTCGAGCTGTAGCTGATGAGGAAGATATTGAGGTAAATGCATAATCAGTAGGAGTTGAATATAATGCAGTGTTCTTGGTAGATACTTTATAATTTGACTGGAGAGAACAATCGAGTATCAAAGTGTGGGTTGCATGAGGAGTAAACACTTCAATTTTTTGGTTAAAAAGAGTCTCTCCTAAACATGTCCAATTGAGAAAACAAAATATGAAATGAGGTGTATTAATTATTAATGAGTTGGTTATTTTAACTCACCTCATATTTATTAAATTAATATTGAGAAGCTAAAGCTATTACTATGATAGAAATAAGTAAATTAATGAACACAATTAAATTATTGTAAATCAGTGGTAAAGAGAAAAATTTATGCCTGAACTGGGAATCGAACCCCAAACCTTTAGCTTTCCGTGCTAATGCTCTGTCCACTGAGCTAAAGGTTCAGGGTTCGATTCCCGGTTCAGGCATACATTTTTCTCCTTACCATTGATTTACAATAATTTAATTGTGTTCATTAATTTACTTATTTCTATCATAGTAATAGCTTTAGCTTCTCAATATTAATTTAATAAATAATGCTATAGCTGTGTGGAGTCCCTTCAAGTCTTCTTAATGTAGAAGCCATTCATTTTGTATTTGTGAATGATGATTCAATGCAATTGAATGTGGGACCAGTAGAGTAAGGTAAAGGAAGGATTTCTGCTTGGATGGGAATAAAGCCTGAATTAGTTCAATGGACATAGCATTAGCACGGAAAGCTAAAGGTCCGGGGTTCGATTCCCAGTTCAGGCATAAATTTTTCTATATTTAATTAATGTTGGGAAGTAAACATTATGAGGTATAATCATTAAAATTCATCGGAGAACATATTGTTTAAACAACTCACCTCATAGGATTCATGCTTCCATGATATCGCGATTTCAAACATAGTCATGTTCATCGTCAGCCATAACTCCGACTGATGAAATTCTTCAGCCGTCAACTATTCTATTGTCGCCATCTTCAGTGCTGCCATCTATGGTTGAATTTATTAACTTCGAAATCAATGTAATTTCGTTAGGGATATCAAAATTCATTGATCTATTTTTGTTTTTCTGAATGTATATTTTTTCCCAAACTGTCAATTCCAAAAAAAAAAAAAATAGATCAATGAATTTTGATATCCCTAACGAAATTACATTGATTTCGAAGTTCATAAATTCAACCATAGATGGCAGCACTGAAGATGGCGACAATAGAATAGTTGACGGCCAAAGAATTTCATCAGTCAGAGTTATGGCTGACGATGAACATGACTATGTTTGAAATCGCGATATCATGGAAGCATGAATCCTATGAGGTGAGTTGTTTAAACAATATGTTCTCCGATGAATTTTATAAATTTTTCTCTTTACCATTGATTTACAATAATTTAATTGTGTTCATTAATTTACTTATTTCTATCATAGTAATAGCTTTAGCTTCTCAATATTAATTTAATAAATAATGCTATAGCTGTGTGGAGCCCCTTCATGACTTTTTAATGTAGAAGCCATTCATTGTGTATTTGTGAATGATGATTCATTGTAATTGAATGTGGGACCAGTAGGTAAGGTAAAGGAAGGATCATATTTGAAGAGAAAAATTATATGCTCAGACCGGGACTTGAACCCGGGACCCTTGGTTTTCTAGTCCAAGTGCTCTACCATCTGAGCTACCTGAGCAAGTACCGATCTAAACGCAAATTTTTCTCTATATATATGTTGTAATTCCTGCCCACCAAATGCTTTGAAGCCTTTGCTTCTACCTTTGCAAATGGCGGCTCCTTTATTAAGAAGACATATTTGGGAATTATACATTACATTATAAATGCCAGGATGGCTTTTTTCGGTGTTTTTATTATTAATTTCATACATCTCAATGATGGATAAATCATTTTTGAAGGTAGCTCAGATGGTAGAGCACTTGGACTAGAAAACCAAGGGTCCCGGGTTCAAGTCCCGGTCTGAGCGTATAATTTTTCTCTTCAAATATGATTTATCCATCATTGAGATGTACGAAATTAATAATAAAAACATCTTAAAGGAAGGATTTTTGCTTGGATGGGAATGAAGCCTGAATTAGCTCAGTGGACAGAGCATTAGCACGGAAAGCTAAAGGTTCAGGGTTCGATTCCCGGTTCAGGCATAAATTTTTCTCTTTACCATTGATTCACCTCATATTTCTTGATTGACCAGGTTTCATCGCTTTTGCACGACATTTTGAATGCAACTACAATGTCGTGCAAAAGTGACAAAATGGGGGGTCAATCAAGAAATATGAGGTGAATCAAAATAACCAACTCATTAATAATTAATACACCTCTTAATGTTGTTTCATGCATACATTAAATAAAATGAGATGTATATTTATAATTCACTCTCTAGGTAGATTACAGTAGAGTGTTACTTCCTATCAATTTTATTTTAAATGTTTTATATATTTTTATAAAATATTTTTAGGCTGAAGATTTCAACACATCAGAAATGATAGAAAATCAACTTCAAAATGTTCATGCACTGAATGAAGCAAGCAGTGATCAATTAACGTGTTTGGTGGAGATTTGGAGAGATGCTCAGAGGCGGATTTACAGTTACTATGAACTTTCTGCATTGTCATATTTCAAGTATCTACAGCTCTGTGGAGAGAAAGAGGTATTTGTTTAAATTTGTAAACTAACAAAACTATAAGAAGCAAATGAATCGTGAATTCTTCTTACCTCGTACATCTATGTTTTTTAACATAGAACTGCAAGCATCAGGAAACATCATTCCTATTGTTGACTCCGTGACAACAGCTGACGTTGAGAATGATGTTTCCCAATACTGCAGTTCTGTGTTAAAAAACATAGATGTATGAGTTAAGAAGAATTAACGATTCATTAGATTGTTATTAAAAAATCCTCATAATGTAAAAATTCGCAATTTTATTATTTGAATAACAAAACTATTCTTGATCCCTATTAGGTTCGTCTTCCAGGCATATAGGCCGTGGTCCAGTCGTTCTTCTACTCGACGTTTCGTCTACTGCTGCGGTAGACATCTTCAGGAGATACTGCGTGCTCTCTGTGAACTCCTCAACAGTCGGCTGCAGACTGGCTGGTCGTTGGAAACTCCCTCCCTATTTATATAAGCATTTATTTATGTTGAGGAGTTCACAGAGAGCACGCAGTATCTCCTGAAGATGTCTACCGCAGCAGTAGACGAAACGTCGAGTAGAAGAACGACTGGACCTCGGCCTATATGCCCGGAAGACGAACCTAATAGGGATCAAGACGCCGGCCGTGAAAGCCTACAGTTATACAAAACTATTCTTTCTATCTTTTTTTTGTCATGCAACATTTTGTAGGCAGTATACATATATATGAATGAATTTTGCACCTTCATAACTTTCTCTGGTTTCCTTTAAAATTTGGTTTTCTGCACTTAACATGATTTGATTTGTCACTCCACAAATTATCTAATAACAGTTGAATGTTAATTATCTAGTGTCAGTAATTTGAAACATCAAATATCCATTACTTATTTTAGGAATTCTCACTATGAGGTATATTCATTAAGGTAGAATATGTTTATCACTCACCTCATATTGTTCTTCTTATTTGATTATAAACTAGTTTCGGAACATAGTTTCTGTTCCATCCTCAGTATCATCACGACCGTTGTTCTGTCGTCTTCAAGACGACTGAGGATGGAACAGAAACTATGTTCCGAAACTAGTTTATAATCAAATAAGAAGAACAATATGAGGTGAGTGATAAACATATTCTACCTTAATCAAATATCCAATTCATATTTTCTGTGTGAATAATATTAATTTCAATTTTCTGTTTTAAATGTAGATATAGTATATATTTAACTTTTACAGGAATTAATCACTATGAGGTTTAATTTATGATAAAATCAAATGTTTCCTACCTCTCCTCATATAAATCTTCTAAGTAGATCGCGATTTCGAGACTGTAACAGTCTCATCTTCAGTACAATCTTGGCGACTGATGTTATGTCGATCGGACTTCTTCTTCCCTCTGTTGGTGGACTGATAAACCTCTGGATCAGGTCAGAATTTGCAGGAATTTCAAAGTTCATAAGTTTTCCTTTGTTTTTCTGAATGTGGATTTTTTCCCAAACCATGAGTTCCTTTTGTTTGAAATGTCAAAAATGGAGAAGTGGAAAAGTCAGCAGTAGCTGCTCATGCTTGGTCCAAAAAACATTTCATTGAATCAAAAGCCAGTCTAATTAAACAAATAGATAAACAAAAGGAACTCATGGTTTGGGACTGGATGTTTGCAGAGCAACAAACAGAGCACACTAGAAACATTCTAAGGTAAAAAAAAAAACTTTTTGAGTTGGTGAATTTAACAAAAAAATACTCGTTTTAATATCTCAAATATTTTCTCAGCTATGATTGTTTGAAATTGCTGCAACCTTTTTCGATGACCCTATATATATTGTTAATACTCCTTTTAGAAGCATCAGTTAAATCCTGCTATGGGACAGGATCTTTGATATCTTCTGCACACTATGTCAGCATCTTTACTATAATATGTAAGGAATTAACAGTGCATATAAGAGAAGAATTTGCGTTTAGATTGGAATTCGTAGAGCATTCGACTAGAGTTCGAAAGGTACTGGGTTCGAACCCCAATCTGAGCGTATAATTTTTTCATCTAAAATATAAAGTGTAACATAGTTTACAACCCACTGATTTTGGTACAATAAATGGTGTTTGTGTGTTGTAGAGTATAGCTGGTGGTGTAGAAAATAGTTGTACAACAATAACAGCAACACTGCGCCTCTTACGACTTATTGTCAAACATGCACTTGAACTGCAGACAGTTCTGGAATCTGGACTTGCTTCAACTCCGACTCGACCGTGGAAGGGCATAATTCCACAGCTTTTTTCACGTCTCAGTCATCCTGAGCCATATGTACGCCGGAGAGTTTCAGAATTGCTTTGTCGTGTAGCAGAAGATGCTCCACATTTGATCACTTTCCCTGCTGTAGTTGGTGCTGCTGCTGGAGGTGCAAGGCTGAGAGATATGACTATGGGTACCACCACTTCACGTAAGTTACCTCAGAACTGTCATTTTCTTTAGTCATTGTACAATATTAATTTTGGTTTCCTATTTATTTCATCTTGTTCAGTATTTGTTTTTTATGGAAATAAACATTTAACATGTTCAAATTATTCATGAATGCAAAAATAGAATTTTAGAGAGTGGAAATTAGTACAAAAAATGTTGACATTATTCGACATGATTCTAAAGAACAATGGACCCATAAGTGGAATAGTTGTTTAAGTGTAGAGTTCACATTGTAGACATTTATTTTTAAAAAAATTCTTTATCACCTCACCTCATAATCTGTCTTCTGTATAGACCGGTTTCAGAACAAATTATGTTTCATCTTAGTATTTACATGACTGTTGTTCTACTGTAATAAAGTACTGCTTTTTCCTCCATCTGTTGGTGGACTGATGAACTTCCAGATCAAATCACTTTCCCCAGGAATTTCAAAATTCAAGGAGAAATTAATGAATTTTGAAATTCCCAGGAAGAGTGATTTTATCTGGAAGTTCATCAGTCTACCAACAGATGGAGAAAGGAGCAGTACTTCATTACGATAGATCAATGGTCATGTAAATATTCAAGATGAAATAAAGTTTGTTCTGAAACCAGTCTAAATAGAAGACAGATTATGAGGTGAGGTGATAAAGAATTTATTTTAAATTAAATATATACCTCATAATGTTAATTCCTAAAGTATCAATTATTGTAGACATGCTTATGATTTTGTTTACAAATTAACCTCACTGGAAAATGAACTTGAGAATTTTTTTGAAACATATTTCTATGTGAGTTGTTTTTTTTTAACAAGTTCTGTGTGAGTTGTGTTTTTGACTCATCTCATATTTCTTGATTTTTATGCAGATCTAGGTTTTGTCACTATACTTCATGACATTCTTGATGCCACACAACTGCCATCTTATGGTTGTCCCTCCTGCAAATTTATTTCTGCGCTCTCTGTTGGCTGACCGACGAACTTCCAAATCAAACCCTTCTCCTTTTCACTGGGAATTTCGAAATTCATGGACCGATTTTGATTAAATTTTTTGTGTGTGTGTGAGTGGGTCCCTGTATGGTTTAGATTCACAATTGGACCCAGTAGGTGGCACTGCAATTTGTTATAGGAATTTTTTATGTCAGATTACTGACATATTCTGTACCACAGTAATATGACATCATACTGCACGCTTTTTGAGCCACAACAGATGGCAGTGAGGAGTTTTCTTGCAAACTAATTGATTAGTGAATTTTATGGTAAAAAATTAACTTATATTTTTATTGCGCTGCCATGACATGAGAATTGAACATTCGGGCAGAACAATGTCTGCCAGATCCGCTAGTATAAATATATAATTCCATTTTATATAAATGGCCAGCAGTACAACAATTGAGTCCAATTCACTTTCTGCACATGGTAGTTATTTTCCTCAAAATTCATTAGACTATGCTTGATTTTTATATTTTGGTATGTTTGATTGCCTATTTTATGAATGTGTATTGATTCTCACTGTATTTTTAATAATTAAAATTATATAGTTTGTAAAATTTGTATATTACAGTATTTTTTATTGCTCAGTTAAATAGGAAATGCTTCTAATCCCCATTTTTTATTGGATTATGTTTAATAGAAGTTCAATTTTATGTTATTTAGGTTTATTTAGCACCTGCTTATCACAATCTCTAGCAGAAGAGGATATTGTAGATGGTGAAGATGAAGAGGAGGAAGAGGAAGAGGAGGATGAAGAGGAATGTGCTAGTGAGGAGGAAAATCAAGTGTCTGTTCTTAAGAATTGTTTTCTTGCTATGGTTGAAACACTTTCAAAACAGGTATGTTTGATATTTGATTCTGATTGTTTCTTTTAAAATACAATAGGAAGTAACCTTAAGAGGTTTGTTTAATGATTAAAACGTTTTGTCTGTTGATTCTTACCTCTTAGAGCTCTTTTTGTCGACATATGTTTCAGATTTAACTTTTATAGGAATTAATCACTATGAGGTTTAATTTATGGTGAAATTAAATGTTTCTTAATAAATTAATGAGTCATTTTTACATCTTACCTCATATTTCATGTTTTATTAAACACGGTAACTATAGTTTTCAAATGATCTTGTCATTCATTTTCAACCGCCTTTATGTTTCTTACCTCTCCTCATATAAATCTTCTAAGTAGATCGCGATTTGAGACCATAACGGTCTCATCTTCAGTACTTTTTTTGGTGACTGATGTTATGTCGATCGGAAGAAACTCTTCTTCTTCCCTCTGATGGTGGACCGATGAACCTCTGGATCAAGTCAAAATTTGCAGGAATTTCAAAGTTCATAAGTTTTCCTTTGTTTTTCTGAATGTGGATCTTTTCCCAAACTGTGAGTTCCTTTTGTTTGTCTATTTGTTTAATTAGACTGGCTTTTGATTCTATTAAATGTTTTTCGGACCAAGCATGAGCAGCTACTGCTGAGGAGAGATAAGAAACATTTAATTTCACCATATGTTTCAGAGCTTCTGACAATGGGGCTAAGAAGCTCTGAAACATATGTTCAACAAAAGCAACTCTAAGAGGTATGAATGAACAGACAAAATGTTTTAATTATGATTGTTTCTAATAATTAAATGAATCGTGATTTCTTCTTACCTCATACTTCTATGTTTTTTTAAACACAGCACTGCAGTATCGGTGACACGTTGTCGTCATCATCAGCTGTTTTCACGACTGAGTCGTGAGGTAAGAAGAAATCACGATTCATTTAATTATTATTAATTGAACCTCATAATGTTAAAAATTCCCAAATTTAATATATAAATGATTGTTTCTGTTGGATTAATTTGTTGTCATGTTTTAAAGAGAAAAATTTTGTACTTAAACCCAAAGGAATGTGTACTGTATTTTTTCAAAGAGTTGAACATTCAAAAAAACATGATATATTATAATAGAAGGAAGAACTGTGATGGTTACAATTGGACTTTTTGTATCAATTAGTAAAAAGAAAGAAGGTAAAGTGATCCCACTACACACACCTTAGAAGTCCCTTGGGATAATGGGAGGTTAAGGCTTCCACCTTTCTAGACATTCGATATGAGATGTCAGCCCTGAATGACTGCAGCCTTGACCTACAGAATGTATATCTGGTACCCATTTTCATTAGTGGCTGAATCAACCCCAGGACCATGTTGCTGTCGGAAGGTTTAGGGCAGTTTTAAAATACTGACTTTATCAGAATCCAAATCCCCAACCTTATAGTTTTTAGTGTATTATCTTAACCAACTGTGCTATACTGTGCCCCCTGATTCATAAGTAATACACCAGTTTGGATCTTTGGTGCCAGAAATCACACTGTATTACTCGACAACTTTAACTTTCAATGCGGAAAAACTATGAACTAAAAGAATGTGGTAAGGGTGAGTAGGGGTAGGAGGTAGTAGACCCTTGTCTCAGGTGAGAGTGTTTAATTATCTGTCAGTCGTGTATAGTCAGTTGTTAGTGAAAATGTCAAGTGCAAAAATTAGACCCTATATTCACAGTATATACACATTTAAGTCTGCCAGAGAGTAGTTGGAAATAAGTGCTGATTTAATTTCTCTGTACGTCACATTATCCAGAAACCCATAGGCATACAAACTTTGAAGATCTTTCATTAATTCAACTTTTATAGAAATTAATCACTATGAGGTTTAATTTATGATAAAATCAAATGTTTCCTAACTCTCCTCATATAAATCTTCTAAGTATACATTTGATTTTATCATCTTTCATTAACTTCATCCCTTATTTCAAGTAGGTCTACCACTATATTTTGCCACTGATTATACCACTTGCCCAGTCGTTCGCTTGTACCAAAGGTGGGAGGAGACACTTTCCCCATCTTCACCAGTAGCACCATTGCTTCTGCTCACTGGCTAAAAAGTTAAAGCGGTCATGTAATATGGAGAAACATGACCATGTTTGTTGTTAACAGATACCAGAAAAATAATTTGTGTAGTCATTCTGTTGTATTTTTATTATACTTTTCAAATGATAGTATTTTGATCGGAAAATTACAGAGATCATAAGAATATACATTTTTGTTTTGCTTCAACATGAATCCATAAGCCAAAAAAATAAATTTAATGTATGTAAAAAAGAATATCAGAAAGGGAAAAAAAATATATACATACATACTGTACTAATCCACTTGGAAATTAAACAAATTTATCCAAATAAATTTTAGAGTTAGTATACACATCTCATTTCATAATTAGTGGAATTTTTTAGAACTTGTTTCAGAATTTTACTAATTATGAGATGAGATGTGAATACTGACTCTAAAATTTATTTGGATAAATGTCATTATATTACTCCAAGTTAGTTGTTTAATATGAATGAATTAACAAGTTTTTACTTGTGTTAGGCTCCAGAAGCCATTTCACAGGTTCAGCTTCTAGTGCAAGAATTGCGTCGCATAACACTTTTATGGGATGAGCTGTGGTTAGGAACACTAGTGCAGCATCATGCAGAGATATCTAGACGCATGCAACAACTGGAACTAGAAGTTTTAAGAGTTGAAGACAATGCTTCCCTCTCAGCTGCAGAGAAGGACAAACTCATCACGGAGAAACATCGCATTATTCTCAAACCTGTAAGTTTTCACATCTATTTTGCATGTCAGTTAGTGCTTGTACTGGTTCTGAAGTTTACATTTTCGTAGATTTAAGCACATAAAGAATCTCACGCTTAAAATAAATGATCTTTTAAAAAAAAAAGACTTGTCAGGTCTTCACACCAGCTTTGACTTTCAACACTAAGAGACTAAAATGTTAGCATTTTTAAATAAAATGCTATCCCCCATCAGCTTTGACTTTCAACACTAGATACTAAAATAAATTCTTAAATTGCTAGTACTATAATTAGGATCATGAATCCAAAAGTATCTGTAATGGAAAAGTAAGGATGGAAGGGAATTTTATCAATATTTCTATTTAATCCTAGGGGATTATTTGATCCTGATTGATGTAAAAATAATAAATGAATTATTACTATTGCTACGATAAATGCTTTACAAAAAAATTTTTAAATGACTTCAGATTTTCTAAATAAGTTATGTATAAGATATCATCATCCATGCAAGTATTAGGCCATGTGGCCTGTTACGGTCTCAAAGAGGAATTTATGTATAAGATGTTAAATATAAAATTGGTACCTGGTAAGTCAGTCGTCCTCAACTAAATTATTAAATAGTTCCAATATGTTCAATTATTTGCCAGCAGTTGCCAAATATTATTATAATTATATAATTGAGGTCCTGGATTTAGTTACTAGTCAGGCTACGGGAATCTTTCCTTAAAGGAAATTAATCCTATGGTCTCCAATGATCTGGAATCTATGTTAAGTGTAGCTTTAAGGACTCTCCTGGAGCTTCATTGTCATTTATCATCCATCGTATAATAGAGTAATGTGATACTATCTTCCAGGCACCCCCATGCTCAGAAATAGATTACAGTTCTACCAGTGCCAGGAGAGAAAGTCAGATAAGTCCGAAAGACAACCCTGGTGACATTGGACAAAAAAAAAATATTATTACCAGTATTATTATTATTATTATTATTATTATTATTATATTTTATTATTATTATTA